>JBBDGP010000158.1:3865000-4382500 GCA_037952835.1 Lithobates septentrionalis
AACAAAGGAGGTGAAGCGATTGCGACTAGTCGAGGTATGGCAGGGGAGTTTAGAAAATTCTACGCAGACCTTTATTCTATTGGGCAACAGGGGGGGAGGACAGTTCCCGGTTAGCCAGGGGCACGGAATTCCTAAAAGTGGCAGGACGAACGGGGCTGACCATAGAGGACAGGGATCTCTTGGATAAACCAATTGAGGAAGAGGAAATCCTAGCAGCCCTGAGAGACTCCCCGAAGGGCAAGAGCCCAGGCCCAGACGGTTTCTCTACCATTTACTTAGAAATAATGAAACATTTACTGGTCCCTTGGTTGTGCCAATATTGGAATGAACTGGGCACTAGGTGTGGGATGGAAGGCGAGGCATTAACTGCTACAATTACCCTGATACTGAAAGAAGGGAAGGATGCCAGATTGTGCTCAAGTTATATGCCTGTTGAATGCTGATGTTAAATTATATGCCAAGGTGCTGGCCAATAGACTGAAGGGGTGTATGGCCGGCCTGGTACACCCGGACCAGGCCGGCTTTGTTCCTGGTAGACAGTGCAGGGATAACGGGGTGCGGGCGGTACTGCTGTTGGAGTTCTGCAGACGAGAGGGACCCCCAGCTCTATTCCTGTCGATAGACGCCGAAAAGGCATTCAACAGGGTAGACTGGGGGTTCTTGATGAACACGTTGGAAGCCATGGGGTTCGGATCTAGGTTCATCTCCTGGATCAGGGTTCTATATAGTTGCCCAACTGCAGTTGTAAGAGTTAATGGGGCCATCTCAAAACCTTTTGGGATGATAAACGGAACTAGGCAGGGCTGCCCGCTCTCCCCCCTCCTGTTCGTCCTGTCCCTCGAACCTCTTCTGGCCTCCATTCGGAATAGTCCTGACTGCAGTGGGGTGAATGTGGGAACCGAGGAACACAAGTTGGCGGCATTTGCCGACGATATTTTATTTTTTATCTCAAATCCTAGAATAAACCTACCTAATGTGCTCCGAACCCTCAGAATATATGGAGAAGTTTCAAACTTTAAAATTAACCCCAGGAAGTCCGAGATTTTAAATATCAGCTTGGGTAAGCAGGAAGAAGACCATTTAGCTGCAGTGTTCCCCTTCCCCTGGAAAAAGGAGATCAGGTATCTGGGAATTAAACTAGCCAACACCTTCAAAGAGATATTCCAAAAAACTATATTCCTTTGTTAGACGACATCAGGCAAGAGGCAAGAAGGCTGCGGTCCAGGCCCCTTTCATGGTTCGGGCGAGCAAATGCGGTTAAAATCATGATAACTCCAAAAATTTTGTATAAATTCCAGCTGCTGCCTATTCCATTACCAAGGTATTTCTTAAAGGCTTTGAAAAAATGAATAAGTGAAACTGTCTGGGGTGGCAAGAAACCACGTATCTCCTATGCAACATTGAGTAGAGGGAAAAAAAAGGGGGAATAGCTTTACCAGATTTCAATAGGTACTACATAGCTGTAGTGCTCTCACGGGTCACTGAATGGGGTAAAAAAGGGGTGGACAAGTGATGGGTGGATATTGAGTGCTCTTTGAGCAACAATAATTTGGCACAATCGCTATGGAACCCTCCAAAATTCAGAGCACTTGGTACTAGCACATCCTTGTTAACACATAACACTTTCAAATATTGGGATATGACACATACACAGCACAAATGGTCACATAATTCACCGTTGATATACATGAAAAATAACTTATTTTTTGAACCAGGGAGGCGGGAGGTGGGAGGGAATTGGTTAAAGGAGGATTCTATTCAACTAAAAAATTTCATTAGCAAGGGGAAGATTCGCACTTTCACGGAATTGAGTAGAGAACCAGAACTTTGGGTGATGGACAGATGGAGGTACCTCCAGCTCTCCCACTTTATTGATAAACTACCGAAGCCACTCAGAAGTATGGAAGAGCTCAGACCGTTGGAGCAACTCTGTACGAAGGAGCAAGCAGGAGGTGATATAGCCCAAATATATAGAATATTGGGAGTGGTACAGGAGCTGGTGGTGCCTCCCTACATTAAAAGGTGGGAGCTGGAATTTGGGTCACAGTGTAATAGGAACACGATAGATAACATTTTGAGAATGGCCCACTACTCGGCACTAGACAATAGGAGAACGGAAATCCATTATAAAGTTCTAGCAAGATGGTATGCCACCCCAGACAGAGTAAGTAAAATGAACGGGACAAAGGTCAACACCTGCTGGCGGGGGTGTTCAACGGTGGGTACAATGGCCCACATTTGGTGGGAGTGTCCCATCATTAAAGCCTTCTGGAATTTTTTTTTATCATTGACAAAGGATATTATGAGGAGGGAAATTGCGGAAGACCCATGGGTCTGCCTATTCCATGGGACTCCGGAACCAGTCAAGAGTTATAAATCCTCCCTGGTCCCCATAATATTAGATGTAGCCAAGAGACAGATTGCTCTAAACTGGTTGAACCCATTAAGCCCTAATACGCGAGATTGGCTCTTTGGCCTTAACTAAATATTTAATGTTGAGAGTCTAGACGGGCGGGGAATGGAACCCGACGAGGAGACAGAACACACAGGGAAGTGGACAGGCTGGATTAAATTTAAAAGTTCATGGACCTATTTAAAGGAAATTATATAAAAAAGGTATAACAAGGGAGGGTTTATTATCGTGAATGGAGCGACTATGATGTGGGACGCTCCTTTCGAGAAATGTCCTGCAGGGTCGGGAGGGGTGGGGTGGCTGGGGGGTAGAGGGGGGGGTGGGTTTGGGGGACAGCATGTTTTTCTTTGTATACCTTGGGGGATTTGTATCATGGTTATGTCCCCTGTGGGAATGAATTGTTATGAAAAACGATAAATAAAGATATTAAAAAAAAAAAAAAAGATTATCTCTTTCTATCTCAATCCGATCTCCAGTTCCTGTCAAGCTCCACCATTGAACCTTTGCTCTTGTCAGATCATAACTCAATTACAATGACCCTGACTTTCCCAGAACACACTCAACACATGAATCTGTGGTGCCTAGAAACCTCCCTACTTACAGATAAAGTACTAACAGCGAAATTACTTTTGTGCCTTCATGCATACTTTCGAGAAAATAATGACCCAACATTGTTCCCGATCTCTATTTGAGAGGCTTACAAATGTGTTTAGAGGGGAATTCATTGCCGCAGCAGCACACAGACGTAAGGAGAGACAGGCCTGTCTTAACAACGAAAAATATCTGTGTACTGGACGTGGCCCACAAACAATCACAAGCAGTACAGACGTTTAAAGAATTACTCTAAGTAAGAGGAGCTTGAGCAGACCATCAAATGCAAATACATCTTTACTAAAAAGTTGTTCTATGAACAGGGCAACAAAAGTGGGAAACCTCTTATCATTCACAGAGGACATTGCAACACTACTCAGACCTTTATACTCTACGCCCAGACTCTTCCTCTTTGAATGACCAGACCTCCAGACAAACACTTATTACTAACTTTATAGCGCAATACAGCCAAAAATCACTATCTAGGATTGACTCAAAGCAATTGGATCAGCCGATTTCCATAGAGGACTTAACCTTGTCTTTGAAACAACTACAATTAGGGTAGAGCCCAGGCCCTGATGGTCTATCCACAGCATATTACAAAACTTTGACAGATGCCCTCGTAGCTCCATTCCTGGCTGCTTTCAACTCCCTGGCTTCCAGAGCAAATAGCCTACATGGTCTTATAGAAGCGCATATATCAATGATTCCCAAGAAAGGAAAGGATTCTACATAGGTCACTAACTATAGGCCTATCTCATTGCTCAGCGTAGATCTCAAACTCTCTTGCAAAAATATTAGAAAATTGCTTATTTTGCTCATGCCATCACTTATCACCTCTGACCAGGTTGGTTTTATTCCTGGTAGAGAGGCCAGGGACAATATCTAAAAGCCCTAAACCTGCATTGTTGCATTATTGGCAGACCAAAAACAAACAAAAAGGATTTTTTTCAATCTTTAGAAGCACTGAAGGCATTTGATAGAGTGGCCTGTAATTACATGAGAGTGGTACTGAAAAAAAAATTGGCATCAGACAAAGATGCTCAATTTCATCCTTACGCTCTACTCTTCTCCATCCACCAGAGTTTGTGTAAATGGCCACTTATTGAATGTCTTCCCCATCTCAAATGGCACCAGGCAAGTTTGCCTGCTCTTGTCACCACTGTTTGTCCTCTCCCTAGAGCCTTTACTGAGGTGCATAAGAGCCAACACCAACATCAAAGGGATTGACTTTGCGGGAGGAACACACAAAATAGCAAAATGCATCATTTCTACTTCAATTCTGGACATATTGTATGTACAACTAAGACATTTTTTAGATACCCATATTCCTCCCCTGGTTTCGCACTTACACCCCATTCAAAGCTATCTGCTCTAGAACCACTCCACAACACCATGTGGTATCTTTAATATACAACCTTCTTTTTTCTAACTGCGAAATGAAGACCAGTAGTCTCTGTCAGCGGTGGGAAAAACAACTCAACCTCTCTTTCACTGAAGAAGAGTGGGATAGAATTCTAACTAATACACACAAAGGCTCAGAAAATGTGACAATACAAGAAACAGGCTACAAATTACTATCAGGCTGGTATAGGACAACTAACAGCTTCACAAATATTCACCCACAACCTCCCCCTATGTTGAAGAAGTGGATCTGAACCTGGTTCCCTACTACATCTATTGTGGTTCTGTTTCGAAGATAGAAGCATTTTGGAGAGAGGTAAACAAAGTTATAGCTAAGATACACTTACGCTCTAGACTTCACACCTGCACAATATTTACTTCAGTCCTCTCTTCTAAAATCTGCATACCACAAGTCAATAGCCTTAAATCTATACCTCTAACAAACTTATATTTATTATGTTAGTATTCAGTTATATTATGTACATTTAGGAAAAAAGTCAGTCCTTTTTTTAAAGCAAGCTACTGAGCTGGCCAGAACCAGCCCTTGAGGAAGTCTATTCCACATTTTCACAGCTCTTACTGTGAAGAAACTTTTCTGTTTTTGGAGATTAAGATTTTCCTTCAGATGTAAAGAGTGCCCCCTTGTCCTCTGTGACCTTAAAGTGAATAACTCAACACCAAGTTCACTATATGGACCACTTATGTATTTATACATGTTGATCATATTCCTCTTCTCAAGAGAAACTAAATTCATTTCCTCCAATCTTTCCTCATAGCAGTGCTCCTCCATGCCTCTTATCAGTTTTGTTGCTCTTCTCTGCACTTTCTCCAGTTCCCCGATTATCCTTTTTGTGAACTGGTGCCCAAAACTGAACTGCATATTCCAGATGAGGTCTTATTAATGATTATAAATATATTAAAATGTAAGTGTCCCAACATTGAACCTTGGGGTACACCACTGATAACCTTAGACCATTCAGAAAATGAATTGTTAACCACTACTCTCTGAATACAGTCTTTTAGCCAGTTTTCCAACCATTTGCAAACAGATCTTTCCAGGCCTGTAGACTTAACCTTACACATTAGCCGTGTGTGGGGAACTGTGTCAAACGCTTTTGCAAAATCCAAGTACAGGTATACCACATCCACAGCCACCCCTCTGTCCAAAGTTTTACTTTCCTCTTCATAAAAAGAAATCAGATTTGTCTGACAACTTCTTTCTGTCATGAATCCATGCTGGCTGTTGCTTAAAATACTTTTTTCCAGCAAGAACTCATCTATGAGGTCTTTTATTAAACTCTCTAGTATCTTCCCAACTATAGAAGTTAGCTAGCAGGTATATAGCTACTTGGTAAAGACTTTGGTCCCTTTTTAAATATAGGCACCACATTGACCTTACACCAATCCAGAGGTACTATTCCAGTCATTAAAGAGTCCCTAAAAATTAGAAACAATGGCTTTGAAATGACAGAGTTGATTCTTTTAGCATTTGTGGGTGTATTCCATCTGGTCTAGGTGCTTTATCTACCTTTATTCTAACTAAATACTTCTGGACCATATCATGTTTGAGCCATTGTGGATCATTTGGGGCTGTGTCAACACCATCCCTATTATGGCCATGAGCTCCCACATGTTTCTTTGTATACACAGAGCTGAAGAAGGTATTTAATAAATTTCTCTAAGTGCAGCAGTATTAAGACTTTAATAGCCAAAGGGTTAAAAACACTTACTAGAAGTGGAAGTTAAAAAGCTCATCATGTGTGTAAAGGAGTCCAGCAAGGGGGGGTTGTCCTGGAATGGTCAGGTCCGCAGCAGGGTGTAGTTAATCCCGACTGTCCACCAGAGGGAAACTATGTGACAGGAGATCAGTGGAAAGCTGTGTTGTGGTAATCAGCATGGCGCGCTGGATTCGTAGAGGATGTCACCAGAAGTGAGCCCGGGACCAGCGTGGAACGCACGGGTCGGAAGTGACGTCTATTTGCCAGGATGCGTTTCAAAGCATCTGATAGGCTCCTTCTTCATGCCAATGGAGATGAGTCTTGCTGGGTCACAGATATAGGAAGATAGGTGTGACAAGGTATGGAGTTGTAAGCACAGAATTATTGATAAGTGCTAGCTAATAGGGCTACAAAGGGATTAAAAACAGCAGGGAACCACAATAAGAAAAGAAAAAAAAAAAAACAGGGATAATGATATGGACCTATAACACTATAATGCTGAATATAAAAAAATGACATAAGAATACACTAGGGATGAGCCGAACACCCTCCGGTTCAGTTCGCACCAGAATATACCGAACAGGCAAAAAGTTTGTCAGAACACACAAACACCGTTAAAGTCTAAGGGACACAAACATGAATAATCAAAAGTGCTCATTTTAAAGGCTTAGTTATTTCATAAAAAGTGTTTGGGGACCAGGGTCCTGCCCCAGGGGACATGTATCAATGCAAATTTTTTTTTTGAATCTGCCGTTTTTTCCACAGCAGTGATTTTTTAATGCTTAAAGTGAAACAATAAAAATGAAATATTTCTTTAAATATTGTGCTTGGGGGTGTCTATAGTATGCCTGTAAAGTGGCAAATTTTTCCCGTGTTTAGAACAGTACCACAACAAAATTACATTTCTAAGGGAAAAATTGTCTTTCAAAACTGATCACGGCTGCAATGAATTGTCGGGTCTCTGCAATATAAATAAAACGCATTGAAAAAAAGAGCATGGCATCCACCCAGTCCATTACCAGGCCCTTTGGGTCTGGTTTGAATATTAAGGGGAACCCTGTGCCAAAATAAAAAAAAATGGCGTAGGGTTCCCCCCAAAAATCCATAACAGACCCTTATCTGAGCACGCAACCTGGCGGGCCGCAGGAAAAGAGGGGGGGACGAGAGAGAGCCCTCCGTCCTGAACCGTACCAGGCCACATACCCTCAACATGAGGAGGGTGCTTTGGGGTAGACCTCATCCCCACAACCCTTGCCCAGTAGTTCTGCGGGCAGGGAGCTTATTGGAATCTGGAAGCCCCCTTTAACAAGGGGACCCCCATCCCGGCCTCCCCCCTGTGTGAAATGGTAACGGAGTACAAATGTACCCCTACCATTTCACAAAAAAAGTGTCAAAATGTTTAAAATGACAAGACACAGCTTGGGGACAAGTCCTTTATTAAAAAAAAAATCCATTTGTCATCTTCTATCTCCCCGTGATGGACCGAATAAGAAAAAAAAAAGCCGAGACTGATCCACCTCAATGGGAGGCTCCCGCCGTGAGGCAGATCGGTCTCGGCTTTTTTTTTTACATTTTTTGGTCTGTCGCGGCATGAAGAAGAAGATGAATGGACACTGTGGGACTTTTTTTTTAAATAAAGGACTTGTCCCCAAGCTGTGTCTTAACATTTTGACTCTTTTTTTGTGAAATGGTAGGGGTACTTGTACCCCATCACCATTTCATACAGGGGGGAGGCCGGGATCTGAGGGTCCCCTTGTTAAGCCCCATGCCCGCAGACCCCCACAACCACCGGGCAAGGGTTGTGGGGATGAGGCCCTTGTCCCCATCAACATGGGGACAAGGTGCTTTGGGGGGCTACCCCAAAGCACCCTCCCCATGTTGAGGGCATGTGGCCTGCTACGGTTTGGGGGGGCACTCTCTTGTCCCCCTCTCTTTTCCTGTGGCCTGCCAGGTTGCGTGCTCGGATAAGGGTTTGGTATGGATTTTGAGGGGGACCCCTATGCCATTTTTTTTAATTTTGGCACAGGGTTCCCCTTAAAATCCATATCAGACCCGAAGGGCCTGGTATGGATTTTAGGGGGACCCCCACGCAGTTTTTTTTAAAATTTTGGTTTGGAGTTCCCCTTAATATTCATACCAGACCCAAAAGGCCTGGTAATGGACTAGGGGGGCCCCCGTGTTCTTTTTTCAATGAGTTTTAACTATATTGCTGAGACCCGACAATTCATTACAGCCGTGATCAGTTTTAAATGATAATTTTTCCTTTAGAAATGTCATTTTGCTGTGGTACTGTTCTAAACATGGGAAAAATGTGAAACTTTACAGGCATACTATAGACACCTCCCAAGCATGATATTTAACCACTTGCTTACTGGGCACTTAAACCCCCCTCCTGCCCAGACCAATTTTGAGCTTCCAGCGCTGTCGCACTTTGAATGACAATTGCGCGGTCATACAACACTGTACCCAAATGAAATTTTTATCATTTTTTTCCCACAAATAGAGCTTTCTTTTGGTGGTATTTAATCACAGCTGGGGTTTTTATTTTTTGCTAAACAAACAAAAAAAGATGGAAAATTTTGAAAAAAAAAAAAAATCATGTTTAATAGTTTGTTATAAAATTTTGCAAACAGGTAATTTTTCTCCTTCATTGATATGCACTGATGAGGCGGCACTGGTGGGCACTGATAGGCTGCACTGATGGGCACGAATAGGCACAGATAAGGCGGCACTGATAGGCACAGTTAAGGCGGCACTGATAGGCACAGTTAAGGCGGCACTGATAGGCACAGTTAAGGCGGCACTGATGGGGACAGTTAAGGCGGTACTGATGGGCACAGATAAGGCGGCACTGATGGCCACAGATGGGCGGCACGGATAGGTGGCACAGATAGGTGGCACAGATAGATGGCACAGATAGGTGGCACAGATAGGTGGCACAGATAGGTGGCACTGATGGGGGGGCACTGATGGGGGGGCACTGATGGGGGGCACTGATGGGTGGCACTGATGGGCAGTGATGGGTGGCACTGATGGGCACTTATGGGCACTGGTAGGTGACACTGATGGGCACTGATAGGTTGCACTGATGTGGGTGCTGATGGGTGGCACTAATGTGGGTGCTGATGGGTGGCACTGATGTGGGTGCTGATGGGTGGCACTGTGGGCACTGATGGGTGGCACTGTGGGCACTGATGGGTGGCACTGTGGGCACTGATGGGTGGCGCTGATTGATGGCACTGTGGGCACTGATGGGTTAATATGGTGGGCACTGGTAGGCAGCACTGCTGCCTATTGCTTTTTGTTATAAGATCGCCGTGATCGGGACTGATGTCCCGATCACGGCCGCCGGTGATCGGGTTTTTTTTTCCTCCTCACGCTGTCAGCGCGAGGAGGAAAAATAGCCGATTACCGGCTCTGTTTACATCACATGATCAGCTGTCATTGGCTGACAGCTGATCATGTGGTAAGGGGTTGGGACCAACCCCTTACTCTGATCTGTGATCAGGCGAGTCTCATAGACTCGCTGATCACCGAGCGCGCCGCGCGCGCCCTGCAGGGGGCGCGCAGGCTGCTCGTGCACGGGACGACGTCAATGGACGTAGTCCCGGCAATTTAGATCCGCGCTGTTGCCGTCATTTGGCAATGGCCCGGATCTGAAGCAGTTAAAGGAATATTTAATTTTTATTGTTTCACTTTAAGCATTAAAAAAAACTGCTCCTGAAAAAACTGCAATTTTTTTATTGATACATGTCCCCTGGGGCAGGACCCAGGTCCCCAAACACTTTTTATGACAATAACTTGCATATAAGCCTTTAAAATGAACACTTTTGATTTTTCATGTTAATGTCCCATAGACTTTAATGGTGTTCTGGCGGCTTTCGAATTTGCCCCGAACACCGCATATTGTTCAGTGTTCGCAGAACATCCGAACAACCAAACTTTGGCCTGAACTTATGCTCGGGCCGAACTATTCGCCCATCCCTAGAATACACATAAAGAACAATCCTTTGGACTACAAATCCTGATGGGGATGCCACAAGACATATTTCAGCAATATCATATAAAAAATATGATCAAAATTAAAAAGTGTAAAAAAGGGGTGTTAGCTCAATACATGTATATATCAGCGTATGGACACTGGGAGCATGGGGAAAATTAAAAAAAAAATTATAAATTGTTAATTGTAAATTATAAATGATAGCAACGTGTTTACATCTAATTCCTCATTGATCCTGCCAGGTGTTAAAATATCAAGGGAATAAATTCAGTACGTCTCCCTATGGCACGGTTTCTGGAACCGTTCAGCTGGGGGGAGATCTCTGGGCATGGCCTTGCTGACCCATATCTTTATACCAACCGTAGACTTTTTATGATGTAGCAAAAAATGTCTAAGCACACTATGTGTGTAGACGCCCTCTGTAATAAAATTACAATACTCACCGAAACATTTACGTAATGTTCTAAAGGTATGCCCTACATAAAAAAGGCCACAAGGGCATGTGAGGCAGTAAACCACATTTAGATGAGCACATATGAAATTCCTTAATAGGGTAGGTTTTCCCTTTTACCTGGAATTATTTTTGTCCGTGTTTGACGAAGTGACAGGTCTTACAGAGGGGCTTGTGGCACTGGAATATACCAGTTAGGGACATAAGTGTGGGGATAAAACTACAAGGGGGTGGGGGTTTATGTTTTAATTTACTTGGAGCCACTTTGCTTTTGATGTTAGAAGCTTTTTTGTATACAAGCCACGGTTTGTCAGTGAGGACTGGGAGAAGGTGCTGATCCTGTTGTAGTAATGGCCAATGTCTTTCTTTTACGACAAAGACAGTTTAGCCTTTCTTGATCTGAAATTGTATCATATAGGTGTAACAGGCATGTTGTAATGCAATTTCTCCTTTTGGCCACATGATGGAGACAGAGAGATACTGACTGGTCCTTCCAGAAAACCGAGAGAGACAGAGTACACTGGGAAAAAGGGGAGTTTCAGGAAGTGCTAAGGAGACAGAAGAGAGGGAAGTACTGAGGTAAAAGAAAGAGAGAGTGCTGACAGGAGA
The DNA here is from genome assembly GCA_037952835.1 of Lithobates septentrionalis. NCBI lineage: Eukaryota > Metazoa > Chordata > Amphibia > Anura > Ranidae > Lithobates > Lithobates septentrionalis. The sequence goes on from JBBDGP010000158.1 coordinate 3,876,187, forward strand.
CACAGGAAAGAAGATTGCTTAAAAGAGAGGCTCAAAAAGTCCTTTGCTGGGACACACAGACACTTAACAGTGAGGAGAGGGGAAGGAACTGAGGTGCCAGAGTGAGGAGAGAAACACACGCTGACAACAGGGACTGTGTGCCCCAACACAGGAGGAGGGATATTCTGAAGCCTGGGAAAAAGAATCTGTGAGGAGAATGAGGAGAGCGATCTGAGGAGAGAGAGAGTTAGAGAGAGAGAGTGGTGAGGTGACAGGTGTGAGGAAAACTGCTGAGACTGAGGAGACTGAGAGAGAGAGACTCTGGCAGCATCAGAGGGGGGGGGAAAGCCGAGCTTTTCCAGAGACTGCCAGGAGAGTGTTGCCTGGAGACGGAGGAGTGCGGACGCCTGAGGGGAGCCAGGAGCAGAGACAACCACGTGGTCCACTACTATTTAGTCCAGGGACCCTAATCAGCAGCCAAGCACCACTCAGCTCAGCAGAGACGACCCATGCCTTTCAGGGATCAAGATACCCATCCGGGTATTGGGTCGGCTGTGCCTGTTCACCTTGGGAATTTCACTACCAGTCATCTCGATCACCATCAGTAAGGATCCAGTGCCTTACAACATTGCTAGGAGCATCAGGAGCCTGAACCAGCACCTGGGACTATCATTGTGTCATCGCACAGAGGACTGGTGAGCGGGTGTAAACCCAACATTCTTCTTGACACCATACTGACACTGCATGCAGACAACAATTTCCCTTTTTAGTGTCACAGGATGCTTGTTTGGAGCTGCCATCTCTAGTAATTTGCCCTTTTAAATCTCTACCTAACGGAACATTCTCGAGGATTACTGCTCCATGCAAGCTTGTTTAAACCTTCTCTTAAAACAAGGGCCCCACTGTTTACTAGCAGAAGACACTAGTATTCTTCACCTCAGGACCTGCAACATTACATTACTGTGCTTACTGTACTTGTGTAACCCTTGTCTTTTCATTGTGTATTTGCCTCTCAAAGGTGTTTGCGGCCCAGAAGGAGCTAAGAAGTTGACAAGTATTCTCTCCTCTCTCTCTCAGCACCTGTGTTAAGGGCATATAGATTACTGCCCTTTCCATACCTGCAGTTGCTAAATATTGAAGGTTGTCTTTTCTAATATATTAGTTATTTGTAGCAAGGTTTAACAGTGTTGTAAGTTTCCATATGCTTTAAACCGTGCTAATACATTCAACTTGTTTATCACTACCAGGTGTGTGTCTATTTTTGGTGATAATCCACAGCCAGAATAACGGTATTTACCACAAGTGTCCTTAAATGTGTTTGCAGTAATTTTATTTAACCAGATGTGTCAGATGGGCTGAGGTCATTCTTGGAGTTTAGGCGGAGATCAGAGAATCCAAAATCACCAAGCGGCTCCTTCGGGGTGGCGCTACATAGGTAACAAAATACACCAAGCAGCAGGTAATTAATTTCTCCACTATGACAGTTGCCACCACCCTCAGTGGCTTAATAACATCCCTAAGAGCCAATTTTGCAGATTGAAAAGCAACTGTACACGAGTCTCAGACTATTAAAATCATAACACCACTTCCGGTTCCAGCGCCACATGAGGAGGTGAGCAGTTCCAGCTCGCGCTGCGATCCTCTCTAAAACACGCTTTCCAAGTCGGCTTTAACTTTGGGGTAATCGCCCACCACCTCCGCTACCCCCTGGGACCCTCATGGATCGGTTTGTGGAGCGTTCCCACAACCGATCCGTCTCATCGGCGCAGCATGCCTCAGGAGACACAACGGCCCCATCAGCTAACATGTCGCCCGCTCTCAGCGCAGAGGATGGCTCTCAGCCCTCCCCACTGCTCAATACAGCATCCCATGATCCTAACTCTCCAGCGGGCATAGCCCAGATTGTGGTTGCCCTGCTCGCACCTACTCTAACAGCTACAGTAGACACAGCTGTGCAGAGGGGCTTGGAGAAGCTGCACATTGAATTCCAGGCACAGGCTCAGAGGCTATCACATGCAGAGGAGAGGATCTCATCTCTGGAAGATGACAGCACAGCTAACTCTGCTGCCCTTGCACGAATTTCTAACTCCCACAGAGATAGCTGGGAAAAATGTAATGATCTAGAAAATCACTCGTGGTGAAATAACCTGCGCATTGTTGGGCTTCCAGAATCGTTCTCCTTTACACAGCTCATTGACTTTTGTGCCAAAACCATCCCTGAGCAACTGGGCCTGCACATTCCCTGTGTTGTGGAGCATGCTCACCATATTGGTCAGCGAATAGATCAACTCACTAAACCTAGACCTGTTATTGTCAGATATCTCAACTATGCAGACAAGAATGCTATCCTGCAGAAGTTTCTTCGCTCTCGTTCCTTGTCAATTGAGAGTTTGGACCTGCTGTTATTCACCGACTATTCAGAGGAAGTAATGAAGCAACGCAAAGCCTTCTCCATGATTTGGGTAAGTATGACCTTGGTGGTGTGGATGTGTCATTGCCATCATCCCATGTAAATCTATGGAAAAATATATAATACCTCTAGCGGGATTTTTAAGGCAATGAATACAAAAATTATTTATAAAATAAAATCAATTTATTTAATATTATTCAACATTAAAAGTGTATAGATTTTTACATTTTTTCACACAAATAGTCATGTAAATCAGTAGACATAGAACAAAGAATAAAATAAATTCCAAAGCATGTAGTAATTCTACAGATACATCCAATACAAAATGAATATAAAGAATTGCATGTAGAAAATGACTTAAGGAAGAATGTGATGTATCACACTACCCAGTGCGGTCACCCTAGATGGCCCCCTGGTGTAAGGTAGTGGAATTCCAACGCGTTTCAACGTTTAAATCTTAAAAGATACAAGTCTTCTTCAGGGAAAATACATCACAGTCTAAAAAATCAAAAAACAGTGCTATTATGAACTGTACATGTATATACCATACATATCCCCTGCAATGGTTGTATTCTCATGTGACTTACGCTCTCCCAAGACAGCTCGGTTAGGAGGCTACATGCCAGAGGCCAGAAACATCCCACATCAGAAAAGCCTGGACTGTCCTAATACTCTACAAGGCGGCTGGATATAATAGATGATCCAAATGTTCGACGTCCTTAGCCTCAAAAGAAAAATTGATGGCTATCTGTGATGGGGCAAGACAGTAAAAATGAGTGATGTGTGGGCTGACCCCACAACAAGTCTCATATGCAGAGAAGTACCCCCTTAGTCCTATGTGTGGGACACCCAAACCTCCCATGGAGTGGGGAGTCCCAAATATAGAGTAGAACACACTTACTTCTAAATAGATAGCTGGTCACTGAGTGAGGAGCCTGGGGAAAGTTTCCGTGATGCCAGAGGTTTGAAGCCTGCCCCATGTGCATGGATGAATGTCCAGGGAAGAATGGCGCCATTTGCCGTCTTTGGCGTCCTATTTGTGGTGTGGGCCGGTAGGTGGGCAGAGACCAGACGCCGCGCTGGCCAATGGCGCGGCTTGTGGAGGTCGTTGCTGTCAGGAGCATTCAGCGTAAAGACGCCGAATGCTACCTAGGCAACCAACTCCGCTAGACGGGTCTGCGCATGCGCGACGTAACAGCGCGCCTTACGCAAGGCTGGGAGGATCAAGGATGATGCTGTGAGCGCCAGCGGCCATCTTGAAGAAGGGCTGTGCCCACACTAAACCGAAGTATCACCGCAGCTAAAAGCTCGGGAGTAGAGCTGCATCGAAAGTGGATGCAGCCAATCCAAGAGATCCCCTGATAATTCCCCAGTAGCATATCCCCCCCATGGTCTGAAGGACCGGGGGGGAAAAGCCAGTGGGGGGGGGAAAGGAAAAGTTAATGGTAGTGAAAATATTAATGATAATAATGAAGGTAATAATAATGAAAAAAATGAGTCGCTCAGAGGCTTTAGGGTAAATACCACAAAAGTTCCCCCCCAAAAATTTCCTTTTTGGAGAGGGAAGGGAGGACTGATAACCACCGACACAGGGATTCCCGCCTAGCAATTATGCAAGGCAGGGCAAAAAGGCCCCATAGCTAACTAGAGCAGTGGGGCCCCCCTGTGTCGGGTAGGTATAGGACAACCCAGGTGCATCTGAGAGGTAGGTGGTATGTCCTAGGCCTCTGCATAGCTAGCTCCCCCCAAGTAACGCCTATGGGAGCGACTCATCACAGGAGATAAACCAGAATTTATTGCAGTGATATTAGGTGGAAATAATGGTAGAACAGTAAAGTCAAATATACAAACATAATAGAAATTATATAAACAATACATTGATAGAAAAGTACTTCCACTGGGTGGGGGTTGTAATGTATACAGGCCCCAACCCAGCTGTAGTAAAGTCGTCAACTTAGTGAGCTACACGAAGCTGACATTATGTAATAAATTGGAAACCCCCAAAAAGGCTAAACAATCTTCAGATAGTGTCCGAACAATATCTCAGGGGTCAAAGATGTGATAAAAAGGGGAAAGGGGAAAGGGAGGGGGGGGAAAAGAAGATGGGGGGGTGGGGAATTTGGGGTCCAGGGGGGAGAGGAGACGAAGGTAAGAGGATGAATAATTTAAATTCAATGTACATAGCGTGGAGGAGAGGGCATGCCCCTAGTCGGTCTTACCTGATCTAAAGCCCTCTAGGAAGGGCCTAAAGCTCTCTGTCTCATTGAGCCCTGGGGGAGTGGTGGCCCTAAGGCGCCTGATCCAGCGCATCTCGCGCTGGAGCAGGGCCTTGTTCCAGTCACCCCCCCTGGTGGGTATGTGTATTCTATCTACCACAGTGAAGTTAACCCTAGGCATCCTGTACCCATGCTGTTTGGCTACATGTCTGCCCAGTGGCAGATACAGGTTGCCGATACTCATACTATGGATATGCTTCTCGACCCTCTTGGTGAGTTCCTGTCGGGTTTTCCCCACGTAGAAGGCCCCGCACTGACATTGCATCAGATAGACGACTCCCCGCGTTTTGCAATTCGCGAAGTGTCGTAATTGAAAGTTCTCCCCATTTGGTAATGTAATCATGGTTCTCCTACCTATAACTCCACACTGAGCACATGCTCCACAGGGATAAGTGCCCCAGGTTTTGCAGGGGTCCGTTCTTGCACTTCCTTTATACTCGCTCTGGGTGAGCATATTTCCTATAGAACCTGATTTAGTGTAAGTAATTTGAGGTCTAGGGGTGACCAGACCGCTTAAGATGGGATCTTCTGTAAGAATGGACCAGTGTTTGGAAATTATTTTTCTTATTTGTTGATGTTCGTTGGAAAATTTCATAATAATTCTAGTTGAATTATCTTCCTTCATCAAGTTTTTCTTTTTAAAGATTAGGTTTCGTCTGTCCATATTCTTAACACGATTAAACGCTTTTTTGAGAGCTGTTTTGGTGTATCCTCTCTCTCTTAGTCTGGCAGTCAGTTTGTTGGATTCCTGCTGGAAGTTTTCGTATGTAGTGCAGTTTCTCTTGAGTCTGAGAAATTGACTGAACGGAATGGATCTCTTCAATGGCTCAGGATGGAAACTATCCGCATGTAGCAGAGTGTTCCCCGCTGTCTCTTTCCTGTAAAGATTGCTGTGGAGTACTCCTGTTTGGTCTTTGGAGATAGTGATATCCAGGAAGTTGACCTCCCTGGAATCATAAATCATAGTAAAGAAAAGATTGAAACTATTTACGTTCATAGAACTTAGGCATTCCCTGAGTCTGTCTTCTGAGCCGTCCCAAATGATGAAGATATCGTCTATGTACCTCTGCCACAAAAGTATGTGGTCAGAGTACACAGACGATCCCTCTCCCAGCAAGAAGGTCTTCTCCCACTCCCCCAGGTACAGGTTGGCATATGAGGGAGCACAGCATGTCCCCATAGCCACTCCCTGCACCTGGAGGTAGTGGGAGCCCTCAAATAGAAACACATTGTGTTTCAAAATAAATTCAAGCATTGTGAGTATGAAGGCATTGAACTTCCAGTCAGTGGTTGCTCTTTGCCTCAACACTCGTTCGACAGCTGCTACTCCTGGATCATGTGGAATGCTATTATATAGACATTCCACATCGATAGTAACTAGGAGGGCAGAGTCGGGGATAGTCAAATTATCAATAATCTGCAGCAGGTGGATCGTGTCTTTGGTGTAGGACGGTAAATCCATGACGTGGGGTCTAAGATGGTAATCTATTACCTGGCTCATACCTTCCGTGATTGACCCGTTGCCTGAGATGATGGGTCTCCCTGGTGGATCTTCTAATCTTTTATGCACCTTAGGCAGGGCGTAGAAGGTGGGTACCCGGGGATGTTGTGTTCGTATAAACTCCCACGTTTCTTTGTTGATGGCCCCTTCATTGAGCGATTCATCCACCAGACAGTAGAATTCCTGATTATATCTCTCAACTATTGCTGGGGATATTTTTTTGTAACATTCGGTGTTGTTAAGAACTTTAAGGCACATTTTAACGTAATTCTCGTTGTCCATGAGGACAATATTTCCCCCTTTGTCCGATGCTTTGATTGTGATATTCATGTCGCTCTTCAAGGTGTTAAGTGCATGTCGCAATTCTGGATTAAGGTTGTTTTTAGTTCTTCGTCTGTCTAGTTTTTCAATTTCTTTGGTTGTCTGTTTGACAAAAAGCGCTATAGCTGGATTAAGATTGAGCGGAGGAAATTTATGTGATTTTCTTTTGAACTTTTTATCATTTTTTGTGTTAAGTTTAGTGGCTTCATCTTCAGACTCTTCTTCATTGCCCTCCCCTTCTCCCAATTCTTCCCAGAAGTTTTCTGCTGAGTTGCTCTCTTGCAGTAGGAGGTTTAGATCTCTGAGAGCCTTAAAATCTGCTGTTTTTAGATTTGGTGCTACTTCCGATTGTATAGCTTTTTTGTTTTGTATATAAGCTTTTCAATAGCAATTTCCGGGCAAATAGGTGAATATCCTTTGTTGTTTCGAAGGTATCCATGCTTTGGTTGGGACAGAAGGAGAGGCCTAATGATAACACTTTCTGCTCCTCATCGGTTAGTTCGTGCGAGGAGAGGTTGATGACATTTAGCTCTTTGGAGTCGGTGGATCCGTGGCTATCATCAGAAGTTGCGTGAGAGGCAAGGGGCTTGGTAGTGGTGTTGTGTTTCTGTCTAAAAAACTATCAAGTTGGGTTTGTTGCGTTTTAGGAATGGCCCCTTGGTCTTTCCGATTTACTTTCCCTGGATTGGGTAAAGGGCCTCGTGTATTCCCCTGCGTTGTGCCTCTATGCGTGTTTGATTTATTGCTCGGTTGTAGCTCCCTTGTTTCCTGCTCCATGGTGCGTTTTTTATAGGATTGTTTAACCTCTCCTTCAGTTTCATGCTGTCTTCCCAAAGGTCCTTTTCTTTTGCCTCTGAACTGGCCGGTATGTGACGATGCTGATGAGGAGGAGTTTGATGGTGTGTCCGATGAATAATCATTGGATTGATTAGCATTTTCTTGATATGGAGTTCTTCTTTTTCTATTTCTATTGTTGTTGGTATTAGCTGTGTTCCATCTATAGGCCCTGCCCTCCCTAAATGCATTTTTGTCTCTCCAGTACTTTTTCTCTTTTTTGATAAGGATAGTTTTACCGAAATTTTCCAGATGTTCTTTGAGTTTTTTCTCATAAGATGCATATTCCTCATGCGTCTTTAGTGGAGTAAGTCGGTCATATAGTGTTTTGATTTCCGTATTCATGCTATCCAGTTGTTGTCTATATTCATTCTGGAGTAGTAGCATCAGGTTCATCGAGCAGTCATTGAGTTTACTCTCCCAATTCCTTTTTAGTTCTTTTGAGATGTTTTCTAGGATGGGAAATATTTGTATTCGGAGACCAATCGGATTTATTCCTTCTCTAATATATCTGCCCAGAGATTCGATGTGCCAGTGTAGGGCTGATTTCTTCTCCAAAATTTTAGCTAGACTTGAGAAAAGTGAAGACAGATCCGAAGAGACTTGTTCCTTCCCTTCATAACTCCTTTGGATATTGGCCATAAACTCCTCCCATTCTCCTCCCTGAAGATCCCCCATGGTGACCCCTATATAAGTTCGGACAAATCTAGGAGATTGGAAAGTAGATAAGATCAGAGAACAATTAGCTCTCTTAACCGTAGGAACACTAGTCTCCCTTTAATAATATATAGGGAGTAAAAAAGTGAATTCCTATTTAACACGTTAATAATTAAATGGTATGCCTTTTATGTGGGGGTCCACATCCAGCCACCTTGGTCATTTTCGAGGTATGGGTGTGATGTCCACCCTGGTTAACAATTTGGGTAAGTATGACCTTAGTGGTGTGGATGTGTCATTGCCATCATCCCATGTAAATCTATGGAAAAATATATAATACCTCTAGCGGGATTTTTAAGGCAATGAATACAAAAATTATTTATAAAATAAAATCAATTTATTTAATATTAAAAATGAGTGATGTGTGGGCTGACCCCACAACAAGTCTCATATGCAGAGAAGTACCCCCTTAGTCCTATGTGTGGGACACCCAAACCTCCCATGGAGTGGGGAGTCCCAAATATAGAGTAGAACACACTTACTTCTAAATAGATAGCTGGTCACTGAGTGAGGAGCCTGGGGGAATTTTCCGTGATGCCAGAGGTTTGAAGCCTGCCCCATGTGCATGGATGAATGTCCAGGGAAGAATGGCGCCATTTGCCGTCTTTGGCGTCCTATTTGTGGTGTGGGCCGGTAGGTGGGCGGAGACCAGACGCCGCGCTGGCCAATGGCGCGGCTTGTGGAGGTCGTTGCTGTCAGGAGCATTCAGCGTAAAGACGCCGAATGCTACCTAGGCAACCAACTCCGCTAGACGGGTCTGCGCATGCGCGACGTAACAGCGCGCCTTACGCAAGGCTGGGAGGATCAAGGATGATGCTGTGAGCGCCAGCGGCCATCTTGAAGAAGGGCTGTGCCCACACTAAAACGAAGTATCACCGCAGCTAAAAGCTCGGGAGTAGAGCTGCATCGAAAGTGGATGCAGCCAATCCAAGAGATCCCCTGATAATTCCCCAGTAGCATATCCCCCCCATGGTCTGAAGGACCGGGGGGGAAAAAGCCAGTGGGGGGGGGAAAGGAAAAGTTAATGGTAGTGAAAATATTAATGATAATAATGAAGGTAATAATAATGAAAAAAATGAGTCGCTCAGAGGCTTTAGGGTAAATACCACAAAAGTTCCCACCCAAAAATTTCCTTTTTGGAGAGGGAAGGGAGGACTGATAACCACCGACACAGGGATTCCCGCCTAGCAATTATGCAAGGCAGGGCAAAAAGGCCCCATAGCTAACTAGAGCAGTGGGGCCCCCCTGTGTCGGGTAGGTATAGGACAACCCAGGTGCATCTGAGAGGTAGGTGGTAGGTCCTAGGCCTCCGCATAGCTAGCTCCCCCCAAGTAACGCCTATGGGAGCGACTCATCACAGGAGATAAACCAGAATTTATTGCAGTGATATTAGGTGGAAATAATGGTAGAACAGTAAAGTCAAATATACAAACATAATAGAAATTATATAAACAATACATTGACAGAAAAGTACTTCCACTGGGTGGGGGTTGTAATGTATACAGGCCCCAACCCAGCTGTAGTAAAGTCGTCAACTTAGTGAGCTACACGAAGCTGACATTATGTAATAAATTGGAAACCCCCAAAAAGGCTAAACAATCTTCAGATAGTGTCCGAACAATATCTCAGGGGTCAAAGATGTGATAAAAAGGGGAAAGGGGAAAGGGAGGGGGGGGGAAAGAAGATGGGGGGGTGGGGAATTTGGGGTCCAGGGGGGAGAGGAGACGAAGGTAAGAGGATGAATAATTTAAATTCAATGTACATAGCGTGGAGGAGAGGGCATGCCCCTAGTCGGTTTTACCTGATCTAAAGCCCTCTAGGAAGGGCCTAAAGCTCTCTGTCTCATTGAGCCCTGGGGGAGTGGTGGCCCTAAGGCGCCTGATCCAGCGCATCTCGCGCTGGAGCAGGGCCTTGTTCCAGTCACCCCCCCTGGTGGGTATGTGTATTCTATCTACCACAGTGAAGTTAACCCTAGGCATCCTGTACCCATGCTGTTTGGCTACATGTCTGCCCAGTGACAGATACAGGTTGCCGATACTCATACTATGGATATGCTTCTCGACCCTCTTGGTGAGTTCCTGTCGGGTTTTCCCCACGTAGAAGGCCCCGCACTGACATTGCATCAGATAGACGACTCCCCGCGTTTTGCAATTCGCGAAGTGTCGTAATTGAAAGTTCTCCCCATTTGGTAATGTAATCATGGTTCTCCTACCTATAACTCCACACTGAGCACATGCTCCACAGGGATAAGTGCCCCAGGGGTGACCAGACCGCTTAAGATGGGATCTTCTGTAAGAATGGACCAGTGTTTGGAAATAATTTTTCTTATTTGTTGATGTTCGTTGGAAAATTTCATAATAATTCTAGTTGAATTATCTTCCTTCATCAAGTTTTTCTTTTTAAAGATTAGGTTTCGTCTGTCCATATTCTTAACACGATTAAACGCTTTTTTGAGAGCTGTTTTGGTGTATCCTCTCTCTCTTAGTCTGGCAGTCAGTTTGTTGGATTCCTGCTGGAAGTTTTCGTATGTACTGCAGTTTCTCTTGAGTCTTAGAAATTGACTGAACGGAATGGATCTCTTCAATGGCTCAGGATGGAAACTATCCGCATGTAGCAGAGTGTTCCCCGCTGTCTCTTTTCTGTAAAGATTGCTGTGGAGTACTCCTGTTTGGTCTTTGGAGATAGTGATATCCAGGAAGTTGACCTCCCTGGAATCATAAATCATAGTAAAGAAAAGATTGAAACTATTTACGTTCATAGAACTTAGGCATTCCCTGAGTCTGTCTTCTGAGCTGTCCCAAATGATGAAGATATCGTCTATGTACCTCTGCCACAAAAGTATGTGGTCAGAGTACACAGACGATCCCTCTCCCAGCAAGAAGGTCTTCTCCCACTCCCCCAGGTACAGGTTGGCGTATGAGGGAGCACAGCATGTCCCCATAGCCACTCCCTGCACCTGGAGGTAGTGGGAGCCCTCAAATAGAAACACATTGTGTTTCAAAATAAATTCAAGCATTGTGAGTATGAAGGCATTGAACTTCCAGTCAGTGGTTGCTCTTTGCCTCAACACTTGTTCGACAGCTGCTACTCCTGCATCATGTGGAATGCTATTATATAGACATTCCACATCAATAGTAACTAGGAGGGCAGAGTCGGGGATAGTCAAATTATCAATAATCTGCAGCAGGTGGATCGTGTCTTTGGTGTAGGATGGTAAATCCATGACGTGGGGTCTAAGATGGTAATCTATTAACTGGCTGATACCTTCCGTGATTGACCCGTTGCCTGAGATGATGGGTCTCCCTGGTGGATCTTCTAATCTTTTATGCACCTTAGGCAGGGCGTAGAAGGTGGGTACCCGGGGATGTTGTGTTCGTATAAACTCCCACGTTTCTTTGTTGATGGCCCCTTCATTGAGCGATTCATCCACCAGACAGTAGAATTCCTGATTATATCTCTCAACTATTGCTGGGGATATTTTTTTGTAACATTCGGTGTTGTTAAGAACTTTAAGGCACATTTTAACGTAATTCTCGTTGTCCATGAGGACAATATTTCCCCCTTTGTCCGATGCTTTGATTGTGATATTCATGTCGCTCTTCAAGGTGTTAAGTGCTTGTCGCAATTCTGGATTAAGGTTGTTTTTAGTTCTTCGTCTGTCTAGTTTTTCAATTTCTTTGGTTGTCTGTTTGACAAAAAGCGCTATAGCTGGATTAAGATTGAGCGGAGGAAATTTATGTGATTTTCTTTTGAACTTTTTATCATTTTTTGTGTTAAGTTTAGTGGCTTCATCTTCAGACTCTTCTTCATTGCCCTCCCCTTCTCCCAATTCTTCCCAGAAGTTTTCTGCTGAGTTGCTCTCTTGCAGTAGGAGGTTTAGATCTCTGAGAGCCTTAAAATCTGCTGTTTTTAGATTTGGTGCTACTTCCGATTGTGTAGCTTTTTGTTTTGTATATAAGCTTTTCAATAGCAATTTCCGGGCAAATAGGTGAATATCCTTTGTTGTTTCGAAGGTATCCATGCTTTGGTTGGGACAGAAGGAGAGGCCTAATGATAACACTTTCTGCTCCTCATCGGACAAATCTAGGAGATTGGAAAGTAGATAAGATCAGAGAACAATTAGCTCTCTTAACCGTAGGAACACTAGTCTCCCTTTAATAATATATAGGGAGTAAAAAAGTGAATTCCTATTTAACACGTTAATAATTAAATGGTATGCCTTTTATGTGGGGGTCCACATCCAGCCACCTTGGTCATTTTCGAGGTATGGGTGTATTGTCCACCCTGGTTAACAATTTGGGTAAGTATGACCTTGGTGGTGTGGATGTGTCATTGCCATCATCCCATGTAAATCTATGGAAAAATATATAATACCTCTAGCGGGATTTTTAAGGCAATGAATACAAAAATTATTTATAAAATAAAATCAATTTATTTAATATTATTCAACATTAAAAGTGTATAGATTTTTACATTTTTTCACACAAATAGTCATGTAAATCAGTAGACATAGAACAAAGAATAAAATAAATTCCAAAGCATGTAGTAATTCTACAGATACATCCAATACAAAATGAATATAGAGAATTGCATGTAGAAAATGACTTAAGGAAGAATGTGATGTATCACACTACCCAGTGCGGTCACCCTAGATGGCCCCCTGGTGTAAGGTAGTGGAATTCCAACGCGTTTCAACGTTTAAATCTTAAAAGATACAAGTCTTCTTCAGGGAAAATACATCACAGTCTAAAAAATCAAAAAACAGTGCTATTATGAACTGTACATGTATATACCATACATATCCCCTGCAATGGTTGTATTCTCATGTGACTTACGCTCTCCCAAGACAGCTCGGTTAGGAGGCTACATGCCAGAGGCCAGAAACATCCCACATCAGAAAAGCCTGGACTGTCCTAATACTCTACAAGGCGGCTGGATATAATAGATGATCCAAACGTTCGACGTCCTTAGCCTCAAAAGAAAAATTGATGGCTATCTGTGATGGGGCAAGACAGTAAAAATGAGTGATGTGTGGGCTGACCCCACAACAAGTCTCATATGCAGAGAAGTACCCCCTTAGTCCTATGTGTGGGACACCCAAACCTCTCATGGAGTGGGGAGTCCCAAATATAGAGTAGAACACACTTACTTCTAAATAGATAGCTGGTCACTGAGTGAGGAGCCTGGGGGAAGTTTCCGTGATGCCAGAGGTTTGAAGCCTGCCCCATGTGCATGGATGAATGTCCAGGGAAGAATGGCGCCATTTGCCGTCTTTGGCGTCCTATTTGTGGTGTGGGCGGAGACCAGACGCTGCGCTGGCCAATGGCGCGGCTTGTGGAGGTCGTTGCTGTCAGGAGCATTCAGCGTAAAGACGCCGAATGCTACCTAGGCAACCAACTCCGCTAGACGGGTCTGCGCATGCGCAACGTAACAGCGCGCCTTACGCAAGGCTGGGAGGATCAAGGATGATGCTGTGAGCGCCAGCGGCCATCTTGAAGAAGGGCTGTGCCCACACTAAAACGAAGTATCACCGCAGCTAAAAGCTCGGGAGTAGAGCTGCATCGAAAGTGGATGCAGCCAATCCAAGAGATCCCCTGATAATTCCCCAGTAGCATATCCCCCCCATGGTCTGAAGGACCGGGGGGGAAAAAGCCAGTGGGGGGGGGAAGGAAAAGTTAATGGTAGTGAAAATATTAATGATAATAATGAAGGTAATAATAATGAAAAAAATGAGTCGCTCAGAGGCTTTAGGGTAAATACCACAAAAGTTCCCACCCAAAAATTTCCTTTTTGGAGAGGGAAGGGAGGACTGATAACCACCGACACAGGGATTCCCGCCTAGCAATTATGCAAGGCAGGGCAAAAAGGCCCCATAGCTAACTAGAGCAGTGGGGCCCCCCTGTGTCGGGTAGGTATAGGACAACCCAGGTGCATCTGAGAGGTAGGTGGTAGGTCCTAGGCCTCCGCATAGCTAGCTCCCCCCAAGTAACGCCTATGGGAGCGACTCATCACAGGAGATAAACCAGAATTTATTGCAGTGATATTAGGTGGAAATAATGGTAGAACAGTAAAGTCAAATATACAAACATAATAGAAATTATATAAACAATACATTGATAGAAAAGTACTTCCACTGGGTGGGGGTTGTAATGTATACAGGCCCCAACCCAGCTGTAGTAAAGTCGTCAACTTAGTGAGCTACACGAAGCTGACATTATGTAATAAATTGGAAACCCCCAAAAAGGCTAAACAATCTTCAGATAGTGTCCGAACAATATCTCAGGGGTCAAAGATGTGATAAAAAGGGGAAAGGGGAAAGGGAGGGGGGGGAAAGAAGATGGGGGGGTGGGGAATTTGGGGTCCAGGGGGGAGAGGAGACGAAGGTAAGAGGATGAATAATTTAAATTCAATGTACATAGCGTGGAGGAGAGGGCATGCCCCTAGTCGGTTTTACCTGATCTAAAGCCCTCTAGGAAGGGCCTAAAGCTCTCTGTCTCATTGAGCCCTGGGGGAGTGGTGGCCCTAAGGCGCCTGATCCAGCGCATCTCGCGCTGGAGCAGGGCCTTGTTCCAGTCACCCCCCCTGGTGGGTATGTGTATTCTATCTACCACAGTGAAGTTAACCCTAGGCATCCTGTACCCATGCTGTTTGGCTACATGTCTGCCCAGTGGCAGATACAGGTTGCCGATACTCATACTATGGATATGCTTCTCGACCCTCTTGGTGAGTTCCTGTCGGGTTTTCCCCACGTAGAAGGCCCCGCACTGACATTGCATCAGATAGACGACTCCCCGCGTTTTGCAATTCGCGAAGTGTCGTAATTGAAAGTTCTCCCCATTTGGTAATGTAATCATGGTTCTCCTACCTATAACTCCACACTGAGCACATGCTCCACAGGGATAAGTGCCCCAGGTTTTGCAGGGGTCCGTTCTTGCACTTCCTTTATACTCGCTCTGGGTGAGCATATTTCCTATAGAACCTGATTTAGTGTAAGTAATTTGAGGTCTAGGGGTGACCAGACCGCTTAAGATGGGATCTTCTGTAAGAATGGACCAGTGTTTGGAAATAATTTTTCTTATTTGTTGATGTTCGTTGGAAAATTTCATAATAATTCTAGTTGAATTATCTTCCTTCATCAAGTTTTTCTTTTTAAAGATTAGGTTTCGTCTGTCCATATTCTTAACACGATTAAACGCTTTTTTGAGAGCTGTTTTGGTGTATCCTCTCTCTCTTAGTCTGGCAGTCAGTTTGTTGGATTCCTGCTGGAAGTTTTCGTATGTACTGCAGTTTCTCTTGAGTCTTAGAAATTGACTGAACGGAATGGATCTCTTCAATGGCTCAGGATGGAAACTATCCGCATGTAGCAGAGTGTTCCCCGCTGTCTCTTTCCTGTAAAGATTGCTGTGGAGTACTCCTGTTTGGTCTTTGGAGATAGTGATATCCAGGAAGTTGACCTCCCTGGAATCATAAATCATAGTAAAGAAAAGATTGAAACTATTTACGTTCATAGAACTTAGGCATTCCCTGAGTCTGTCTTCTGAGCCGTCCCAAATGATGAAGATATCGTCTATGTCCTCTGCCACAAAAGTATGTGGTCAGAGTACACAGACGATCCCTCTCCCAGGAAGGAGGTCTTCTCCCACTCCCCCAGGTACAGGTTGGCGTATGAGGGAGCACAGCATGTCCCCATAGCCACTCCCTGCACCTGGAGGTAGTGGGAGCCCTCAAATAGAAACACATTGTGTTTCAAAATAAATTCAAGCATTGTGAGTATGAAGGCATTGAACTTCCAGTCAGTGGTTGCTCTTTGCCTCAACACTCGTTCGACAGCTGCTACTCCTGCATCATGTGGAATGCTATTATATAGACATTCCACATCGATAGTAACTAGGAGGGCAGAGTCGGGGATAGTCAAATTATCAATAATTTATCAATAATAAACCCAGGGCTCAATGAGACAGAGAGCTTTAGGCCCTTCCTAGAGGGCTTTAGATCAGGTAAAACCGACTAGGGGCATGCCCTCTCCTCCACGCTATGTACATTGAATTTAAATTATTCATCCTTTTACCTTCGTCTCCTCTCCCCCCTGGACCCCAAATTCCCCACCCCCCCATCTTCTCCCCCCCCCCTCCCTTTCCCCTTTCCCCTTTTTATCACATCTTTGACCCCTGAGATATTGTTCGGACACTATCTGAAGATTGTTTAGCCTTTTTGGGGGTTTCCAATTTATTACATAATGTCAGCTTCGTGTAGCTCAAGTTGACGACTTTACTACAGCTGGGTTGGGGCCTGTATACATTACAACCCCCACCCAGTGGAAGTACTTTTCTATCAATGTATTGTTTATATAATTTCTATTATGTTTGTATATTTGACTTTACTGTTCTACCATTATTTCCACCTAATATCACTGCAATAAATTCTGGTTTATCTCCTGTGATGAGTCGCTCCCATAGGCGTTACTTGGGGGGAGCTAGCTATGCGGAGGCCTAGGACCTACCTCTCAGATGCACCTGGGTTGTCCTATACCTACCCGACACAGGGGGCCCCACTGCTCTAGTTAGCTATGGGGCCTTTTTGCCCTGCCTTGCATAATTGCTAGGCGGGAATCCCTGTGTCGGTGGTTATCAGTCCTCCCTTCCCTCTCCAAAAAGGAAATTTTGGGGGGGGAACTTTTGTGGTATTTACCCTAAAGCCTCTGAGCGACTCATTTTTTTCATTATTATTACCTTCATTATTATCATTAATATTTTCACTACCATTAACTTTTCCTTCCCCCCCCCCACTGGCTTTTTCCCCCCCGGTCCTTCAGACCATGGGGGGATATGCTACTGGGGAATTATCAGGGGATCTCTTGGATTGGCTGCATCCACTTTCGATGCAGCTCTACTCCCGAGCTTTTAGCTGCGGTGATACTTCGTTTTAGTGTGGGCACAGCCCTTCTTCAAGATGGCCGCTGGCGCTCACAGCATCATCCTTGATCCTCCCAGCCTTGCGTAAGGCGCGCTGTTACGTCGCGCATGCGCAGACCCGTCTAGCGGAGTTGGTTGCCTAGGTAGCATTCGGCGTCTTTACGCTGAATGCTCCTGACAGCAACGACCTCCACAAGCCGCGCCATTGGCCAGCGCGGCGTCTGGTCTCCGCCCACCTACCGGCCCACACCACAAATAGGACGCCAAAGACGGCAAATGGCGCCATTCTTCCCTGGACATTCATCCATGCACATGGGGCAGGCTTCAAACCTCTGGCATCACGGAAACTTCCCCCAGGCTCCTCACTCAGTGACCAGCTATCTATTTAGAAGTAAGTGTGTTCTACTCTATATTTGGGACTCCCCACTCCATGGGAGGTTTGGGTGTCCCACACATAGGACTAAGGGGGTACTTCTCTGCATATGAGACTTGTTGTGGGGTCAGCCCACACATCACTCATTTTTACTGTCTTGCCCCATCACAGATAGCCATCAATTTTTCTTTTGAGGCTAAGGACGTCGAACGTTTGGATCATCTATTATATCCAGCCGCCTTGTAGAGTATTAGGACAGTCCAGGCTTTTCTGATGTGGGATGTTTCTGGCCTCTGGCATGTAGCCTCCTAACCGAGCTGTCTTGGGAGAGCGTAAGTCACATGAGAATACAACCATTGCAGGGGATATGTATGGTATATACATGTACAGTTCATAATAGCACTGTTTTTGATTTTTTAGACTGTGATGTATTTTCCCTGAAGAAGACTTGTATCTTTTAAGATTTAAACGTTGAAACGCGTTGGAATTCCACTACCTTACACCAGGGGGCCATCTAGGGTGACCGCACTGGGTAGTGTGATACATCACATTCTTCCTTAAGTCATTTTCTACATGCAATTCTCTATATTCATTTTGTATTGGATGTATCTGTAGAATTACTACATGCTTTGGAATTTATTTTATTCTTTGTTCTATGTCTACTGATTTACATGACTATTTGTGTGAAAAAATTTAAAAATCTATACACTTTTAATGTTGAATAATATTAAA
Source organism: Lithobates septentrionalis (assembly GCA_037952835.1). Classification (NCBI taxonomy): domain Eukaryota; kingdom Metazoa; phylum Chordata; class Amphibia; order Anura; family Ranidae; genus Lithobates; species Lithobates septentrionalis. Next base: position 3,894,242 of record JBBDGP010000158.1, read on the forward strand.
TAAATTGATTTTATTTTATAAATAATTTTTGTATTCATTGCCTTAAAAATCCCGCTAGAGGTATTATATATTTTTCCATAGCCTTCTCCATGATTTGCTAGGACGCTACACCACAAACACATCATTTACCCTGGCCTATCCGGCGGTTCTACATGTCCAGCCTCTAACTGGGGAACATCTCACGTTTACTTCTACTGAAGATGCAGAGCACTACATCAACAGCACCTCCGACATGGATACGGATCAGCAAACCCCTGCAGACGGTACTTCTAGCACCACCGAGAATCCTTTCTCGACCTCTCAACACAAGCATAGCCTTACAATCCTCCATACAAGCGAAGCCACTTTGCTAACCAGGCCGAACGTTCAGAAATTCGCTGACATGTGCCTGATTCTCCTGTACATCTGGCATTCTTGTGAGAAGTGGTAACTACACTATGCTCCTTCTATTATAAGATTTGTTATATGTTACAACCTTGATTAGTTGCACTATGTTATGGTCGTTGCACTTTTGGTTCAGTGTATATTTGTTGTTATTATGGCCTTTTACAAGCCCGCTTTCACTGGCCTGTTTAATGCTTCCTCAATGGGTTGAACCCCGGAATACTTCCCTGCTCTCCTGTCACTTGTTACGGGTTCCCTCCCCCCTGAAGTTCCATCTTCAGACCTCTGAGAGGAGCATTTGACTGGCAGGAGCTCTGCCTAGGAGTTAGTCCGCATGTAGAAAAAAGTGAAGTTCACAATATATTGTTGGTGGATTTTCCACCCTATGATTGTTTTTTAGTTTATTCTTTTATCTTAGAGCAGTTTACCTGTTTTGCCTCTATACCCTCAGATACTCCTCATTTTGTTGGTGATCCTCAGCTTGAAGGAACGATGCCTGTCAGGAGGCTTCTTTATTCGCTATCGCTCCTCTACTCCCTTCCAAAACAGACATGGCTTCTCAAAGTGATGGGGATCACCTAAGGGTTATTTCCTGGAATGTCAAACTGCTGCGTTCACCAAGTAAGCGTGTGCAAATTCTTAGACATTTGAAATGTCTCCGAGCAGATGTGGCACTCCTCCAAGAGACTCATCTGTCCGCGGATGACTTATCACGCCTCCGTAAATTGTGGGTGGGTGATGTATACGGCTTGCGGACACTAGGTCGTAAAGCTGGAAGTGGCTATTCTACTACATAAACATTTGAGACACACCATTCAGAGTGTTAGGACTGACTCGATGCAAACTCTCCTGATGCTCTCTTTTTTCAAGATGTCCTGGATACTACAAGTTCCTGAGACCCTTCATTTAGTCAGTAGGGATATCAACTCCGTCACGCACACGTAGGAAGATCGCACCAACAATAGATCCCACTCACCAGGAGACAGCCTCTCTCTGGCTGTGGGTCCCACGTAGGGATGAGCTTCGAGTTCGAGTCAAACTCATGTTCTACTCGAACATTGGCTGTTCGCAAGTTCGCCGAACAGCGAACAATTTGGGGTGTTCGCGGAACACCCTTTAAAAGTCTATGGGAGAAATCAAAAGTGCAAATTTTAAAGGCTTATATGCAAGTTATTGTCATAAAAAGTGTTTGGGGACCTGGGTCCTGCCCCAGGGGACATGGATCAATGCAAAAAAAAGTTTTAAAAACGGCCGTTTTTTCAGGAGCAGTGATTTTAATAATGGTTAAAGTCAAACAATAAAAGTGTAATATCCCTTTAAATTTCATACCTGGGGGGTGTCTATAGTATGCCTGTAAAGGGGCGCATGTTTCCCGTGTTTAGAACAGTCTGACAGCAAAATGACATTTTGAAGAAAAAAACACATTTAAAACTACCCGCGGCTATTGCATTGCCGACAATACACATAGAAGTTCATTGATAAAAACGGCATGGGAATTCCCCACAGGGAAACCCCGAACCAAAATTAAAAAAAAAAAATTATGTGGGAGTCCCCCTAAATTCCATACAAGGCCATTCAGGTCTGGTATGGATATTAAGGGGAACCCCAGCCAAAATTTAAAAAAAAAAAGACGTGGGGTTCCCCCTAAATTCCATACCAGACCCTTCAGGTCTGGTATGGATTTTAAGGGGAACCCCGCGCCAAAAAAAAAATAAAAAACGGCGTGGGGTTCCCCCAAAAATCCATACCAGACCCTTATCCGAGCACGCAACCTGGCAGGCCGCAGGAAAAGAGGGGGGGACGAGAGTGCGGCCCCCCCCCTCCTGAACCGTACCAGGCCACATGCCCTCAACATTGGGAGGGTGCTTTGGGGTAGCCCCCCAAAACACCTTGTCCCCATGTTGATGAAGACAAGGGCCTCATCCCCACAACCCTGGCCGGTGGTTGTGGGGGTCTGCGGGCAGGGGGCTTATCGGAATCTGGAAGCCCCCTTTAACAAGGGGACCCCCAGATCCCGGCCCCCCCCTGTGTGAAATGGTAAGGGGGTACTTACCCCTACCATTTCACTAAAAAACTGTCAAAAATGTTAAAAATGACAAGAGACAGTTTTTGACAATTCCTTTATTTAAATGCTTCTTCTTACTTCCTTCATCTTCTTCTTCTTCTGGTTCTTCTGGCTCTTCTGGTTCTTCCTCCGGCGTTCTGGTCCAGCATCTCCTCCGCGGCGTCTTCTATCTTCTTCTCCTCGGGCCGCTCCGCACCCATGGCATTGGGGGGGAGGCTCCCGCTCTTCTCTTCATCTTCTTCATCATCTTCTTCATCTTCTTCTTCATCTCTTCTTCCTTCTTCATTTCTTCTTTGGGCCGCTCCGCATCCATGCATGGAGGGAGGCTCCCGCTGTGTGACGGCGTCTCTTCGTCTGACGGTTCTTAAATAACGGGGGGCGGGGCCACCCGGTGACCCCGCCCCCCTCTGACGCACGGTGACTTGACGGGACTTGCCTGTGACGTCACGGGGAATGCCACAGGGAAGTCCCGTCATGTCCTGTGCGTCAGAGGGGGGCGGGGTCACCGGGTGGCCCCGTCCCCCGTTATTTAAGAACCGTCAGATGAAGAGACGCCGTCACACAGCGGGAGCCTCCCTCCATGCATGGATGCGGAGCGGCCCGAAGAAGAAATGAAGAAGGAAGAAGAGATGAAGAAGAAGAAGAAGATGAAGAAGATGATGAAGAAGATGAAGAGAAGAGCGGGAGCCTCCCCCCCAATGCCATGGGTGCGGAGCGGCCCGAGGAGAAGAAGATAGAAGACGCCGCGGAGGAGATGCTGGACGAGAACGCTGGAGGAAGAACCAGAAGAGCCAGAAGAACCAGAAGAAGATGAAGGAAGAAAGAAGAAGCATTTAAATAAAGGAATTGTCAAAAACTGTCTCTTGTCATTTTTAACATTTTTGACAGTTTTTTAGTGAAATGGTAGGGGTAAGTACCCCCTTACCATTTCACACAGGGGGGGGGCCGGGATCTGGGGGTCCCCTTGTTAAAGGGGGCTTCCAGATTCCGATAAGCCCCCCGCCTGCAGACCCCCACAACCACTGGCCAGGGTTGTGGGGATGAGGCCCTTGTCTTCATCAACATGGGGACAAGGTGTTTTGGGGGGCTACCCCAAAGCACCCTCCCAATGTTGAGGGCATGTGGCCTGGTACGGTTCAGGAGGGGGGGGGCGCACTCTCGTCCCCCCCTCTTTTCCTGCGGCCTGCCAGGTTGCGTGCTCGGATAAGGGTCTGGTATGGATTTTTGGGGAGACCCCACGCCGTTTTTTTGTTTTTTTTTGGCGCGGGGTTCCCCTTAAAATCCATACCAGACCTGAAGGGTCTGGTATGGAATTTAGGGGGAACCCCACGTCTTTTTTTTAAAAAATTTTGGCTGGGGTTCCCCTTAATATCCATACCAGACCTGAAGGGCCTTGTATGGAATTTAGGGGGACTCCCACATAATTTTTTTTTTTTTAATTTTGGTTCGGGGTTTCCCTGTGGGGAATTCCCATGCCGTTTTTATCAATGAACTTCTATGTGTATTGTCGGCAATGCAATAGCCGCGGGTAGTTTTAAATGTGTTTTTTCCTTCAAAATGTCATTTTGCTGTCAGACTGTTCTAAACACAGGAAACATGCGCCCCTTTACAGGCATACTATAGACACCCCCCAGGTACGAAATTTAAAGGAATATTACACTTTTATTGTTTGACTTTAAGCATTATTAAAATCACTGCTCCTGAAAAAACGGCCGTTTTTAAAACTTTTTTTTGCATTGATCCATGTCCCCTGGGGCAGGACCCGGGTCCCCAAACACTTTTTATGACAATAACTTGCATATAAGCCTTTAAAATTAGCACTTTTGATTATTCATGTTCGTGTCCCATAGACTTTAACGGTGTTCGCGTGTTCGAACGAACTTTTTTCCTGTTCGCATGTTCTGGTGCGAACTGAACAGGGGGGTGTTCGGCTCATCCCTAGTCCCACGCTATTAGCCCAGTCCATCTCGTCTATGCGGTTTGTAGATGTGTGGTGACTAACTCATCCGATCAACCGAGATTTCACTTTTTTTTCTCCCCCAAACTCCTTTTCCCGCATTGATTATTTTTTCGCCTCCCCTACGCTTGTTTTGGTGCTTACCGATGCGGCAATAAGCAACAAGGTGACCTCAGATCACAGCCCAATTCTTGTAAATGTACTTAATGTTAAGCCCTCTTCCCCCTCACTCATTTGGCAGTTTTCTTCATATTTAGCTGAAAATGAAGATTTTCACCTAATGCTCTACAACACCTTGGCAGAATACGCCTCCACTAATGGAGCACATCTTACCGACCAAAATCTTTTTTGGGAGGCAGGTAAAGCCTTTTCAAGAGGTGAAATGATTTCATATACCTACCAGTTTAAAAGACATTCCCAGCAGCAATTTCAACAGGCTAGTGAAACTCTACATTCAGCATATGAAGCCCTAACACGAAATCACACTTTGGCCACATAAAAGCCTGGCAGCTGGCCAAACACTTCTTTGACATGTGGGCACAGCAACAGGAAGCAGCTAAGACATCCTATTCAACCCTACGCTTTCACAAATTTGGTAATAAAACAGGCAAACTTTTAGCCAACCTATGTGCAGGTCCTAATCGGCCAACATATACATCTGCTCTAAAAAATTTTACGGGCTCCTTTGTTACCTCCCCTGCAGGGATTAATAAACTATTAGCTGACTACTAAACTTACCTTCATTCAGAAGACCTGATTGATCAGACAACACCTAAAGCTCTGTTAGCCAAAGTGCAGCTACCTAAATTCACCTCGGCCCACCTAGAGGCTCTTAATGCTCACATCTCTTTAGAAGACATCCGGGCAACTATTAAATCTCTAGCACCGGCTAAGGCACCAGGCCCTGGTGGCTATACTGCTGAATTCTACGAACTCACTAAAAACTTCATTCCTGATACTTTAAAACACATCTTTACATCCATGTGGGAAGGTGACCCATACCTTCCAATGGGAACACAGGCACACATCAAGCTTATTTCCAAGAAAGGGAAGGATCCCTTCCACCCTGGCTCATATCGACCGATCTCCCTAAACAATCTAGATGTAAAAATTCTATCCAAAATAGTTGAATCGCGCCTAGCTCCCCTACTACTGACTATACTCCACCCAGCCCAATCCGGCTTTGTCCCGGGATGTTCTGCAACCTTGAACATACATAGAGTTTTGTTGGCACTGGAACATCGCACCCAGATCAAGATTTCGCCATCATCTCACTTGATGCTGAAAAGGCATTGGACATTTGCTTCTCCTGTTTATTTAGAGTGATAGCTACATTTGGGTTCTCGGGTCCGATCGTCTGTTTCATACAACCGATATATAAATCTGCGATGGCCCACCTCATCACCCCTGACTTTATCTCGGACACCATCCCTCTGACAAAGGGAACAAGACAGGGATGCCCTCTCTCCCCTCTACTTTTTAATTTAGCTATTGAACCCCTCCTTAGGCTCCTTAACTCCCCTGCTGGTATTAGTGGTAAATTTTTCGTTCCCCCCTTTTGATGATGATATTTTACTTTTCTCCACCAACCCCATGTTAGATTTTGACTATTTGCGGCCTTTCACCTCAGTTCGGGTTTCAGAATCAACTTAGATAAAAGCAAAGTCCTGGCACTATATCCTAGACTGTCTACCAAGTGGCGTTTATCTTCACCATTTACAATAGCCACACAGCACATCACTTACTTGGGCATACGCATAGGCCGTGAACCTTTCACCCTGTACAGCCATAACTAACCACCTCTGATATCTAAGATTGTCAAGGAAATGGAATCTTGGGCGCCCCCCCCTCTCACTCTTTGGGAGATGTCACCTTTTTAAGATGGTGTCATTTGCACGTTTGATATATTCACTGCAAACCCTACTAATTTTATTGAAACACTCAGATGTACACAAAATCCAAAAAGCATTGACCGCTTTCCTGTGGTCTTGCAAGAAACCATGCATAGCCCTTCAAAAACTTTGTCTCCCTAAGTCCAAAGGTGGGGCAGGCCTACCCAATATATGATTTTACAATCTAGCATGTTTATTTAGACAGTGTTTAGACTAAATATCTAGAAAGTCACGCTATTCCAATTTTATGCTTGAGGATGCCCTGGTATCTCTGTTCACTCTCCCTGCTGTGCTTCACTCCTCACTAAGAGCACTGCCAATTCACCTTAAGTCCAATATTCTCATTAGAGACACAGTAATTGCTTGGAGAGAATTGCATAAATTGTTGGGGCTACCCTCAAACATATCTTGTCACCTGACTATCCAAGGCAACCCTATGTTTCCTCCATCCATTCCATACAAGACTTTCGACCATTGGAACACTCTTGGTCTCATTCATATAACTTCTTTATATCATGGCAATCCTAATATGCTCAAGCCTTTCCGGACTATTTCACAAGAATACTCCCTACCATCATCATACTTCTTTCATTACCACCAACTACTTGGCTACCTGTGAACCTGCTGTGGCTCTCAAGTTGATTCTCTTCAAAAGTCCTTTGTTGAGGTAGTGCTCCAACAGGATGATTTTTGTATTTCCAGCCTTTACTCCCAACTCAACCTGCACCAATCGGAGAAATACCACCTTGCTCCATTCAAAAAGTGGGCTTTTATCTTTGATGATGTTGACTTTCCAGAGAAACTTCTCGAAAGCTACCGTTATATCCATAAACCTACCATATCAGAAACCTGTCAGGAAACTCAGTTTAAAATTATCCACAGGGCCTACCTACCTTTCCATAACAACTCGGAGGAATCCTCGCAGACACAATGTCCCTGGTGCACAATACCACGGCTTACTCTGCTACACCGCCTATGGGACTGCTCGGCTATCTCTCTATACTGTGATACCATCCGCACCTACATTTACAAAGTCACTAAGACCCAGTTATCCAAAGACCCCCTACTATGCCTTTTTGGATGTGAAGTCACAACCTCATCATCCTCCTCAATGACATCTCACAACCTTTCATAATGGACTCAGATATGCCTACTGGTGGCTCACAGGGTGATTATGAGCAACTGGATAAAACCTTCACCACCTTGTCTTCTGGCTGTACAATGAAACGCTACTATCACTATTCAACCTGGAAAGGCTGGACACTATCATATTAAATTTTCGATCTACTCAGTGCTTCTTTGCCAGATGGAGTTTATGGAATTTACACTTACTCAGGTGGAACTAGAATCTGCTATACAAAACTTTCGCTACACTGATTGGTACCTGAAACGAGACCTCATCAACTCCCTGGGCAAACTTAAACTACCTAAACCCAATGAGCCCTTTTAACTCTTCCCTTCCCTAGGTCCTAAAGATGGTAGGAGGCTACTAGCCCTCCATATCCCTTATATTTTTTTATTTTTATTTTTTAAAGGTAGCCTTGTTCTTTTTTCTACATCTACTTCAGCATGTTTCTTTTCTGTGATCATCAGACACTTTCTTTTTTCTTTTCTTCTGCCTGAGGGTTGTATAACATATTGTTGTATCACTTTGTAACCTGTTCATTTTACTAACTATGGGTAAATTTGCATCCTTACCCCTCTCCCCCCCCCCCCCCCCTCCTACCTGCTTCTGTTTAAGACATGTATTTGCTTAATTTACAGAGTCTCTGATCTTGGGCTCTACAGCTCAATGCACCCTGTCAATTTTTGTCTTGTTTTTTTGAAAGTTCAATAAACATTAAAAACAAACAAACATAGCACCACTCTTAAAGCCAAATTTCATGAAAAAGGCTTTCCACCAGATATTGTCGAAGCAGCATGTTCCCATTATAGCGATACTACCACTGCTTCCCAGCGTATCACTAAAACTGACACCAACAATATTCAATTCATCACCCAGTTTCATTCCAGTTACAGGCAGATAAAACATACAGTCAGGTTCATAAATATTTGGACATTGATACAATTCTAATCTTTTTGGCTCTATACACCACCACAATGGATTTGAAACGAAATGAACAAGATGTGCTTTAACTGTAGACTTTCAGCTTCAATTTGAGGGTATTTACGTCCAAATCAGGGGAACAGTGTAGGAATTACAACAGTTTGTATATGTGCCTTCCACTTTTTAAGGGACCAAAAGTAATGGGACAGATTAACAATCATCCATCAAACTTTCACTTTTTAATACTTGGTTGCAAATCCTTTGCTGTCAATTACAGCCTGAAGTCTGGAACACATAGACATCACCAGACGCTGGGCTTCATCCCTGGTGATGCTCTGCCAGGCCTCTACTGCAACTGTCTTCAGTTCCTGCTTGTTCTTGGGGCATTTTCCCTTTCATTTTTGGCTTCAGCAAGTGAATAGCATGCTCAATCGGATTCAGGTCAGTTGATTGACTTGACCATTGCATAACATTCCACTTCTTTCCCTTAAAAAACTCTTTGGTTACTTTCGCAGTATGCTTTGGGTCATTGTCCATCTGCACTGTGAAGCGCCGTCCAATGTGTTCTGAAGCATTTTGCTGAATATGAGCAGATAATATTGCCTGAAACACTTCAGAATTCATCCTGCTGCTTTTGTCAGCAGTCACATCATCAATAAATACAAGAGAACCAGTTCCATTGGCAGCCATATATGCCCACGCCATGACACTACCACCTCCATGCTTCACGGTTGAGGTGGTATGCTTTGGATCATGAGCAGTTCCTTTCCTTCTCCATATTCTTCTCTTCCCATCACTCTGGTACAAGTTGATCTTGGTCTCATCTGTCCATAGGATGTTGTTCCAGAACTGTGAAGGCTTTTTGAGATGTTGTTTGGCAAACCCTAATCTGGCCTTCCTGTTTTTGAGGCTCACCAATGGTTTACATCTTGTGGTGAACCCTCTTTATTCACTCTGGTGAAGTCTTCTCTTGATTGTTGACTTTGACACACATACACCTACCTCCTGGAGAGTGTTCTTGATCTGGCCAACTGTTGTTAAGGGTGTTATCTTCACCAGGGAAAGAATTCTTCGGTCATCCACCACAGTTGTTTTCCATGGTCTTCCGGGTCTTTTGATGTTTCTGAGCTCACCGGTGCGTTCTTTCTTTTTAAGGATGTTCCAAACTGTTGATTTGGCCACACCTAATGTTTTTGCTATCTCTCTGATGGGTTTGTTTTGTTTTTTTCAGCCTAATGATGGCTTGCTTTACTGATAGTGACAGCTCTTTGGATCTCAAATTGAGAGTTGACAGCAACAGATTCCAAATGCAAATAGCACACTTGAAATGAACTCTGGACCTTTTATCTGCTCCTTGTAAATGGGGTAATGAGGAAATAACAGCTGAGCAGCCAATTGTTCCATTACTTTCAGTCCCTTAAAAAGTGGGAGGCACATATACAAACTGTTGTAATTCCTACACCGTTCACCTGATTTGGATGTAAATACTCTCAAATTAAAGCTGAAAGTCTGCAGTTAAAGCACATCTTGTTCGTTTCATTTTAAATCCATTGTGGTGGTGTATAGAGCCAAAAAGATTAGAATTGTGTTGATGTCCCAATATTTATGGACCTGACTGTATTATCAAAAAACATTGACCATTACTACAACAGGATCAGCAACTTCTCCCAATCCTCATTGACAAACTGAGGTTTGTATACAAAAAAGCTTCTAACATCAAAAGCAAAGTGGTCTGTGAGAGTCTCAAGGTTGCCTTTGTTTCTGCTCCTGTGTTGGCACATCCTGATCCTACGCTACCTTTTATCCTTGAGGTTGATGCTTCTGAGACTGGTGTTGGCACCCTTCTGTCTCAACGTCCTACCTCTGAGAGCGCTATGCCTCCTTGTGGCTACTTTTCCAAGAAATTGTCACCTGTGGAGTGCAATTACAAGATTGTTGACAGAGAGCTGTTAGCGATCATTTTAGCCCTAAAAGAATAAAGACATCTCCTCGAAGGTACCACTGTGCCGGTTTTCATTCTTACTGACTATAAGAATCTCCCATTCTCTCCCAGAAGGGTGGGATGGGCTCTTTTCTTGTCTAGTTTCAATTACATTGTCTCATGCTTACCCGGTACTAACAATGTAATGCCGCGTACACACGACCGGACTTTTCGGCAGAAAAGGTCAGACAGAATCATTTAATCAGATATTCCCATCATGTGTGGGCTACATCAGACTTTTTCTTTCGAAAATTCTGACAGACCTAGAAATAGAACATGTTTTAAATCTTTCCAACGGAATCAATTCCTATCGGGAAAACCATTTGTCTGTCCGACGGACCAAAAACGACCCAAGGGCAGCTATTGGCTACTGGCTATTTAACTTCCTTTTTCTAGTCCTGTTGTATGTGTTATACGTAACCATGTTCTAAATGATCAGACTTTGGTGTGATCGTGTGTACGCAAGTCCATTTCAGTGGAACTCCGTCAGAAAAACCGTCAGAGTTTATTCTAACGGAAAAACCGGTTGTGTGTACGCGGCATAAGGGCTGACACTTTGTCATGACAATTTTTCTCCATTTCCAAGAGTCGGTTCCGGTTCCTGTGATTCCTCCTGATTGTATTCTGGCTACGGTTCGCACCAGTCTCACTTCTCCTTTGGGTGACAAAATTCTTGCTGCTCCTGAGAAACCTTGTGACTGCTGCTTTGTTCCAGAGAGTCTCCGTACTGCTCCAGACTTATCATTCTCCCAAGGCTGCTGGCCACCCTGGGAAGAATCAACTCTTTTGGGCCATTTCACAACAATTCTGGTGGCCTAGTCTACGTGCTGATTTAACTGTCTTTGTAGCTGCCTGTTCCGTGTATGCTCAGAGTAAGACTCCACGACACCTTCCAGTGGGCCTCCTACAACCCATACCCAATGGAGAGAGGCCCTGGACCCACCTGTCTATGGATTTCATTGTGGAGTTACCCAACTGCCAGGGCAACATATTTATCTTTATGGTGGTTGACCAGTTATCGAAAATGTCTCATTGTATTCCACTTAAGAAGTTGCCCACTTCTAAGGAACTGGCTTTGATTTTTGCTTGGGAGATCTTTCGCTTACATATCCAAGGTGATTGTCTCAGACAGGGGTAGTCAGTTTGTGTCCCGGTTCTGGCGAGGCTTTTGTGCACAGTTGGGAATTCAGCTTGCTTTCTCCTCTGCGTATCACCCGCAGTCTAATGGGGCCGCAGAATGAGCCAATCAGTCCTTGGAGCAATTCCTATGTTGCTATATCTCTGACCATTTTAACAACTGGTTAGAGCTCTTACCGTGGGGAGAGTTTTCTCACTATAGTGTCTTGATTTCTGCTTCCCGATTGTCCCTGTTTATGGCAAATTATGGTTTCCAACCTTCCATGTTGCCTGACTCATTTGTTCTGAGTATTCCTGTTGATGATATCCTGCTCATCAGTCCTGCCTACTTAAGCCGTCAAGCCCAGATTATCCCTGCCTTGGCCATGGTCACATCTTTAACCACTTTCAGCCCAAGGCCGTCATATGACGTCCTTGACTTTGATGCCTATAGCTGCAGGCATCATTCAGATATACTCGTTTTCAGCCGGCGATTCTGTGCATCAGAAGAATGATCATAGTGGCAGTTCCACCACTTGATCGTTCTTACAGGCGACGGGAGGGGACATCCCCCCTCCCACTGCCATCCGGTGCTTCTCCGGGCTCTCTAGTGCCATCGGGGACCCGGAGAGAGAATCGGCCACTGCCGGATGACGACCATAGAGATTAATGGTGACCAAATGGTCAACAGTCATCTCTATGACCGTCGGAGGCCTGGGCACGGCGTTATGATGTCACATCCAGGTCATGATTGTAAACAAAGCCACGATTGCAGCTGGTAAGCATAAGATTGTGATTTTTTTTTTTTATGTCATGCTTTCCAGTCTGGAGGAGAGATGTGGGGTCTTATTGACCCCACATCTCTCCCATAAAGAGGACCTGCTACACACCATTCCTATTACAAGGGATGTTTACATTCCTTGTAATAGGAATAAAAGTGATAAAAAAAATAATGTAAAAGGGAAAGTGTTAAAAAAAAAGTAAAACAATTAAAAAAAAAAAAAAGTTAAATGCCCCTGTCCCCGGTAGCTCGCGCTGAAGCGAACGTACACGTAAGTCTCGCCCACATATGTAAACGCCGTTTAAACGACACATGTGAGGTATCGCCGCGTGCGTTAGAGCACCAGCAACAATTCTAGCATTAAACCTCCTCTGTAAGGTTATGTTTCCACTAGTGCATCCCCAAAGTCACGCGATTTACACTGCGACTATGCGATGCGATGCGTGGTGCGATTTGTTGCAACTTTAAAAATGACTTTGTGCGACTTGGATGTTCTGCAATTTAGTCATAGTGATGTAATTCCTTATCCTGCTTAGTTATTTCCCCTTCCGCTTTCATTGTCACGTGTTGTATGTTTGTTAGCAAACATGTTGGCTATGCAATATGTTGGGTCAGCAGTCATTTTGGCTGCTGTAGCAGCATTTATAGATGAAGAAGAGGAGGATAACCGGAGGAGGAGAAGGCATAGGTTTTGGATCCATCCCATCATCGCCCGAAGGGAAGTGAGAGGCCAGTTTGGGGTCCTTTACAACGACCTCCGTGCTCATGAAGACAAATTCTTCAACTACACAAGGATGTCAATTAGAAGGTGAGAACATTTTTTGATGTCAACTTGCAAATGCTGCCAGATATATTTAGGAAAATGTGTATATGCCTGGTCAGTATGACTCTTTTTAGAATTTTTAGGTTTGAATAGCTAGAAGTGTTAACTATAACCTGATCAAATTGTTTTAAAAATGGAACTCGATTTTTTAATGTTTGATTTTTACATGGTCAATGTAGATAATAGCCATATTTTTTCTCTTTACAGTTTTGATGAATTGTTGGCTTTGCTCTCTAGCCATCTAGAGCGACAAAACACAAGTTTCCGAAGGAGTATTCCAGCTGTTAAAAGACTCATTATAACATTGAGGTAACTTTTCATACCTACTTTTTCTTCTTCTTAACTTCTATGTGGCATTTGGATATTCACATCATTCTTTCATCCTCTTTACATGAAGTAAAAAAATGAATACTAGCATGTAATTGTGCGTGAGATTGTTTTTACAATATTACATCACCAGTGTCTTTCTCCTGCTCCTCTTCTTCCTTCACTTCCTCAGGCACCTCCTTCCTAGCTCTTTTTTTTTTTAGTTTATTGAAGTAGCTTAGTGTAAATATGTATCATTATAATAAACTGTATGTATTTTTCCATTTTAGGTACCTGGCAACTGGACATTCCTTTGCAAGTTTGCATTATGAGTTTTTGGTTGGCAAAACTACTGTTTTGTCCACGATACCTGCAGAGACATCTGGAATGTCCTTAGGGATTTGGTCCTGAAGAAGCCCACTTGCGAAGATTGGTGCAAGATAGCAGAAGTTTTCTGGGATCGTTGCAATTTCCCGAATTGTCACGGGGCAATTGACGGAAAACATATGAGGGTAGTGATGCCCATCGGCAGTGGAACCAAATACTTTAACTACAAAAAATATTTTTCTTTTGTATTACTAGCAGTGGCTGATGCCAATTATTGTTTTAGCTATATAGACATAGGATCATATGGCAGCAGCTCAGACTCCAGTATTTTCCAAAGATCATCGCTTGGAAGAATGTTGAGGGAAAATGGTCTGGACCTGCCACAGGACTGTCCGTTGCCAGGAACAAATGGGCCGCCAATGCCATTTGTGTATGTTGGGGATGAGGCCTTTGCTCTCAGTGAGCTTCTATTAAGGCCTTATTCCAATAGGTGTCTGAGTGAAGAGAAGCGAATCTTCAATTACTGGTTAATGAGGGCAAGACGAGTGGTAGAATGTTCATTTGGCATTTTCAACAAGTGGTGTTTGCTACATACACCGAATAATTTAAAACTTGAGAATGCAATATCTGCAGTAAAAGCAGTATGTGTGCTTCATAATTTTGTTAGAATTCCTGATGGCTATCTTTTTGAAGATTCCCTCATGCACGATCTGGAAGGTGCACAATGGAGTGCCAGTAGGGGCAACACCAATGGTGCCACTGTGTGTGAGGGATTCGGGTCGTATTTTATGTCTGCTGCTGGTTCTGTCCCCTGGCAGCAGGATGCCATTGCATAATGTATGTCATGCATTTTATTGTAATATTATTTAGATGTCTGTTATGTTTCATTGCATCCAAATGCAGAATAACAGGTCTTTAACACAAATTCGAAAAAAGGATAAGTAGAAAATGCATATTGTAACCAGAATAATTTTTATTTTCCTGAATTTTGTGCAAGAATGCACCAAATTTTTATTTTTTTTGGTTTTGGTGAACTACACCATTTTTTTTTACTTTTTAACAAGCACAACAAATATTAAAATAATAAAATATTTCACTTTGAACAACACAAAAATAAAAGTCATAAAAAATAAAATATATAATCTGAATCTTTTTTACAAGACAAATCTTTTTGCAAGAAGGCAAAAATAAAGAAATAAGTTCCATGAACTCAAAAATTCAACAGTTGTTGTTTTGGCCTCCTCAACCAACCAAAAAAATATAGAACAAGTCTTAAACCCACAGCGAAAATAATAGAAAATTACAATTGCTTGTATGTTTTGTTTTCAGTGGTCCCGGAAACTGAACTATTGGTTGGTCCAGGGAAATCCACTGATGGACCAGGGTAATATTTCCTTTCAAGAAAAGGCGGAACCTGCCTGGGTGTAGGCTGCCTAAGTTGGTGAGTGGTTGGGGGGCCAAGGGTAGAGGTAGTGAGGGCAGGAATTGGATGCAACATGCGTGGCCTTGAGGGATTCAGCATATTACCATACTGGTCACAGTATGGACGGTTTATTGGTGGAGCATACTGTGTACTTGGAAAGTGAGTGTATTGTTGATAATGGGGATATTGGGGAAGGGGGGGTTGCATATATGCTGAGGATGTTGTTGGCCCCTCACCCACAAATGATTGAGTAGTTGACATCAAAGCCATCCTGAGTGCATATTTTTTCTCAGGGGGTACCTGTTTAAATATGCCTAAAATTACAGTGAGAAATGCTGTGTCTTCACACTGGTTTTCAGCCATTTTAGTGGACATCTGACTGACTACATCTAAAATTTTATCCGTGGGTTTCACAGGCCGGTCACTTCCCCTTGAAGATCTTTGCAAAGGCCTTGCTAGGCCCTAGTTCTGCATCCTCCTCATTCATTGAGTTTGATGTTGACCTTGATTCATCTACGAACAGTTCCTTGTCAACATTAAATATTGGGAGGCCCTAATGGTCCCTCAGGCAGATTTCCACAAGGGTCTCAACAATCCCTCTCCAGACGGGGTGGAGGAGGTAAGGGAGGTACTCCATCCCATTATCCGTCCACATTACCTAGACGATCCCGGGGAACAAGTGGTTCAAACCATGGAGGACGTGGTAGAGGTAGAGGTTTCAATAACATGAGATCCTCAGAGAATCGCCCGTATGAGGGTAGATCATATGATCAGTATAGTAGATATGATGATCAGTCACCCTCTCCCCGCACCTTTGATTTGGATACATACCATGACCGTTCTTACGGTCCTGGTTATGGCCCCAATGTAGGCCACTATGATGGAAGAACACGCGGATTTCAGAATTCAGGGCACATGAATCTTAGAAGGGATCACTCGGAGTATAACATTAGTACATACAATCAATTTTACCCTCTTAGAGATCTTGATGGCCCTCCCACCAGTTCCACCATCACGGAAGAACGTAATGGTATAGCCTCACATTCCTATCCCAGTCCGATGGGACCCATAGATGATGGCAACAGACCGGGCCCTTCCAATTTGAGTTACCAGCAATGGGGTTTTCACCGGCCAAATCAGGGCGTCAAAAGGCCAGCAGACCAAAGAGAGGATCTAGAGGGGGGAGGCGAGTGCGATCAAAAAAAGAAAAAATCGTAACCAGTAACGGGATATTCAATTTGAGCTCAGTCTCCTTGAGTGACTCAGAGAAATCTTTACTCAATAAGGGACTTAAATTTGCACCTCCCCGAGGCCTAGATAAGTTTCAGACTTATATCGATGTGCATAAATTTATACGTAAGGTCAATATTAAGAGATATCTAGCCTCCAATCCTATTACACATAATGAGATCAGTCACAACGGGTATCGCCATTCGGGGCTATCAAATGCCTCTCTTTTCAACCCTCCAGGAGCTGTAGCCCCCTCCCTTAAGGTATTTAAAGACTTAGTTCTTAAGGATTTGGAACAATTACCCCTTAAAAAAGTCTATTTTAATAAAGACCTCAAGACCGGGCTAGACTCTTTATGTTTAAATAAAAACTTAGTTATCAGGCCAGCTGATAAAGGGGGGGGCATTATCGTATTGGATAGAAAGGATTACCTTACAGAGATGTCCAATATATTGGGTGACCGAGAAACTTATACCCCCCTCAGATCTGATCCCAAGGCTCAATATAAAAAAGAATTGGAGGTGCTGATTAAATTTGGGTTTGATCAGGGTATTCTAAACAGCAAGGAGAAATCCTATTTAGTCCCCAAGGCCCCGCGCACTCCGGTTCTTTACTACTTACCCAAAATTCACAAACATCCTACCTGCCCCCCGGGACGTCCCATTGTTAGTGGAATTGATTCCATATCGTCTCGGGTGGGCAGGTACATAGATTTTTATTTACAACCATTGGTCACAGGGATGCCGTCTTATTTGAAGGACACTCGCCATGTGATCAATAAACTTTCTGATTACACCCCAGGTCCATCTTGGTGGCTAGTGACAGCTGATGTCGCCTCATTATATACGGTGATACCACATAACTTGGGGTTATTTGCGGTTGAGTATTACCTTAGACGTGACTCATCTTTGTTTGACGAACAAATATGCTTTATCATGCAGCTACTTCATTTTGTGGCCACCAGGAATTACTTTTGGTTTGGAGGCCAATTCTATAGGCAGGATAGAGGCGTCGCTATGGGGGCTAAATATGCCCCCAGCCTAGCGAACCTCTTCATGGCCCTGTGGGAGGAGGATGTCATCTATGCCCAACAAAAACCTCAGGTGGTGTTATGGGCCAGGTATATAGATGACATCCTCCTCCTATGGAATGGTGACCGTGAAGACCTTGATGTATACATGAGGGGGTTGAATGAAAATGACCGTGGCATTAAACTTTCCTATGAGGCCAGTCAGTCTGAAATCAACTTTCTTGACCTCAAGATTGGCATCAAAGAAGGGCAGTTTACTACGGCAACTTTCTTCAAAAATACAGATAGGAATTCTTATATACCGACCGATAGTTGCCATCATGAGACATGGCTGAGGTCTGTGCCGAAAAGTCAACTTATTCGCTTAAAACGTAATTGCTCCGACCATGAGGAGTTCTTGGTCCAAGCAAATATTTTGATAGAACGCTTTTTGGAGAAGGGATACTCTGAGACTTCTTTAAGGAGCACATTGGATGAAGTGACCACCATCGATAGGAGTAGTCTACTTAAAACTAAGACACCTAATAGTGGTAGAACACCTTCAGTTCCCTTCATCACCACTTATTCCCTACAACACAGAAATATAGCTAAGTTGATAGGTAAGCACTGGCATGTTCTTAAGAACGATCAAATATTAGGTACCATCCTTCCAGCTAAGCCACAGGTGATATATAAAGGTGCCCCCTCTTTGAGAGGTAGAGTGGCCCCAAATATTCTCGACCCCCCTCCGACCAAGAGGGGATTCTTTGAATATATGATTGGATTCTATCAATGCAGAAAATGTAGGGTGTGCACCCTTAGTGGATGCACTCATAGAAGAACTCATAAGTTCATTTCCACCAGTACTTCAATAGAGTTCGAAATTAGATCATTTATTACTTGCTCCACAGAACGTGTGGTGTACCTTCTTCAATGTCCTTGTGGATTACAATACGTGGGGAGGACGAAACGCCCCCTATCTGTAAGACTCAACGAGCATATCACCAACATTCTTACTGGTTTCCCAAAACATCCGGTCTCCAGACACTATCTTGAGGTACACAACCGGGACCCTAGGAAAACTATCTTTCTAGGCATTGATAGATACACCCCACATTGGAGGGGGGGGGTCTATTATACGTGGGATCTCCAGGCTTGAAATGACATGGATACATAGATTAAAGTGCTATACTCCCTTTGGACTCAATGTGGATGTAGATCTTAATGCATTTCTGGACAATTCATGATAATTTTATTTAAGAGTTATTCTATGCTATCCTTTTAATATTTTCATAATTTTTGTCTTTTCATATTTTAATTTTTAAGTTTAGAATTTCCTTTATCATTATTCTTTTATCTTCATGTTATTTAATTATCAGTGAAGTGTGGTTTAATCATAATATTTTCTATCATATATAGATGTTCTTAACACTATGTAGGAATTTATGTTATATACACTATATTCTGTTCACTCGCTTTGAATCTCTAGTGGTGGTCGATATATTTACATCCTTAACCACCTTTGGAACGACATCCCAGTTTTCCATCAATTATAGTTATGTTTGTATTGGGGTCTGAACATCCTCAGTGTAATTCCTATTTGTCCCTCTTTTAAATGGAGGAGAGTTTTACACATATATTCATTTTGTTTGTTTTTAATTTTTATCCCTTTATATGTACATTATGAAATACTCTAATAACAATATTTACTCTGGTTTTGATTATATTTGATGTGGCCGTTTCACTAATCTAGTTTTGCCAGCTCTCGAAGGGTCCCAGTGTAGGGGCGGAAGTGGCGTCTGCCCATTGAAAAGACTATAGGTCACACACTTCCTGCTTCCGTGTAGGATGGTGCGGTGACGCCATCTGAGCTTCAAAGCGAGGTTTGGTTTTCGTTTCTGGTCTATATATAGCGATGAGTCAGTGCGTCGCCCGTTCCCATGACGACGTCCAATAGGACGAAACGTACGTCGGAAGGTTGACGCGCTGACGTCATCGTTTTCGTTTGAATGGGTGCATGCGAGCCGGCCGGCTGTTTTATATCCTATGTGCCTTAATATCGTCATTTTACATGTAAGTGCGACCATTTTTTTACCTCAATAAATGTGATACAGTTTTACGCTATGGAGAATTTGTTTTGTCCTTTTGGGTCCTCCTGCTATGCGGATTGAGTTCGATACACCGAAAGATCCTGTCCACCCCCTTCATTGGTTGGTGACCTGAGGAGCTGATTTCCCCTGAGTGGAGGTTTACTATTAAGCTGATTCACAGCTTACCTCTGGTAAGCGGACATCTTATTAGGTGGAGGATTTTTCACTGGGTGTCTCACGTCTATAATCACTGAATACATCTACCCTTGGCTCCAAGGATTGTGTTACATGTCTACGATCACTGTTTGCATCTGCCTTGACTCCAGGGACTGTGTGTTTTTGTGACGTCAGTTATTTTCTTACCTCATTTGGGACTTTTTTTACCTTTATTTGGGACTTATAATTTCCAGTCACCTTTTCAATAGGGTTCTGGTGTTTCATATTTATAAACATATTTTCATTTTTGATGTATTTTATTTTCATACACTTCATTATATTTGATTAGTCACATCTATGTTATTGCCTATAGCGCGGTCGTTCTTGAATATATCCTTGTCAACATTGTCTTGGAATTGTTCTTGCTCCTCCTCCGCAGCAGCTTCCTCTGACTCATCTTCTGCTGCCAAACCCTGTGTGCTGTCTTCCCAGCTTGCTTGGGTTCTGAAAAACAAATCACATATTTTTAAAGTAAGCATTACAATTTGATATGTACAATTCGTAACATATGCCTGCTGATAACTTACTCTCGCATTTCCAACACTGGTTTTAAAAAATCAAGTTCCCTGGCATGGGCATATGGGGCTAATCTTTTTGAGCCAAAACCACTCCTTCCTTCTTTTAATTTTCGTAAGTACCGGTTGTAGCAGTCTTTGAAACTTCTCCATCGAGTTTGTAATGAGCGCACTAAAAAAATATAAAGCAAATAGTAAATTAAAACAAAAAACTTTATTAACTGCCTATAGGTCATTCATTTGCTAGGCTGCATAATTGATATGGATGGTGTTAAAACAACCGCTAAATATATTACCCATGACACCTGCATAATTTGCCATGTGCTGGAGGATGTTGACAGAGCCATCTTAAATATTATTTAATATTATTAGGACCGTGGTCAAATATTATTTGCTGGCCCACACACACACACAGATTTACTTTCCTGCAGCCACAGGTTACAGGAAAGTAACTGTATAAATTCCACCATCAACACAGATAGTGTTGACAGGGGATTCCCTCCTGCCAAACCATTGTGATCTCCTGGCAGGAGAAGCGGTCCCCACCAAGAAAACACAGTGCACATTGTTAACACACACCCATTGGTTGCAGAATATTTAAATAGGTGCAAGGCGCAAAGTGCTAAGCAGCATATATCAACCACTTACTTTTTGAAGAACGTTCTGTGGCTTATAAAGAGTCCCAGGTCTCATAATATATGCGAGCCACTTCCAACCATGCTCTCTCCTTCTTTGCAGGATCTTTGTAACCTGGATCTCTGAGATCATATATTGCCGGACGTTGTCTGACAAGCCTAATAATTTCCTCATTGTCATGAACTTGTCGCTTGTTTTTTCTAGCCCTAGGCATGCTTCCTGCTGTCTTCCACACTCACATACATCAATATAGGAAGTGATGTATTTGGGAGGAGCAGAGATCATGTGCTTCCGTAGACTTCCGTGGAAGTCGCAACAAAGTCGCGGTGTCAGACATGTACATACGACTGCATTGCGACTTAATACCTTTCTATGGAGAACAAGTCGCACCGAAGACGGAACAAAGTAGTGCAAGAACCTTTTTTGGAGTCGCTGCGACTTGAGTCGCACTAATTAGAACAGGGAGCATTGAAATACATGGGTTTTGACTTGTCATGCGACTTGACATGTGTCAAGTCGCAAAACAACTCGCAGTTGTGGAAACAGAGCCTAACTCTAAACTGGTAACCTGTAAAAAATTTTAAAGCCTCGCCTAAGTACCGAAGTTTGGCACCATTCCATGAGTGTGCGCAATTTTCAAGCGTAACATGTTGGGTATCTATTTACTTGGCATAACAACATCATCAGAATCCCATAGTAAGTCCTTTGTGACGAAACATGTCGGGGCGTGGCTATATGGCAATCGAAAGTGCATGACGTAGGACGCTGTGACGGGAAGCGCCATACGAGGAAGTGGGGAAGCGGCTCCAGGAGTTTCCAGGGAACGGGTGAGAGTGTCACCAGTGATTGTGCTACCTGGGTCTGCCGTGACCACCATACGTTTATTTTACTGATTGGAGTGTTTTGTGGTGATGACCACGGTTGTTGTGCCTCTTTGCTTGATTTGATTTGAGAAATGTGAGTTCAATGGTGGAGGAGAGTGTTGTTTTAATAAATTTTTATTGCGTTACTGCACTATTGGATCGCTTTCTTTTTTTCATGTGGAGAGAGCTTTGCTTTTATACTCTAGATATATAACGGGGAATCATTGGAGGTCACCATCTTGCCCCCTTCTGTGTGGGAAAAAGCCTTAAAGCCGAGCACGAGAGTGTAAGGCAAAAGGAGCTGGTGAGTTTATTCGCCTAAGGGGAGTGGAATCACAAGTAACAGAGGTGTGGTGGAAGATTGAATTATTGAAGATCTGCACTATATCACGTTATGGATCACCATTATTACCACTACGTTTCACTGAATATTGGACTTCATATGTTTGCAGAAAATTTATGTTTTTATAGGTCCTTTTCAACACATTTTTCTTTGTTTACACAGAGATTCTATACTCATTTAATGAACATTGATTTTGGACACAGGTCACATTGTGTTGGTATAGTTTGGTGTAAATTATTAGTCACATATAATTTTTGCACGCATTTTTAGGTTAATTGATTTAGCGCTGCTATTTGATTTCACTATTGGTTGGGGCTAGTTTATTGTGAATCATTTATTGTTTTATAACATCCTCTTTCACATTATAGAAAAAAATTGGGGTAACTTTACTGTTTTGTTATTTTTTAATTCATGAAACTGTTTTTTTTCCAAAAAAAAAAACGCATTTGAAAAATTGTTGCGCAAATACTGTACGAGATAAAAAGTTGCAATGACCACCTTTTTTTTCCCTAGGGTGTCTGCAAAAAAATATATAATGTTAGGGGGTTCTGAGTAATTTTCTAGTAAAAAAATGATGAGTGCCAGAATAGGCCCGGTTTGGCAGTGGCTAGAAACGCTCTCCTGTGTTTCTGTTAAAGACTTGCTTGGTTGGCATTCCTTCTGGCTCCAGATCCTGCTTGCTGTTCTACTATGCTGTTCTCTGGCTACCTGATGTTTTGGCTTGTCTGACTATCCGTTCCGGTTTCTGAACTCTGGTTATGTTTTGACTATGTTTACTCTGTTTACCCTTTTTTATTATTATTAAACAAGTGAGATTTAACTGTATTTCTGTCTCAGTCTGATTCATGGTTTCTGACCAAGAGTGAATCTTTTTCCCATTCTTCTTTGCAAAATAGCTCGAGCTCTGTCACATTGGATGGAGAGCATCTGTGAACAGCAATTTTCAAGTCTTGCCACAGATTCTCAATTGAATTTAGGTCTGGACCTTGATATAAACCATTACCTTGTAGCTCTGGCTGTATGTTTAGGGTCATTGTCCTGCTGGATGGTGAACCTCCGCCCCAGTTTCAAGTCTTTTGCAGACTCTAGCATGTTTTCTTCTAAGATTGCCCTGTATTTGGCTCCATCCATATTCCCATCAACTCTGACCAGCTTCGCTGTCCCTGCTGAAGAAAAGCTTTGGCACAACACGATGCTGCCACCAGCATTTTTCACGTTGGGGTTGATGTGTTCAGGGTGATGTGCAGTGTCAGTTTTCCACCACGCATAGCATTTTGCTTTTAGGCCATAAAGTAAAATTTTGGTCTCCTCTGACCAGAGCACCTTCTTCTACATGTTTGCTGTGCCCCCCACATGGCTGCTCACAAAATACATATGGGACTTCTTATGGCTTTCATTCAACAATGGCTTTCTTCTTGCCACATTCCATAAAGGCCAGATTTGTGGAGTGCACGACTAATAGTTGTCCTGTGGACAGATTCCATCACCGGAGATGTGGATCTCTGCAGCTCCTCCAGAGTTACCATGGGCCTCTTGGCTACTTCTCTATAGAATGTTCTCCTTGCCTGGCCTGTCAGCTTAGGTGGACGGCCATGTCTCGGTTGGTTTGCAGTTGTGAAATACTCTTTCCATTTTAGGATGATGGATTGAACAGTGCTCCATGAGATTCCACAACTTTATCCCTGACCTGCCTGGTGTGTTCCTTGGACTTCCTGATGCTGTTTGTTCACTAAGGTTCTCTAACAAACCTCTGAGGGCTTCACAGAACAGCTGTATTTATACTGAGATCAAATTACACACAGGTGGAGTCCATTTACTAATTAGGTGACTTCTGAAGGCAATGGGTTCCACTAGATTTTAGTTAGGGGTATCAGTGTAAAGGGGGCTAAATACAAATGCACGCCACACTTTTCACATATTTATTTGTAAAAAATGTTAAAAACAATTTATCATTTTCCTTCCACTTCACAATTATATGTCACTTTGTGTTTGTCTATCAATAAAATACATTTACATTTTTGGTTGTAACATTAAAAAATTTAGAAAAATGCAAGGGGTATGAATACTTTTTCAAGTCACTGTATATGAACATTAGTAATAAGCTCTGCATGGTTTGAGATTACCAGGTCCAACAGGGCATCATTCATATTCTCTTCTGAACTGCCCCATATATCCATTATTCTCCCCCCCTCTTGTCTGTTCCTCTACCTACCCACCCATCATGGATCTCTACTTCTCATCTGACCTTTTCCACTCAAACCCTCCCCCATCTACAGTATGCCCCCTTTTTCATGTCTTCTTTACTCTCTTTTTCTTCTCCCCCGTTTTTTTTCTTTTTTTTTTGCGTTACCATTTATCTCTATTGTTTACTTCACTCCTGAGGAGTTAGTAAGGCACTTGTATCCAGGATCTCTCATTGTTATTATATAGTTTTGTGCCTTATAGTTCTCTACTGGGAGATCATAGATAGAATATAAGGATGAGCCGAACACCAGAACGCACCAGAACATGAGAACAGGCAAAAAATTCGGACAAACACCCGAACACCGTTAAAGTCTATGGGACACGAACATGAAAAATCAAAAGTGCTCATTTTAAAGGCTTATATGCAAGTTATTGTCATAAAAAGTGTTTGGGGGCCTGGGTCCTGCCCCAGGGGACATGTATCAATACAAAAAAAAGTTTTAAAAACGGCCGTTTTTCGGAAGCAGTGATTTTAATAATGCTTAAAGTGAAACAATAAAAATGAAATATTCCTTGAAATATCGTGTCTGGGGGGTGTCTATAGTATGCCTGTGTTTAGAACAGTACCACAGCAAAATGACATTTCTAAAGTGAAAAAATCATTTAAAACTGATTGCGGCTGTAATGAATTGTCGGGTCTCGGCAATAAAAATAAAACTCATCGAAAAAAATGGCATGGGTTCCCCCAGTCCATTACCAGGCCCTTTTGGGTCTGGTATGAATATTAAGGGGAGCCCCTAACCAAAAATAAAAAAAAAATTGTATGGGGTCCCCCCAATATCCATACCAGGCCCTTCAGGTCTGGTATGGATTTAAAGGGGAACCCTGCACCAGAATTTAAAAAAAATGGCATAGGGGTCCCCCAAAATCAATACGAGACAACCACGCTACCTGGGACGAGAGAGCACCCCCCTCCTGAACCGTACCAGGCCACATGCCCTCAATGTAGGGAGTGTGCTTTGGAGTAGCCCCCCAAAGCACCTTGTCCCCATGCTAATGGGGACAAGGACCTCATCTCCACAACTCTTGCCCGGTGGTTGCGGGGGTCTGCGGGCGGGGGTCTTACCGGAATCTGGAAGCCCCCTTAACAAGGGGACTGCAGATCCCGGCCTCCCCCTATGTGAATTGGTAACGGGTACATTGTACCCCTACCATTTCACAAAAAAAGTGTCCAAAATAGTAAAAAAGACAGGAGACACTTTAGGAAAGTCCTTTATTAAAAAATATAAAAATGTCCCACAATGTAAATCCATCTCACGTCTCCCGACGAGCCGAAAAAAGAAAAAAAAAGCTGCAACAGCTCCGCCTCCGTGGGAGGCTCCCTCCAAGTGACGCTTCTTCTCGGTGACAGCTGTTATATAGCTGAGGGCAGGGCCACTCTGTGACATAAACGGGTGACCTCGCCTTCCTCTGATGTCACGTCACTCTTCCACCCCACCGCTCTGCCATCTTCACCGAGGCAGCAGAGTCGCGGAGAGTGAGGTGTTGGCTTGAGGCCACCTGCGGGCCCCAGCCAAGTCTTGCCAGACTGTTCACAGACTCAGCTCTGAGACGTGGAGAAAGACCCAGGCAATAAGGGTAATAAGCCACAAGCATATCCCGACCCCTGTAACAAGGGGCCTACAGAAGCTGGTAAGCAGTCTCTACAGCTGCTGGTGATGGATTCACAGTGGTTTGTGGTGACGGATGATGGAACTTTTCAATGAATAAATCGTCTATCAATTTATCATTTCACTGAGGACTTTTTCTTACACTATTTTGCACATGTATATACTTTTTGATCACATGAACTTTATTTATTATTGGAATTAACCATTAGCGCAAATCTTCATATTTCTTATATACTGTTGGCGTTTGTTACACACAGAATTGCTGCTTTGGTCAATTTTATGCATTTTTAAATTTGGTGTTTTTTTTTTTCCCTCAGTTCACAATGGAAAACAACAATGATCCTTTTAAAACAACAGTTTCTCACATTCTCAACTTTTTGGAGACGGGTTTGGAGAGATGATTGTGATTTCTTGAAGGTTCAGATCTTGTCTCTCTCCAGTTTGACTAATTATAATGCCCCGTACACACGGTCGGATTTTCCGACGGAAAATGTGTGATAGGACCTTGTTGTCGGAAATTCCGAACGTGTGTAGGCTCCATCACACATTTTCCATCAGAGTTTCCGACACACAAAGTTTGAGAGCAGGCTATAAAATTTTCCGACAACAAAATCCGTTGTCGGAATTTCCGATCCTGTGTACACAAATCCGACACACAAAGTGCCACGCATGCTCAGAATAAATAAAGAGATGAAAGCTATTGGCTACTGCCCCGTTTATAGTCCCGATGTACGTGTTTTACGTCACCGCGTTCAGAACGATCGGATTTTCCAACAACTTTGTGTGACCGTGTGTATGCAAGACAAGTTTGAGCCAACATCCGTCGGAAAAAATTCATGGATTTTGTTGCCGGAATGTCCGATCAATGTCCGACCGTGTGTACGGGGCATAAGTGGGATATGCACACTGGTTGAGCAGTTCATAAAATCTGTGTTCAAGATTATACCTCCAAAAAAATTGGATCTTCCAAAATAGGATCTACTGTGTTGCATGTATTAAAAGCACCTCCTTTTTATCCCACTGAATCATGTTTCCTGTGTCATTTCACACACAAGATTGCCTTTCTCCCTGATATTACTTTAACTAGAATGGTGTTGAAAATGCAGGATTTCTTTTTCATACATCACAGGACACAGAGCCTTTGATAATCAGGTGATTGGACACTGGCAACCCTAATTACAAGGCGAGTTCCTCCCCTATATAACCCCTCCTATATGGAGAGTACCTCAGTTTTTTCGCCAGTGTCTAAGGTGGTTGGTCATGTTAAAGATGTGCTAAGAAGAAAGCTCTGTTTGATGGTCTCTACTGGGGCCTAGGAGCTATAAAAACTGGATCCATGCCTCGGGCCAATAAATACGCCTAAAATGGATGGTACCCGGGCCTTGTGAAAGAAGAAAAAAGGTTTTGCCTGTAATGTCTCTCTTTGAGGACTGGGCTCTGGGATCCAGCACTTTGGTGCACAAATTTAAGTTGCACGAAAAGTTTTTATGGCAGAGTCTTCTACACGTCCAGGGAAGAGGATCCTGTGAGTAGGAACCCAAAACCCTGAAAGTTGGCACAGCGCTACCCGCCGTGATGGGTGAAGGTTGGATCTGTCTGTTCTCAAAAGTTCCTGCAGCGGGGAAAAGGTAAGTGAAGACAATCCTAAAGTATACACACTATGGATTATCTTCTTTTGAGTAGTTTGCATGTCTTACCTGGTTTCTGCCACTAGAGGGAGTAAGAGACATACCTGGTGTATACTTACATGCCATCCAGGATACACGCTCAGTGAAGCTGGTTTGAGAAGCCGCTCACCTCCTCCACTGCAGGCTCTGCCACTGTCAGGGCTGGGCTCAACCCCTCCTTCTCTGAGCTGGCCGCTCAGCTGTCAGCTAATTGCCAGCTCCCATCTCTCTCTACAGTTGCCCAGCTGTTGTTGATTCTGCTCGTCAGTCCTGCCTACTTAAAGCCGTCCAGCTCACTTGGTCTCTGCCTTCGCGTTTGTCAACATCACAGAGACTTTTTCCTGCATTCCTGTTGAAGACTTGTTAGGCTGACGTCCTTTCTGGCTCCTGATCCTGCTTGCTGTACTACTACATTCATCTCTGGCTCTCTGATATTGGCTTGGCTGACTACCAGATCCAGTTACTGAACTCTGGCTTGTTTTGACCACGCTTACTCTGTTTACCTTTTTCTTATTATTATTAAACAAGTGTGATTTAACTATACTTCTGTCTCGGTCAGATTCATCGTTCGTAATAGTAGACGAAGGCCATGAATTCCGAATTACAGTCAATCCACTTGTTGGTTATATTTTTTCCAGATTGGATGAGCAAGATCAACGCGTAGATCAGTTTTCCATGGCGTTACAAACGCTCCTGAGTCGCACGGGTCACTTGGAATCTCCCACTGTGGCTGCTCCGGTACAACCTGAGTTGCAGGCTGTCCCTGCTGCTGCGTCAGTCTCTGTGCAGGCATCTGCCTCGAGTATTACACCTATAAGAGTTATATATGGTTCCGCTCCGCTTCCCCAGCGATTTGGAGGCGATCCAGTTCAATGCAGAGGGTTTCTCAACCAGGTTGAGATATACTTTGAGATGCTGCCCCAGCCGTTTCCCACAGACAGAAGCAAAGCAGGTTTTGTGATATCTTTGCTCTCTGATGCCTCGTACACACGAGCGGACTTTCCGGCAGACTTGGTTCGGCGGACCAGAGTCCGCTGGACAATCCGATCGTGTGTAGGCTCCCGCTGACTTTTTTTCCCAAAAGTCCGCCGGACCTAGATTTGAAACATGTTTTAAATCTTTCCTCCGGACTCAGTTCCTGATGGAAAGCCTGTTTGTCTGTAGGCTGGTCTGACGGACCCGATGTGACGCAAGGGCAGGGTATTGCATCTCGCGCTCGCTGCAACAGGAAAAACACATTTTCCTATTGCGGCGAGCGCGGGGCATACCAGGCCCTTAGGTCTTGTCAGACTTGGTCTGACGGTCTTTCCGCCGGACTTTCCGGTGGACTACCTGAACGGACGGACTTGCCTACACACGACCGGACTTTCCAGCAGGCTAGGTCCGCCCATCTTTCCGATTACTGTGGACTTTCAGAATGAACGTGACTCGGGTATGATGGGACTAGAAAAGGAAGTCAATCTCGCTGCTTTTATCAGTGAGATTGACACCTTGCGAGCCCCATCGTGGGGCATACCAGGCCCTTAGGTCTGGTATGGATTTTAAAGGGTACCCCCTACACCAACAAAATGGCATGGGGTCCCCCCTAAAATCCATACCAGACCCCGATCCGAGCACACAGCCGGGCCGGTCAGGTAAGGGGGTGGGAACGAGTGAGCGCCCCCCCTCCTGAACCATACCAGGCCGCATGCCCTCAACATGGGGGGGTGGGTGCTTTGGGGGAGGGGGCATCCTGCAGTTGCCCCCCCACCACAAAGCACCTTGTCTCCATGTTGATGAGGACAAGGGCCTCTTCCCGACAACCCTGGCCATTGGTTGTCGGGGTCTGTGGGTGGGGGGCTTATTGGAATCTGGGAGCCCCCTATAATAAGAGGGCCCCCAGATCCTGGCCCCCCACCCTATGTGAATGAGTATGGGGTACATGGTACCCCTACCCATTTACCTAGGGAAAAAGTGTCAATAATAAAACACACTACACAGGTTTTTAAAGTAATTTATTAGACAGCTCTGGGGGGTCTTCTTCCGGCTTCGGGGGTCTTCTTCCGACTTCGGGGGTCCCTCCGGTTCCTCTTCTCCCAATGTTCCAGTTCTTCTGCCGGCTCCTCCGCTATCTTCATGCCGCTCTTTTGCCAGCAGAGGCCCGGACTTCTGGCTTCTTGGCTTCTTCTCTTCTTGGCTTCTTATGGCTTATGGCCTCTTGGCTTCTTCTCTTCTTCTCTTCTTCCGATGTTGACACGACGGTCTCTCAGGCTGGAATGCTCTCTGAGCCCTCCGATGTGACTTATATAGGCGGAAACCCCGCTCCCTTATGCCATCACAGTCCCTGGGCATGCTGGGACTGTGGCGTTTAGTCACTGTGACGGGTGATGTTGACCACGCCCCCTAAAACGTCACAGTCCCAGCATGCCCAGGGACTGTGACGGCATAAGGGGGCGGGGTCTCCGCCTATATAAGTCACATCGGAGCGCTCAGAGAGCATTCCAGCCTGAGAGACCGTTGTGTCAACATCGGAAGAAGAGAAGAAGAGAAGAAGCCAAGAAGCCAGAAGAAGAAGCCAAGAAGAGAAGAAGCCAAGAAGCCAGAAGTCCGGGCCTCCGCTGGCAAAAGAGCAGCATGAAGATAGCGGAGGAGCCGGCAGAAGAACTGGAACACCGGGAGAAGAGGAACCGGAGGGACCCCTGAAGTCGGAAGAAGACCCCCCGAAGCCAGAAGAAGACCCCCCCAGAGCTGTCTAATAAATTACTTTAAAAACCTGTGTAGTGCGTTTTATTATTGACACTTTTTCCCTAGGTAAATGGGTAGGGGTACCATGTACATAGGGTGGGGGGCTGGGATCTGGGGGCCCTATTATTATAGGGGGCTCCCGGATTCCAATAAGCCCCCCCACCCGCAGACCCTGACAACCAACGGCCAGGGTTGTTGGGAAGAGGCCCTTGTCCTCATCAACATGGAGACAAGGGGCTTTTTGGTGGGGGGGCACCTGCAGGATGCCCCCTCCCCCAAAGCACCCACCCCCCATGTTGAGGGCATGTGGCCTGGTACAGTTCAGGAGGGGGGGCTCGCTCGTCCCCACCCCTTTCCTGACCGGCCCGGCTGCGTGCTCGGATCGGGTCTGGTATGGATTTTAGAGGGGACCCCATGCCATTTTTTAGGCGTAGGGGGTTCCCTTTAAAATCCATACCAGACCTAAGGGCCTGGTATGCCCCGCGACGGGGCTCACAAGATGTCAATCTCACCGATAAAAGTGTCAAAATTGACTTCCTTTTCTAGTCCCATCATACCCGAGTCACATGTCCGTGTGTGGGCAAGTCTGTTCATTCTGAAAGTCCGCCGTAATCGGAAAGACGGGCAGACCTAGCCTGCCGGAAAGTCCGGTCGTGTGTAGGCAAGTCCGTCCGTTCAGGTAGTCCGCCGGAAAGTCCGGCGGAAAGACCATCAGACCAAGTCTGCCGGAAAGTCCGCTCGTGTGTACTAGGCTTGAGAGAGCCTTGGCCTGGGCAAACACTCTATGGGAGACGCAAAAACCTGTTGTCTTGAGTTACCCTGACTTTGTGGCCTCCTTTAAAAGGGTATTTGATGTTCCTGCACGCTTCTGCTGCCAAGTGCCTCACGTCCATCAAACAGAGTACAAGAACTGTTGCCGACTATGCCATTGAATTCCATACTCAGCAGAGGCACCAGAGGTTGCTTGGAACAATGAGGCCCTCATGGCTGCCTTTTCTCATGATCTCTCAGATTCCATCAAGGATGAGATAGCAGCCTGAGATATACCCACTGAGCTGGAGAAGTTGATCACGTTTGCCATCCTCATTGACTCCAGACTCAGAGAAAGACTCCTTTTTAAGGAGCACTTGCGGAAGCCTCCTGTACGTTTGCCTCCGAGCTTTGCAGTGCCGCTCGTCCCTCCCTCACCTTCCATGCCTCCTGGTACCGAGTCAGTCAGTGAAGATGAACCCATGCACTTGGGCTTCACACGTCTCTCTGTGGATGAGAGAACCTTTAGGAGGAGGGAGAGCTTGTGCCTTTATTGTGGCCAGGCAGGTCACTTTTTGAAGTCTTGTCCTACCCATCCAGGGAACGCCCGAACCTTGAGCTCCTGTCATGGACAGACCTTAGGTGGCATTGTTTCACTCCCAGTTATCTAGAAGGATAAGCCCCTGATTTCAGTTACCCTTTCTTGGGCTGAGTTGTCCATCGAGATACAGCTCTAATTGACTCAGGGGCTGCAGGCCTTTTCATTGATGCTGCCTTTGTATTGCAGCACTCGATTCCGCTGCAGCTGCGTGACACTCCACTTGCCATTGAGTCTCTTGACAGGAGACCTCTACAGCCTGCCCATGTGACTCATGAGACAGTTCCGTTGTCCATGGCCGTAGGGGCTCTTCACCATGAGATAATCCAATTCAAAGTTATTTCCTCACCTAGGTTTCCGCTGGTTATTGGTTATCCTTGGTTACAGAGGCACAACCCCTCTTTTGATTGGCTCCATGCTGAAGTCCTCTCCTGGTCACCACAATGCAGTGAGACATGCTTCCAGAAGGTAGCCAAGGTCCTGTGCACCTCCTTATTCTCCTCCCTGATTTTAGCTATGTCTTTGACAAAGGTCAAGCCGGTAGTTTGCCTCCACACCGGTTGTATGATTGTGCAATTGACCTTCAACCTGGTGCCATACCCCCTCATGGCTGGGTTTACCCTTTGTCGGTCTTGGAGGATAAGGCCATGGTGGAGTATGTTGCAGATGCACTTTCTCAAGGTTTCATCCGCAAATCCTCGTCTCCTGCTTGTGCTGGTTTCTTCTTTGTGAAGAAGAAGAGCATTGAACTGAGACCTTGTATTGATTATAGGGGTCTCAATTGTTTCACGATTAAGAATGCCTACCCGATTCCGTTGATTACAGAGTTATTTGACCGCCTCAAAGGAGCAATGGTTTTCACAAAGCTTGATTTGAGAGGGGCATACAATCTTGTGCGGATTAACCACTTAAGGACTAGCCTCGTTTTGGATTTTAGGTGTTTACATGTTTAAAACAGGTTCATTTGCTAGAAAATTACTTAGAACCCCCAAACATTATATATATTTTTTTCTAACACCCTAGAGAATAAAATGGCGGTCATTGCAATACTTTTTTTTGCACCGTATTTGCGCAGCGGTCTTATAAGCGCACTTTTTTTGGAAAAAATTCACTTTTTTGAATAAAAAAATAAGACAACAGTAAAGTTAGCCCAATTTTTTTTTATATTGTGAAATATAATATTTCGCCAAGTAAATTGATACCCAACATGTCAAGCTTCAAAATTGCGCCCGCTCGTGGAATGGCGTCAAACTTTTACCCTTAAAAATCTCCATAGGCGACGTTTAAAAAATTCTACAGGTTGCATGTTTTGCGCTACAGAGGAGGTCTAGGGCTAGAATTATTGCTCTCGCTCTACCGGTCGCGGTGATACCTCACATGTGTGGTTTGACCACCATTTTCATATGCGGGCGCTACTCACGTATGCGTTCGCTTCTGCGCACGAGCTCGTCGGGACAGGACGCTTTAAAAAAAAAAAAATTCTTATTTATTTTACTTTATTACATTTATTTTTGCACTGTTTTTCGTATTCAAAGTTTTTTATTGAAAAGCATACATAAATTACAACAGGCAATGTTTGTATGACATGTAGTAGTAAGAAGTATACAGGTTTTTGTTCTGCGACATGTGCATTACAGTGGGTAACAAGTATATATCAGAAAAATAATGTCCAGAGGATATTCCTCGCAGAGATATCTGTGGACGTAACATATCTGTTTCGAATAACAGCTAGAAGGGTATTGAAATAATAACAAAAACGTAATGTTTTACTTGTTTGCTCGGACTGAGCGTCTGCGAGTATATGCATAGTCAAAATCTGGGAGTTGTTTCGTATTTTGTAGAAAACATTACCATTGATGTATCAGGAGGAGAGACATAAGGAAGAAAATGTAGAGTGAGGATAGTGACAGGAATAGGATAGTTAGAGAGAGACTAGGAATAAGGAGTGGAAAGGGGAGGAGTGGTCGGGAGGGCCGCACAAACCAAAGAAGCACCATTAAGTCTGTCTAATGTTGTTGGGACCAATTTATGGTTCGAGGAGTTGTTTGTCGAAGTCCGGGGGTAAGAAGTGTTCGGCCCAGGAGTTCCATATTTTAAGATGTTGGGGAATTTTATCCAGGATTGTTGCTTCTATTTTACTATGGATCATAGCTTGTGTGACCCTATTGGTAACTTCGGCTAGGGTGAGTTTTGGGGTTTTCCAGGCCCTAGCAATCGTCTGTTTGGCTGCTGTCGTGAGCTGAAGGAGAAGGCGGGTCTGGGATCTGGTGAAATCCGAGGGGATTAGATTCAGCAATGCAACAGCCGGATCTGGATCAAGGGGGTGTTGAAATAAGGTGGAAGCCATACGGAATATTGCAGCCCAAAATTCCTGTACTATTGGGCACGTCCACCAAATATGTACATGGGTACCCCTTTCGTTACAGCCACGAAAACAGGTATCGGGATAGCTTGGGAGGAATTTGGAGATCCTGGCCGGGACTAGGTACCATCTCATGAGTACTTTGTAGTTCGCTTCTTGAGCCATTATATTGTGGGATGATATTTTCGTATTGGACCAGATATCAGACCAGTCCTCTGCATCAAGATCTAATGAGAGGTCTGTGGACCACTTTACAGCGTAAGAGGGAAGGTTGGTTGGGGGAGAGGTCAGATGGGTATATAGGAGGGAAATCAGTCCCGGAGCATGAGGGTCCGAGTTGCAGATTCCTTCGAAAATAGTTAGATCATCTAGTGAGGTATGTGTGCCTATAGTTGTACGAATAAAGTGGGTTATCTGTAAATACCTAAATAGTTCTGTAGGGGGAATGTCATCATTGTTTTGTAGCGAAGTAAATGTCTTAATGGTAGATCCAGTGGTAAAATCGCGCACACGATATAGTCCCGCCCTAAGCCAGATTTGAAATGATCCCGGATTGGTTTGGGCCGGATAAAATTTTGGGTGGTCTAGGAATGAGAGTAACGGGGAATGGGCCGATTGTAATTTAAATGGACCTCGGAGTTTGTCCCACAATTTAAGAGAGTGTGCTGTGACGGGGTTACTGACTGGGCCTCGCGTTGAGGGGGGCAGCCATAGTATGTTAAACACTTTGAGGGGGTGAAGGTCAATGGCTTCCAAACTAACCCAGAGTGGAGTTTCATTTTTTGCATGATATAGAGTTATCTGGGCTAGCTGAGCTGCGTGATAGTATCCCAAGAAGTTAGGCAGACCCAGCCCTCCCTTGAGTTTACTACGAAGTAATATAGCTTTAGCTACTCTAGGTCTAGTAGAGCCCCATATATATTTGGACACTTTTGTCTGAATAATGCGGTGGTAGTATAAAGGAATAGGGATCGGAAGGACTCTATATAAATAAAGTAGTTTAGGTAGCATGGACATTTTTACGGCCGCAATCCGGCCTAACCATGAGATACATAGTGGGCGCCAAGATTCTAATAAACTAGTTATGTGTTTTAACATAGGGAGGTAGTTGGCTCGAAACAGGTGGCTTGGGTCGCTGGTTAGCTTGATACCTAGGTAGGGAATTGTGGTTGTAGACCAGGTGAAAGAGAAGAATTCTCGTAAATGTTCTAGTTCTGAGTGTGGAAGGGAAGGGACACATTGAGGGCCTTAGACTTGGATTGGTTGACTTCCAATCCAGATATTAGCGCAAATTGATCTAGGAGGTGAATTAGATTCGGGAGTGTGGTTCGTGGGGATGTGACAAATAGTAGTGCATCGTCGGCAAATAGGCATAATTTATGTGATGTAGAGGCTACCTCTAGGCCTTTAATATTTGGGTTTGCTCTAAGGAGAGCTGCTAGTGGTTCGATCGCCAATCCGAACACTAGAGGGGAGAGGGGGCACCCTTGTCTTGTGCCTCGTTGTATTTGAAAATAGTCCGATCGGTATCCTGAATATTTAACATATGCTCTTGGTTGGATGTAAAGGGAGTCTACCCATTGCAGAAAGTTGGGGCCAAATCCCCCGGAGGTAAGGCCAAGAGACAGTGTCAAATGCCTTACGGATGTCAAGAGAGAGGAGATGCATAGGGATTTGGCGTGTTCGAGCTAGGTGTTGGAGCAGGATGACCCGAAGGATATTATCACTGGCCTGGCGTTTTGGAATGAAGCCTACTTGGTCTTTGTGTATGAGGCCACCTATAATTGGGTTAAGGCGTAACGCCATAATTTTGGCTAGAATCTTTATATCCAGATTGAGTAGGGAAATAGGCCTGTAATTTGACCATAGAGTATTGTCTGAATTAGGCTTAGGTATCATAGAGATAATGGCTGTCAATGTGTCCCGACCAAAGGAATGTTGTTTAAGGAGGGCGTTAAAAGTGTTAGTGAGAAGGGGGGCTAGGATGGGAGCAAATTTTTTAAAGTATGAAGCAGAAAGACCGTCAGGGCCCGGTCTTTTGTGTGGTTTAAGAGACTTTATAGCAATAAGGACTTCTTCGGACGTGATGGGAGATTCCATAGACTCTTTATTGGCCTCTGACAACCTCGGGAGAGTAATGTTTTGAAACAATACCTCAGCTTGTGTCGCCGAGAAGGTACGTGTTGGGGTATATAGTTCAGCTAGCTTTCTGCGGAATTCAGAAAGCACCTTCACTGGGTTACTCGTGAAATTATCTTTGGCCAATTTGAGTCTAATGGGATTGTGCATTCTTTCCGGTTGACGTAGTCTCAATGCGAGGAAGGTGTCTGGCTTATTGGCTTTATTATAAATTGTGTGGTTGGACCTGCGAATGGCTTTGTCTGCTGATTCTGCCAAGAGCAGGTCCAACTCTGTTTTCGTCTTTTCTAACAAAATTCTATGAGGTTCAGTTGGAGTGGATTGGAATTGGAGGAAAAGGCGGTGAAAATCTGCTTCCAATTGCTGGATTCTAAGTTTTTTATCTCTTTTGAGGTGAGTAGATACAGATATGCAGGTCCCTCTAATTACGGGTTTGTGTGCCTCCCATAATAGGACTGGTGAAATGTCAGGAGTGGAATTATGTTTAATGTATTCTTTAAGAGCCAGTTCTATATCGATACAGTATGATTGGTTAGTTAAATATGCCTCATTTATACACCATGTACAGTCTCTAGACTGGGGGATCAGGGCAGAGACAGTTGTGATCACTGCACAGTGGTCTGACCAGGTAATTGGAACAATGTTTGAGTGGAGTAGGGTAGGTGAGGATGCAACAGGTATAAAAATATGATCGATCCTTGAAAAGGATTTGTGTGGATATGAATAAAACGTTAAGTTTTTCTTGGTTGGGTTACATTCTCTCCATGTGTCTAATAGTGAGGCTTGCTGGAATAGTTTGCGGAATAATATAGAGGGGGAGTATTGTTCAGGGGTATAGGGAGATTTATCAAGGTGCGGATGAAGCACTTGATTGGAGTCACCGCATATAAAAAGGGTACCCTTGCTGTGTGTTCGTATTACTTGTAGGAGATGTTTGAAGAATGGGTTAGGATTGTTATTGGGGGCGTAATAAGAGACTATAGTGGTCATCACGTCTTGTAGATGACCAACTAAAATAATATAGCGACCTTCGGGGTCTTTAATTTCTTTTGTGAGAGTGAATGGAAGGGTACGGTGAAATGCAATGAGGACGCCACGTTGTTTAGTGGCAGCCGAGGCGGAGAACACTTGGGGATATTTGGAACTAAAGTATTTAGGGGTTGCTTGGATTGAAAAGTGTGTTTCCTGTAGGGCTACTACACTGGCTTTCAGGTGTACGAAGGTACGAAAGGCCTTAACCCTTTTATTTGGGGAGTTGAGTCCCTTGACATTAAGGGAGAGTATGTTCAGAGGGGCCATTGATATGGGTAGGGAGAAATACTAAGGGTAGATGTCCGAGGATCATGCGGCCCACCCGACCTAGTGGAGAATGGGGAAGGAAATGGAAAGAAAAGGTGTGAGGAAAAGAAAAAGAAGGGGAGAGAGGATAGAGCATGTTTTTTGTAGAGAGAACAAGGAAGTGTAATAACACTTGGTACGTTGGACATGTTAGCCCAACAAGTGGATGTCCATACTTCCAGACCAGCCAGCTGGCGAGGGAGCATGTGCATCCTATAGGGGGGTGCAGTGACAATTCCCCGCCGCAGGTCGGGAAAAGTTAAAGAACTGTGGTGCTCAAAAAGTACAAACAATACATACTAAGACCGTGTTATTGTATTCAATTATAAGATATCGGCAATAATCCCGCTTTGGTGAGAAAGGTTTCAGTGCCAAACAAGTGGTACATCTGAGCCCAGAATCACCAGGGGGGATAAGGAGATCTAAAGATAATTGGTATCAATTTAACTATGCCTGTATAAGTTGTATAATTAGCATTTTTGAAACCTTAGGTTAAACAAGCAAGATTAAACCAAACAAAGCAAAAAGAAAATAAAAAGGAAAAAAGGGTATTCAGAACATATGCACCCCATAGTGGGATTAGGGGGATCACATATGCTGGGTCCCGTAACAGTGGGAAATCTTACCAGGATACAAACGTCTGAGTCTCGATGGTGTAAAATAGTAAAAAGAGTAAAAAAGGGAGAAGAAAAAAAAAAAAGGAAAAATTCACAACTATCTCAGTTCATTGAGATATCAACCGTGAAACCAGGAGTTCTCCTGAGGTGTTAAATAAGAGCATTAAATGTTAGGTTCTTCAGCGAGACGTGTGTGCTTTAGGATCAAAAAGGCTTGCTTGACGGGACGGTGTTCCTTTTCGGATCGAGGAAGGGCCAGCTTGGTTCCGTTTAGGAGTGGCGGTGTAAGGGTGGGCTGCAGAGCGGGCTGGAGTACGTGGTAACGCTGTTTCTGATTGATGAGCAGGGGGAGACAGATGCAGTGATTCAAGAAGACGCTGCAGTGCTTCTGGGGATGTGGAGGAGTGTTGCTGCCCCTGGTACGTGAACTGAAGAGAAAAGGGGAAACGCCAGGTATATTTTATCTGATGTTGTATCAGGATTTGTAGTTGCGGCTTCATGGCTCGCCGTTTAGCAATGGTAAGGGGTGCCAGGTCAGAAAAAAGTTGGTAGTTGTGGTCTTGGAACTGGAGAGCGTCTTTATTCCGGGCTGCTGCGAGTAGTTGTTCTTTTGTGCGGAAAAAGTGCAGCTTAATTATTATGTCCCGCGGGGGGCCATCTTGTTGGCGGCGGGTAAGCGCCCTGTGGATTCTGTCGAATTCCAGGCGTTCGATGGGTATGGAAGGACAAAGTTCCTGGAATAGGGCTGTAGTAAATGATTGCATATCCTCAACCACTTCAGGGATACCCCGGAGGCGTAAATTTGATCTGCGAGATCTGTTCTCGGCGTCCTCTAAGCGTGAGAGCAATGTAGCATTTTCCTCACGGAGGGCTGCCTGTTCCTGAGCATGTTCTTGAATGGTAAGTTCTATATCGTCTACTCTGGTTTCCAGGTCTGCTGTGCGCTGACCTAGTTCTCGTATCTCCCGTGACAGTCTGTTTGTTATTTGGTCAGATGTGGCTTTCAGGGCCTTGTTTAACATCTTCTCCATGTGTTTCAGAAAGTCAGGCTGTGACATACCTTGTTGTGCAGGGATGGGAGAACCGCTGTATATAGAGTCTGCAGCATCATCCTCCTCGCTGTCTGCCTGCTCCGTTCTGGCTGGAGATGCAGCTTGTTGTTTGGAGAGGGCTTTCGCCGCCATCTTGGATGAGGCGCGGGCTAGGGCCTCCTTGATCGGTTTGGTCTTATGTTTACCTTTGTGACCCGTCAGAACCATCCCGGTTGTGGCTCGGGTAATGCTGGGGGTGATCGCCGGTGTTTAGGTGCGGTTAGGCGGTCTGAGGACGTTATACGATCCCGATTCTGCGGCGGGAAGTGCGGAGCTCTAAGAGGTAACGTCCTCCATGTTGAGCCTCGCGCATGCGCCCCTTTTGCACTGTTTTTAAAAAAAAAAAATTTGGATCACTTTTATTCCTATTACAAGGGATGTAAACATCCCTTTTGTAATAGAAAAAAGCATGACAGGTCCTCTTAAATATGAGATCTGGGGTCAAAAAGTCCTCAGATCTCATATTTGGACTACAATGCAAAAAAAAAAGTCGTTTGAAAAAATGACAAAAAAAAATGCCTTTAAGACAAGTGGGCGGAGCTGACGTAATGGGGTGGCTTCAGCCGTCTTATGGTATGGAGACGGGTGGCGGCCATCTTAGCCTCACTCGTCTCCATACCCAGGCACTGAAAGGCCCCGATTGCCTCTGCCGCTACCGATGGCTCCGGTAAGCAGCGGAGGGCGCAGGAGAGCGGCGGGAGGGGGGTGGGCACCTCTCCCGCCGCTGATAACGGTGATCTTGCGGCGAACCCGCCACAGAGACCACCATTATCGTACACAGAACCGACTCCTGTAAAGATGGATACCTCGGTTGTGGCAGCTGCTGCCGTTACCGAGATATCCCTCTTCAAAGTGCTGACATATATGTACAGGAGCCAGTCGGTAAGTGGTTAAGGAGGGCCACGAGTGAAAAACTGCATTTAATACCAGAAGAGACCATTATGAGTACCTCGTAATGCCTTTTGGCCTTTGTAACGCCCCGGCAGTTTTCCAGGAATTTATTAACGATGTCCTCCGAGAGTTGTAGCAGTTATGTGTGGTGGTTTATCTCAATGATATCCTCATATTTTCCAAGTCCCTGGAGAGCCACCACACAGATGTCTGTTGTGTGCTTCAGAAACTAAGAGGGAACAATCTCTATTGTAAACTGCAGAAGTGCGAGTTCCATCGTGAACAGGCTAAATTCATGGGCTATGTCATTTCCACTGCTGGTTTTTCGATGGACCCAGAGAAACTTTTGGCAGTCCTACAGTGGCCCTGACCTGTGGGTTTACGTCCTCTGCAGCGTTTCCTGGGCTTTGCCAACTATTATAGGAAGTTTATTCATAACTTCTCGTCTCTGGTCAAGCCCCTGACTGATATGACCAGAAAAGACGGTAACCCACAGAGTTGGTCTCCAGAGTCCATTAAGGCCTTTGAGAGTCTCAAGGTTGCCTTTGTTTCTGCTCCTGTGTTGGCACATCCTGATCCTACGTTGCCTTTTATCCTTGTGGCTGATGCTTCTGAGACTGGTGTTGGCGCCCTTCTGTCTCAACGTCTTACCTCTGAGAGCGCTATGCATCCTTGTGGCTACTTTTCCAAGAAATTGTCACCTGCAGAGTGCAATTATAAGATTGGTGACAGAGAGCTGTTGGCGATCATTTTAGCCCCGAAAGAATGGAGACATTTCCTCGAAGGTACCACTGTACCGGTTCTCATTCTTACTGACCATGAGAATCTCACATTCTTGTCTGAGGCTAAACGCCTCTCTCCCAGAAGGGCGCGATGGGCTCTTTTCTTGTCAAGTTTCAATTACATTGTCTTATTCTTACCTGGTACTAAGAATGTAAGGGCTGACGCCTTGTCATGGCAATTTTCCTCCACTTCCAAGTTGGAGCAGGTTCCGGTTCCTATGATTCCTCCTGATCGTATTCTGGCTACGGTTCGCATCAGTCTCACTTCTCCTTTGGGTGACAAAATTCTTGCTGCTCAGGTCCATGCTCCTCCTGAGAAACCTTGTGACCGCTGCTTTGTCCCGGAGAGTCTCCGTACTGCCGTGCTCCAGACTTACCATTCTCCCAAGGCAGTTGGCCACCCTGGGAAGAATCAACTCATTTGGGCCATTTCCCAACAATTCTGGTGGCCTAGTCTATGGGCTGATGTAACTGCCTTCGTAGCTGCCTGTTCTTTGTGTGCTCAGAGTAGGACTCCTCAACACCTTTCAGTGGGCCTCCTACAACCCATACCCAATGGAGAGATTTCATTGTGGAGTTACCCAACTCCCAAGGCAACACTGTTATCCTTATGGTGGTTGACCGGTTTTCAAAGATGTGTCATTGTATTCCACTTAAGAAGTTACCCACTTCTAAGGAACTGGCTTCCATTTTTGCTCAGGAGATCTTTCGCTTACATGGGCCACCCAAAGTGATTGTCTTGGACAGGGGTAGTCAGTTTGTCTCCCGGTTCTGGCGAGCCTTTTGTGCACAGCTGGGAATTCAACTTGCTTTCTCCTCTGCGTATCACCCGCAGTCTAATGGGGCAGCAGAACGAGACAATCAGTCCTTGGAGCAATTCCTACGTTTCTATATTTCTAAAGAAAAACAAATAATACCTCTAGCGGGATTTTTAGGGCAATGAAGACAAAAATATTGCTAAAATCAATTTATTTATACAACATTAAAATGTAGGTTACAAAGTTATCCAGAAAATCATGTGACTAAATGGTCATGAAACAATGAATGAGTAGAATGGCTGCCAAAACATATGGCGATTTTAACAAAGCCTCCAATACACAATTAGATGCAGAAATTTGACTATATATATAAAAAAATATATTGAAAGAAGATGTGATGTATCCCACTACCCAGTGTGGTCACTCAAGATGGCCACCCTGGTGTGTGGTAGTGGAATTCCAACGCGTTTCAACGTTTAGATCCTAATGATACAAGTCTTCTTCAGGGAAATACATCACAATCTAAAAAAACCAAAAAACAAAAAACTATTATGAACTGTACAATGACCACCATACATATCCCCTGCAAAGGCTGTATTCCCATGTGACTCACGCTCTCCCAGGACAGCTCGGAGGGGGGCTGCATGCCAGAAGACCGGGAACACCCCTCGTCAGAGAAGGCCCAGACCGTCCTAATACTCTACAAGGCGACTGGATGTAGATAAACGATCCAAAAGTTCGGCGTCCTTAGCCTCAAAAAAGTTTTGAAGGCTATCTATAATGGGGCAGAAAATATATAGAACTAAATACTGAGTGTGGACAAGCCCCCCAATGCATCTAGTGGGGAAAAAAGGTGATAAATAATATCCCTTAAGTTCTAAGTGTGGGGTGCCCAAACCTAAAAGGGATGGGGGGTCCCAGATATAAGTGGTAAGGCACACTTACTATGAGATGAATGGCTGATGGTTACAAGGAGAGCCGGGTGAGGGTATGCCGTGGTGTTCAGAGGTTTAAGCCTGTCCCATGTGTCTGGATGAGTGTCCAGTGAAGAGTGGCGCCATTTGCCGTCTTTGGCGTCCTATATGTGGTGTGTATTAGTAAGTGGGCGGAGCCCCAACGCCGCGCTGGCCAATGGCGCGGTTTGTGGGGCGGAGACCCAGCGCCGCGCTAGCCAATAGCGCGGCTAGTGGAGGTCGTTGCTGTCAGAGGCACTCAGCGTAAAGACGCCGAGTGCTACCTAGGCAACCCGCTCCACTACAGGGGTCTGCGCATGCGCGACCTGTCGGCGCGCCTTACGTCAAGCAAGGAGGGTAGAGGTGACGCTGATGCGCGTTCGCGGCCATCTTGGAAATGGGCACTGCCCCTAGAAAGTAATCTCGTGATGGCTAAAGATACAGGGATAAAGCTGCATCAGTGGTGGATGCAGCCGAACCCGCGGATCCCCCGATGGTATCCCAAGGCAACTCCCTTCATGGTCTAATAGACCGGGTGGGGGAGAGAGCCAGGGGGGGAGGGGGGGAAAAGGAGCGGGGGAAGGGGGATACAAGTGGATAAAGTGAAATTGAAAATCAAAAAAGTATTAAGGGATGTATATTAAATCCCTCCTGGCTGAAATAAAAACCACACTAATTCCCCCCCGAGGGAAAGAGTAACCGATCCCAGGGAGGGGGAGAAGGGCTAATAACCACCGACACAGGGATTCCCGCCTAGCAGTGTTGCATGGCCGGGTAAGGAGGGCCCCACAGCTGAAGGGAGCTGTGTGGCCCCCCCTGTGTCGGGTAGGTATAGGGCCAGCCTGGATATCTCCGAGAGAAGGGTGGTAGGTCCCAAGTCTCCGCACGCCCAGCCCCCCCAAAAAAAAAAAAAAAAAAAAAAAAAAAAAAAAGGGGGAGCAGCGCCCGCGGGAGCGACAATCCAGGGGAAACAGCAAAAAAATCATCATTGCAGTGATGACGGGTGGGAACGATGGTAGAGCATTCCAGTTCAAATTATATGTATAATAGAGATTACATAAACAAAAAATTATTATTATTATTAATACACATAAAAAAATTTCCCCAAGGGGTGGGGGTTATAACATATATAGACCCCAACCCAACTATGGTAATTCTTCAGCTTAGTAAGCTTTAGAGAAAAAGTAAGTAACCCCCAAAAAAGGCTAAAAAATCTTCAGAGCATGTCCAACCACCATCTCGTGAGTCAAGTGTGTGGTGGAAAGAGGAAAGAAAGGGGAGAAAGGGGAAGAGGGGGGAGGGGGACATGGGGGAATGTGTTGGAGATTCCAGAATCCATGGAAGGAGGGAAACAAGGTAGAGGGAAACATAACTAGATGTGCCTAGCAAGGGGGGGAAGGCATACCCCTAGTCAGTTTTGCCCGATCTAAAGCCCTCTAGGAAGGGCCTGTAGCTTTCTGTCTCATTAAGTCCTGGGGGGGTGGTGGCCTTAAGGCGTCTAATCCAGCGCATCTCGCGCTGGAGTAGTGCCTTGTTCCAGTCACCCCCCCTGGTGGGTATATGCAGTCTATCTAATACAGTGAAATTGACCTTTGGCATCCTATATCCATGATGTTTTGCTACATGCCTACCTAACGACAAATAGAGGTTGCCGATGCTCATGCTATGGACATGCTTCTCAACCCTTTTAGCGAATTCCTGTCGGGTTTTCCCCACATAAAACGCCCCGCACTGACATTGCATCAGGTAGACTACTCCACGCGTTTTACAATTCGCGAAGTGTCGTAGTTGGAAGTCTTCCCCATTGGGTAATGTGATTGTGGTTCTCCTACCTATAACTCCACATTGGGCACATGCTCCGCAGGGATAAGTGCCCCAGGTTTTGCAGGGGTCCGTTCGTGCACTTCCTTTATACTCGCTCTGGGTGAGCATATTTCCTATCGAACCTGATTTGGTGTAGGTGATTTGAGGTCTTGAAGTAACCAGACCACTTAAGGTGGGATCTTCTGTAAGAATGGACCAGTATTTGGAGATAATTTTTCTGATTTGTTGATGTT
The DNA here is from genome assembly GCA_037952835.1 of Lithobates septentrionalis. NCBI lineage: Eukaryota > Metazoa > Chordata > Amphibia > Anura > Ranidae > Lithobates > Lithobates septentrionalis. Next base: position 3,938,827 of record JBBDGP010000158.1, read on the forward strand.
CGTTAGAGAATTTCATAATAATTCTAGTTGGATTATCTTCCTTCATCGAGTTTTTCTTTTTGAAGATTAGATTTCGTCTGTCCATATTCTTAACGCGATTGAACGCTTTCTTGAGGGCTGTTTTGGTGTATCCTCTTTCTTTGAGTCTGGTAGTCAGTTTGTTGGATTCCTGCTGGAAGTTTTCATATGTACTACAATTTCTCTTAAGTCTTAAGAATTGACTAAAAGGAATGGATTTCTTTAATGGCTCAGGATGGAAACTGTCCGCGTGTAGCAGGGTATTCCCCGCTGTCTCTTTTCTGTACAGGTTGCTCTGGAGTACTGCTGTTTGATCTTTGGAAATGGTGATATCCAGGAAGTTGACCTCCCTGGAGTCATAGTTCATGGTAAAAAAGAGAATGAAGCTATTTGCGTTCATGGAACTCATGCATTCCTTGAGTCTGTCTTCTGAGCCATCCCAAATAATGAAAATATCGTCTATGTACCTCTGCCACAAAAGTATGTGGTCAGAGTACACAGACGATTCCTCTCCCAGCAGGAAGGTCTTCTCCCACTCCCCCAGGTACAGGTTGGCGTATGAGGGAGCACAACATGTCCCCATAGCCACTCCCTGCACCTGGAGGTAGTGGGAGCCCTCAAACAGAAACACATTGTGTTTCAAAATGAATTCAAGCATTGCAAGTATGAAGGCGTTGAACTTCCAATCGGTGGTTGCTCTTTGACTCAGCACCCGTTTGACCACTGCTACTCCAGCATCATGTGGAATGCTGTTATAAAGACATTCCACATCGACAGTAACTAGGAGAGCATGATCGGGGATAGTCAAATTATCAATGATCTGTAACATATGGATCGTATCCTTGGTGTAAGAGGGTAGATCCATAACGTGGGGTCTAAGATGGTAATCTATAACCTGGCTGATGCCTTCCGTGATTGACCCATTACCTGAAATAATGGGTCTTCCTGGTGGATCTTCTAATCTTTTATGCACCTTAGGTAGGGCATAGAAGGTGGGTATCCGGGGATGTTGTGTTCGTATAAACTCCCACATTTCTTTGTTAATGGCCCCTTCATTGAAGGATTCATCCGCCAGGTGGTAGAATTCCTGATTATATCTCTCAACTGTTGCTGGGGAAATTCTTTTGTAGCATCGGGTGTTGTTAAGGATTTTGAGACACATTTTGACGTAATTTTCATTGTCCATTAGGACAATATTCCCCCCTTTGTCCGATGCTTTAATTGTGATGTTCATGTCGTTCTTTAGGGTGTTGAGAGCATGTCGCAGTTCTGGATTAAGATTATTTTTGATTCTTTGTCTATCTAGTTTTTCAATATCTTTGGTTGTCTGTTTAACAAAAAGCGCTATTGCTGGATTAAGGTTGAGCGGAGGAAATTTATGTGATTTTCTTTTGAATTTTTTATCCTTTTCCGTGTTGTGTTCAGTGAATTCATCTTCAAAATCTTCGTCGTTGCCCCCTCCTTCTTCCAGTTCTTCCCAGAAATTCTCGGCTGCATTGCTTTCTTGTAATAAAATATTTAAATCTCTAAGAGCCTTGAAATCCGCTGTTTTTAGATTTGGCGCTATTTCCGGTTGTGTGGCTTTTTGTTTTGTGTAGAGACTTTTTAATAGTAATTTCCGGGCAAATAGATGAATATCCTTGGTTGTTTCGAAGGTGTCCATACTTTGGTTAGGACAGAAGGAGAGGCCTAGTGATAACACTTTCTGCTCCTCGTTGGTAAGTATATGCGAGGAGAGATTGATAACATTTAGCTCTTTGGAGTCTGTTGGTCCGTGGCCATCATCAGAAGTTGCGTGAGGGGCATAGGGCTTGGAAGTGGTGCTGTGTTCCGGTCTAAAAAACTATCCAACTGGGTTTGTTGTGTTTTGGGGATGGCTCCTTGGTCTTTCCGGTTTGTCTTTCCTAGATTGGGTAGGGGGCCTCGTGTATTACCTTGCGTTGAGTTTTTTTGCGTGGTTGATTTATTACTTGATTGTAATTCCCTTCTTTCCTGCTCCATATTGCGTTTTTTATGGGATTGTTTAATCTCACCTTCAGTTTCGTGTTGTCTTCCCAGGGGTCCCTTTCTTTTGCCCCTGAATTGACCAGCATGTGATGATGCTGAGGAGGAGGAATTTGATGGTGTGTCTGATAAATAATCATTGGATAGGTTTTCATTTTCTTGATATGGAGTTCTTCTTTTTCTATTTCTTTGATGCTTGGTGTTGGCTGTATTCCATTTGTATGCCCTGCCCTCTCTAAATGCATTTTTGTCTCTCCAGTACTTTTTTTCTTTTTTAATAAGAATATTTTTGCCGAAGTTTTCCAGGTGTTCTTTGAGTTTTTTCTCATATGATGCATATTCCTCATGCGTTTTTAGTGGGGTAAGGCGATCATATATTGTTTTGATTTCCGTATTCATGCTGTCTAGTTGTTGTCGGTATTCATTCTGGAGTAATAGCATTAGATTCATCGAGCAGTCATTGAGTTTGCTTTCCCAAATCTTTTTTAATTCTTTGGATATATTTTCTAGGATGGGAAATATTTGTATCCGGAGTCCAATCGGATTAATTCCTTCTTTGATGTATCTGCCCAAGGATTCAATATGCCAATGTAAGGCTGATTTCTTCTCCAAAATTTTGGTTAAACTTGAAAAGAGTGAGGACAAATCCGAAGAGACTTGTTCCCTCCCTTCATAGCTCCTCTGGATGTTGGCCATGAACTCCTCCCACTCTCCTCCCTGAAGATCCCCCATAGTGACCCACAGCGGATATGGACAATACTGAAAGATTAAAGAATAAATGGAGTCGGAGAGCGATTTGGCTCTCTTAACTGTAGGATCACCAATCTCCCTAGAAGATATGTAGGGAACGAGGAGTGAATTCCTATATTACAAGTAGTAATTAGATATAATGCCTTTTATGTGAGGGTCCACATCCAATCACCTTGGTCATTAACGAGGTATGGGTGTATTATCCACCCTAATTAATGGTTTGGGTAAATATGACCTCGGTGGTATGGATGTGTCATTGCCATCATCCCATGTGAATCTAAAGAAAAACAAATAATACCTCTAGCGGGATTTTTAGGGCAATGAAGACAAAAATATTGCTAAAATCAATTTATTTATACAACATTAAAATGTAGGTTACAAAGTTATCCAGAAAATCATGTGACTAAATGGTCATGAAACAATGAATGAGTAGAATGGCTGCCAAAACATATGGCGATTTTAACAAAGCCTCCAATACACAATTAGATGCAGAAATTTGACTATATATATAAAAAAATATATTGAAAGAAGATGTGATGTATCCCACTACCCAGTGTGGTCAAAACTAGATAGACAAAGAATCAAAAATAATCTTAATCCAGAACTGCGACATGCTCTCAACACCCTAAAGAACGACATGAACATCACAATTAAAGCATCGGACAAAGGGGGGAATATTGTCCTAATGGACAATGAAAATTACGTCAAAATGTGTCTCAAAATCCTTAACAACACCCGATGCTACAAAAGAATTTCCCCAGCAACAGTTGAGAGATATAATCAGGAATTCTACCACCTGGCGGATGAATCCTTCAATGAAGGGGCCATTAACAAAGAAATGTGGGAGTTTATACGAACACAACATCCCCGGATACCCACCTTCTATGCCCTACCTAAGGTGCATAAAAGATTAGAAGATCCACCAGGAAGACCCATTATTTCAGGTAATGGGTCAATCACGGAAGGCATCAGCCAGGTTATAGATTACCATCTTAGACCCCACGTTATGGATCTACCCTCTTACACCAAGGATACGATCCATATGTTACAGATCATTGATAATTTGACTATCCCCGATCATGCTCTCCTAGTTACTGTCGATGTGGAATGTCTTTATAACAGCATTCCACATGATGCTGGAGTAGCAGTGGTCAAACGGGTGCTGAGTCAAAGAGCAACCACCGATTGGAAGTTCAACGCCTTCATACTTGCAATGCTTGAATTCATTTTGAAACACAATGTGTTTCTGTTTGAGGGCTCCCACTACCTCCAGGTGCAGGGAGTGGCTATGGGGACATGTTGTGCTCCCTCATACGCCAACCTGTACCTGGGGGAGTGGGAGAAGACCTTCCTGCTGGGAGAGGAATCGTCTGTGTACTCTGACCACATACTTTTGTGGCAGAGGTACATAGACGATATTTTCATTATTTGGGATGGCTCAGAAGACAGACTCAAGGAATGCATGAGTTCCATGAACGCAAATAGCTTCAATCTCTTTTTTACCATGAACTATGACTCCAGGGAGGTCAACTTCCTGGATATCACCATTTCCAAAGATCAAACAGCAGTACTCCAGAGCAACCTGTACAGAAAAGAGACAGCGGGGAATACCCTGCTACACGCGGACAGTTTCCATCCTGAGCCATTAAAGAAATCCATTCCTTTTAGTCAATTCTTAAGACTTAAGAGAAATTGTAGTACATATGAAAACTTCCAGCAGGAATCCAACAAACTGACTACCAGACTCAAAGAAAGAGGATACACCAAAACAGCCCTCAAGAAAGCGTTCAATCGCGTTAAGAATATGGACAGACGAAATCTAATCTTCAAAAAGAAAAACTCGATGAAGGAAGATAATCCAACTAGAATTATTATGAAATTCTCTAACGAACATCAACAAATCAGAAAAATTATCTCCAAATACTGGTCCATTCTTACAGAAGATCCCACCTTAAGTGGTCTGGTTACTTCAAGACCTCAAATCACCTACACCAAATCAGGTTCGATAGGAAATATGCTCACCCAGAGCGAGTATAAAGGAAGTGCACGAACGGACCCCTGCAAAACCTGGGGCACTTATCCCTGCGGAGCATGTGCCCAATGTGGAGTTATAGGTAGGAGAACCACAATCACATTACCCAATGGGGAAGACTTCCAACTACGACACTTCGCGAATTGTAAAACGCGTGGAGTAGTCTACCTGATGCAATGTCAGTGCGGGGCGTTTTATGTGGGGAAAACCCGACAGGAATTCGCTAAAAGGGTTGAGAAGCATGTCCATAGCATGAGCATCGGCAACCTCTATTTGTCGTTAGGTAGGCATGTAGCAAAACATCATGGATATAGGATGCCAAAGGTCAATTTCACTGTATTAGATAGACTGCATATACCCACCAGGGGGGGTGACTGGAACAAGGCACTACTCCAGCGCGAGATGCGCTGGATTAGACGCCTTAAGGCCACCACCCCCCCAGGACTTAATGAGACAGAAAGCTACAGGCCCTTCCTAGAGGGCTTTAGATCGGGCAAAACTGACTAGGGGTATGCCTTCCCCCCCTTGCTAGGCACATCTAGTTATGTTTCCCTCTACCTTGTTTCCCTCCTTCCATGGATTCTGGAATCTCCAACACATTCCCCCATGTCCCCCTCCCCCCTCTTCCCCTTTCTCCCCTTTCTTTCCTCTTTCCACCACACACTTGACTCACGAGATGGTGGTTGGACATGCTCTGAAGATTTTTTAGCCTTTTTTGGGGGTTACTTACTTTTTCTCTAAAGCTTACTAAGCTGAAGAATTACCATAGTTGGGTTGGGGTCTATATATGTTATAACCCCCACCCCTTGGGGAAAATTTTTTTATGTGTATTAATAATAATAATAATTTTTTGTTTATGTAATCTCTATTATACATATAATTTGAACTGGAATGCTCTACCATCGTTCCCACCCGTCATCACTGCAATGATGATTTTTTTGCTGTTTCCCCTGGATTGTCGCTCCCGCGGGCGCTGCTCCCCCTTTTTTTTTTTTTTTTTTTTTTTTTTTTTTGGGGGGGCTGGGCGTGCGGAGACTTGGGACCTACCACCCTTCTCTCGGAGATATCCAGGCTGGCCCTATACCTACCCGACACAGGGGGGGCCACACAGCTCCCTTCAGCTGTGGGGCCCTCCTTACCCGGCCATGCAACACTGCTAGGCGGGAATCCCTGTGTCGGTGGTTATTAGCCCTTCTCCCCCTCCCTGGGATCGGTTACTCTTTCCCTCGGGGGGGAATTAGTGTGGTTTTTATTTCAGCCAGGAGGGATTTAATATACATCCCTTAATACTTTTTTGATTTTCAATTTCACTTTATCCACTTGTATCCCCCTTCCCCCGCTCCTTTTCCCCCCCTCCCCCCCTGGCTCTCTCCCCCACCCGGTCTATTAGACCATGAAGGGAGTTGCCTTGGGATACCATCGGGGGATCCGCGGGTTCGGCTGCATCCACCACTGATGCAGCTTTATCCCTGTATCTTTAGCCATCACGAGATTACTTTCTAGGGGCAGTGCCCATTTCCAAGATGGCCGCGAACGCGCATCAGCGTCACCTCTACCCTCCTTGCTTGACGTAAGGCGCGCCGACAGGTCGCGCATGCGCAGACCCCTGTAGTGGAGCGGGTTGCCTAGGTAGCACTCGGCGTCTTTACGCTGAGTGCCTCTGACAGCAACGACCTCCACTAGCCGCGCTATTGGCTAGCGCGGCGCTGGGTCTCCGCCCCACAAACCGCGCCATTGGCCAGCGCGGCGTTGGGGCTCCGCCCACTTACTAATACACACCACATATAGGACGCCAAAGACGGCAAATGGCGCCACTCTTCACTGGACACTCATCCAGACACATGGGACAGGCTTAAACCTCTGAACACCACGGCATACCCTCACCCGGCTCTCCTTGTAACCATCAGCCATTCATCTCATAGTAAGTGTGCCTTACCACTTATATCTGGGACCCCCCATCCCTTTTAGGTTTGGGCACCCCACACTTAGAACTTAAGGGATATTATTTATCACCTTTTTTCCCCACTAGATGCATTGGGGGGCTTGTCCACACTCAGTATTTAGTTCTATATATTTTCTGCCCCATTATAGATAGCCTTCAAAACTTTTTTGAGGCTAAGGACGCCGAACTTTTGGATCGTTTATCTACATCCAGTCGCCTTGTAGAGTATTAGGACGGTCTGGGCCTTCTCTGACGAGGGGTGTTCCCGGTCTTCTGGCATGCAGCCCCCCTCCGAGCTGTCCTGGGAGAGCGTGAGTCACATGGGAATACAGCCTTTGCAGGGGATATGTATGGTGGTCATTGTACAGTTCATAATAGTTTTTTGTTTTTTGGTTTTTTTAGATTGTGATGTATTTCCCTGAAGAAGACTTGTATCATTAGGATCTAAACGTTGAAACGCGTTGGAATTCCACTACCACACACCAGGGTGGCCATCTTGAGTGACCACACTGGGTAGTGGGATACATCACATCTTCTTTCAATATATTTTTTTATATATATAGTCAAATTTCTGCATCTAATTGTGTATTGGAGGCTTTGTTAAAATCGCCATATGTTTTGGCAGCCATTCTACTCATTCATTGTTTCATGACCATTTAGTCACATGATTTTCTGGATAACTTTGTAACCTACATTTTAATGTTGTATAAATAAATTGATTTTAGCAATATTTTTGTCTTCATTGCCCTAAAAATCCCGCTAGAGGTATTATTTGTTTTTCTTTAGATTCACATGGGATGATGGCAATGACACATCCATACCACCGAGGTCATATTTACCCAAACGTTTCTATATTTCTGACCATCATAACAACTGGTCAGACCTATTATCGTGGGCAGAGTTTACTCACAACAGTGCCTTGAATTTTGCTTCCCGATTGTCCCCGTTTATGGTGAATTATGGTTTCCAACCTTCCATGTTGCCTGACTCGTTTGTTCCGCAGAGTATTCCTGCGTTAGAGGAGCATCTCTGTGGTCTTCGCTCCACTTGGGCACAAGTCCAGGAGGCTTTGCGTCATGCTAATGATATGTACAGACTCCATGCTGACCGTAGACGCCTGCCTGCGCCTTCCTACCATGTTGGGGACAGGGTCTGGCTGTCATCTCACAACCTCCGACTTCATGTTACCTCACTTAAGTTCGCACCTCGGTTTATTGGGTCCTTCTGTATTCTTCGCAGGATTAACCCAGTGGCTTACGCATTAGACCTTCCTTTTAATATGCGTATTTCAAATGTATTTCATGTCTCCTTATTAAAACCTTTGGTCTGCAACCGTTTTACCACCTCAGTGCCACGTCCTCACCCTGTACAGGTTGAGAACCATGAGGAGTATGAAGTACAAACCTTTGTTGACTCCCGTAGGTTCCGTGGGTGGATACAGTACCTGGTGCATTGGTCTCATCCTCGGACGTACATGCCCCTGTCCTCCTCCGTGATTTCCATAGACTGTCACGTATCTGGTGGTTGAGCCCACTTATGCAGGGTGCGGCTTCCCGTGGGCTCAGGAGTGCAGGGGGCACAAGTGCCTGATGGGTTGCAGATGCAGGGAGTGCCTGATGGGTTGCAGATGCAGGGAGAAAAAGTGAAAAAAAAGACAAAAAGTCCTTGGCTGTAGGGCAAAGAAAAGTTCACAGGCATTACGGAAAGCTCTGAATTTACTACGGTTCCCAGAGAATCTTTCGGGTGTGGGGACCTTGGGTTCAGGCGGCAACATCACCACTGAAGGAGTAGCAGAGGTCCCGGATGAAGATGGCGAAGATGCAGACAGACGATTGTAGCCTTCTTGTAGGTTCTTTACAGCCTGAGTAAGTCCAGCAAGATGGCGACAAACTTCATCCATCAGAGAGGCTCCCTGTGTGGGCTCGGACATGGCTGTCTGGTACTGTCACGTACCTGGTGGTTGAGCCCACTTATGCAGGGAGCGGCTTCTCGTGTACCTCTGGCTCGAGAACCCCTGATAGAGCAGACAGGGGCTCGGCAGTGCAGGGGGCACAAGTGCCTGATGGGTTGCAGATGCAGGAGCTGATCCGGACTTCTGGAAAACTGCAAGGAGACCAGTTGTGGACTGGAGCAGGGACCCTGTAGAAGGCAGGAGCAACAGGAAGCAGGAAGCTGCAGTTGGTAAGGAGGTGTATTGTAGCCCAGGAGAAGTGAGCAGGATAACTGAGGACTGCAGATAGCAGGGAGGTATAGTAGTTCAGCAGGATCAGCAAGGAGGACCAGACTGGCAGCTGGAGGCAGGAACCAATAGGAGGTGTATTGTAGTTAGGAAAAAAGTACATAAAAAACACTGCGCTAATATGTGAAAAAAAAACTAAACAAAAAGGAGCAGCTACATACAATCTGACAAAGACCATGAGAATATAACTTAAAAAATGCATAACATAATATATGTGTAAGTAAAATGGAAACAAGTGAATTGTTTCAAATAAGTGCTTCAAAAAAGAAGATAAACAATAAAAATAATTGAGGAAAAGTCAGCCTGATGGCCTGTGCTAAACATAAAGTCAATAATATGTGAACAATATTGTCCCACAACCCTGGGGGGGTGAATAAACTCCAAAGTTTGGTGTTGTTCGGATGATTGTCCCAAATTGAACTTCATGAAAATCCAATCAAAACAGAGGGATGAGGCAATGGTAAAAAGGATGGTAGAAAGGATGGTATGTAGGAAAACTCTTACCAGATCCTGTTGATTCCCATGTCAGCGACAGGGAATCGCATGTGCGTTATGCCACTCAGGGCATGGAAAGCGACATCTCCTCACTGGAATCTTCCAGGCTCGAATCTGCTTGGAATTTCAGGGGCCACCAGGAAAATCCTCACAGCAAGACCAGGATGCAAATCGTGTGAAGGGAGACGTCTCTTGTAAAGCTCAAGTAAACACTTGACTTATAGGAAGGGTATGTGGAAAGAAAAAACATGCCTCCACATAGTGCAGATGAAAAAGGGGAGTATTTTTATTTCTAAATAAACACCATTTAACAATAAAAAACGGGATCACGATGCATTAAAATAAATGGGCAACATGGAGGGTGGTGTAGAGCCCTATGCATTTTGACCTAGGGGTCTTCAACAGGGGCATAAAACATCCACTCCAGGTTGCCTATATTTATAACTAAAAATATCTAACAAGGACCAATTACATTAGGTGAAAACAAAGCCGTTTCATTGGGTAAATGTAGTCACCTGATCATATAAAGGTAGCAGGAAGTAATGACATGATCATATTAGACCTATATGTATAGTGCAAACATAGTGGAAATGAATAGGAGCAAGTTACAAAAGGGGCTCTGGGTGAATAATGAATATATAATATAATAAAATTGACTGGTAATGAATTCGTAATGCAGCAGAGGTGTCATATTAAAAGGACACCACTGCTGACAGTACAAAGCGCCCTCTGCCATTTGCACTGTGAAGAACCAATGGGCTTTGAAGATAGTTTGATGGGCGGAATGAACCGCCAATCAGTGAGTTAGCTGTAGTTCCGCTCCGACGTGCATCACGAGGCACGTCGGGCGAACGGAAGTGACGTCACGCACGAAGAAGTATCAGGCGTGCGTCTGCCCATAGATACGGCGGCCCGGGATCCTATTACACAGAACGCCGATCCATGTGTAAAGCTGAGGGAAGTGACGTGGCACTTGAAGTGCGCCAAACGTCAGACCCTCGTCACGTGATCGGCTACGAGAGCCCGGCCAGACTGAGGGAGGACTGAAATATAGGATATGCTGTCATTCTCCCTGGACTCACTGCGCCTGTGAACAGAAAGGTTGAAATCAGCAAATTCTATCTAACATGTCGCAATAGGAAAAATGGCTTAATTTTAACTGAATATTGTTGCGGTGTGCACCACATCAAAAAATATGATAAGTGAAAATGAAATACGGAGTGAAAAATAAATTAAATATAAAAATAAAAATGAAATATGAAAATAAAAAATGTATGAATAAAAATAAATGTGAAATGAAAAATAAAAATAAATGTAAATAAAAATAAAAATGAAAATAAAAATGAAAATGAAAATGAAAATAAATATAAAAATAAAAATAAAAATTAAAAATGAAAAATCCACTAAAAAATGAAAATAAAGAAAAAATAAAATTACAAAATATATGAAAAATTATATAAAAAATTTTGTACATACTGAACACGTCTAGCCACATTCAGAGGGGGAACTAAAATAATTAGTGAATGTCCTAAATGAGTGGCTGGTAAGTAGTAATAACTTATAAGGCAAATCCTTAATGATCAGGACCTTCTTGGAATGACAGACCATGAAGTGAAAACTAATGAAATGGGGAAAAAAATTTGTTTTGAAAATTTGGAACACGGAAATAGAGATGTTGGGTAATCAAGACTGGTTAATGAAAGAGCTGAGGTCCAAACGGGAAGTGGGACCTCAACTCATATATCCAATAAGTTTCAAGGCGGGAGACACCCCGAAGTTGTGACTCTCCCCTCCAATGAGGGACAAAACGGTCAATAACTTGAAACAAAGGCCCAGTGAGGTCTCTGTTGTGGCACTCTAAATAGTGCCGAGGTACTGTATGTTTACTTTTGCCCTTCTTGATGCCAGCAACATGTTCGTTGACCCGGATCGAGAAGGTCCTGATGGTGCGACCCACATACTGTTTACGGCAGGGGCAAGTCACTAGGTAAACAATATATTGTGAAGAGCAAGTGGTGAAATGTTTTATGTGATATAAGCGGGAAGTAACAGTGGATATAAAAGTGGTACTTTTACGTCTCCCTCCAATGTTATGGCAACACACTTTACATCTACGGCAAGGGTAATAACCCTTGCTTTCCTGAAAGAAGGAAACTTTCTTGGGTGGGTCAATTATATTCGGAGAAATTTGTCCCTGGATTGACCGTGCCCCTCTAAAAACTATAGCCGCCTGCTCAGGCAAAATGGGATTGAGAAGCCTATCGTTTAAGAGTACTTTCCAATGTTTTTTTATAATAGCCTTAATCTGTTTGGATTGAGTAGAATGGGTGGGAAAAAATGAACATTTATACTTCGATTCAGATGTACTTTTAGGGCGTTCTATTAGAGTGGAGCCTCTTTCAGTAGATAAGGCTCTATTAAGTTCTCCGTCCAATAGGTCTGGGTCATAACCTTTTTTCTAAAAAACGATCCTTGAGAACCTGGGACTGAGATAAAGAATCAGAGGTTCTGTTACAGTTACGCCGCAGCCTCAAAAATTGGCTGCGGGGAACTGACCTAAGCCATTGTTCTTGATGACAACTATCGACCGGAATGAAACCGTTCCGGTCGGTAGCTTTAAAGTATGTACGGAATTCTGATTCTGACCCGGCCAATTCTGATTGTAATTAAATGGTGATCTATGGTAGTAGATTCTCGACCCCCTCGGGGTCCCCCCCCTTTCGAGGTCCAAAGGGAGGCGCTTCAGGGTGGAGGGGTCCACCTAGAGGATATCCAACTGGTTCTCAACAGAGAGGGAATTCCAGAGGTTCCTCTTCCAATTCAGGTTCTTTCCACAGCCACCGAGGGCCACAACATCAGAATTCTGAATACAGTTATCATACCCCGATACGCGTTAGTAATCGGTTTTCTCCTCTCAGAGATAATGCTCCCTATGATACTCATTGAGACGCAAATTTCCAATATGAAAGAGAGGATGACTACTACCATAGATCACCATTTAATTACAATCAGAATTGGCTGGGTCCCAGCCAATCTTTGGATTTTCAGAGAGCCCCAGAGGGACACGCAGGATATTTAGAAAGAAAAGAGGGACCAGAGGGGGGAGGAAGGTCCAGTGCCAAAAGAAAAAGAACATAAAAGGGACAGGCATTTTCAACTTAAGTTCCACTATATTGACAGAAGCTGAGAAATCAATTCTAGATAGAGGACTCAAGTTTGTCCCTCCAAAACCACTCAATAAATGTTCTACATTTATTGATGTTCTGAAATTTACACGTAAACTCAGTATACAAAGGCACTTTTTAACCAAACCTCCCATGCCCCACACCAACCAGGGGATCTCTTCTTCAAGAGCTCCCCCCCTCCCATCTCCTAATCCCAATATGGTTTCCCACTTTCCAGGGGTAGCCTCCTCAGACACAAAGGTGGTTCATTCAGGATTATCTAATCCCTCTTTATTTAATCCTCCAGGCACTCTGGCACCCTCTATCCAGGTCTTCAAAAACCTTGTTTTGGACGATCTGGACAAATTAACTGAGCGCAGGAAATACCTATACGTTAAACCTGATATAAAAACCGGCCTGAAATCATTATGTAAAAAAAAGAATCTAATAATCCACCCTGCGGATAAGGGCGGAGGCATTGTAGTCCTAGACAAAATAGACTACCTCAAGGAAATGAACAGAATACTTAGTGACACAAATACATATATCCCCATTCCTACCATTCCTACAGATCCCACTAGGCTTTTCAAAAAGGCTCTAGCGGAATTAATTGATGAGGGATTTGCCCTGGGGATTTTAAACAAAAAAGAAAAAAGTTTCTTGGTACCCCAGGTTCCACGCATGCCCGCCATATACTATCTCCCTAAAGTCCACAAGGACCCAGTCAATCCCCCCGGTCGACCCATTGTTAGCGGGATTAATTCCATTACGGCTCGCATTGGGAAATATGTGGACTTCTATATACAGCCCTTGGTTCGAGCCACCCCTTCTTTCTTAAAGGACACTAGAGACACCATTAAATTATTGGAGCCAGTTCAATTTCTGGATGGGATGATTCTCGTCACGGCCAATGTGGCGGCACTGTACACGTGCATACCACATCTCTTAGGCTTTGATGCGGTTGAGAAACACCTTTCTAGAGACAACAAACTTCCCTCGTTGCAACGCAACTTCATCATGCAGTTGCTAAAATTCGCCACAGGGCATAATTATTTCTGGTTCTATAACCAGTTCTTTCTGCAGAAGACTGGCGTGGCTATGGGGGCCAAATTTGCCCCCAGCCTCGCCAACCTCTTCATGGCCCAGTGGGAAGAGGATGTCGTCCATGCTGCACAGAGACCTGAGCTGATTCTCTGGGCCAGGTACATAGACGACCTCCTCTTCCTATGGGATGGGGACCGCACATCATTGGATATCTTTATGGCCGCATTAAATAACAATGATAGGGGGATATCTCTGAGCTACGAGGCCAGTTCCACTAAGATACATTTTTTGGATCTAGAAATTTTTGGACTTGAACAACACTTAGAATTCCGTACATACTTTAAACCTACCGACCGGAACGGTTTCATTCCGGTCGATAGTTGTCATCAAGAACAATGGCTTAGGTCAGGTTCCCGCAGCAAATTTTTGAGGCTGCGGCGTAACTGTACCAGAACCTCTGATTCTTTAGCTCAGTCTCAGGTCCTCAAGGATCGTTTTTTAGAAAAAAGGTTATGACCCAGACCTATTGGACGGAGAACTTAATAGAGCCTTATCTACTGAAAGAGGCTCCACTCTAATAGAACGCTTTAAAAGTACATCTGAATCGAAGTATAAATGTTCGTTTTTTCCCACCCATTCTACTCAATCCCAACAGATTAAGGCTATTATAAAAAAACATTGGAAAGTACTCTTAAACGATAGGCTTCTCAATCCCATTTTGCCTGAGCAGGCGGCTATAGTTTTTAGAGGGGCACGGTCAATCCAGGGACGAATTGCTCCGAATATAATTGACCCACCCAAGAAAGTTTCCTTCTTTCAGGAAAGCAAGGGTTATTACCCTTGCCGTAGATGTAAAGTGTGTTGCCATAACATTGGAGGGAGACGTAAAAGTACCACTTTTATATCCACTGTTACTTCCCGCGTATATCACATGAAACATTTCATCACTTGCTCTTCACAATATATTGTTTACCTAGTGACTTGCCCCTGCCGTAAACAATATGTGGGTCGCACCATCAGGACCTTCTCGATCCGGATCAACGAACATGTTGCTGGCATCAAGAAGGGCAAAAGTAAACATACAGTACCTTGGCACTATTTAGAGTGCCACAACAGATACCCCACTGGGACTTTGTTTCAAGTTATTGACCGTTTTGTCCCTCATTGGAGGGAAGAGTCACGACTTTGGGGTGTCTCCCGCCTTGAAACTTATTGGATATATGAGTTGAGGTCCTACTTTCCGTTTGGGTTGAACGTGGAGTGGGACCTCAACTCTTTCATTAACCAGTCTTGATTACCCAACATTTCTATTTCCGTGTTCCAAATTTTTAAAACAAATTTTTTTCCCCATTTCATTAGTTTTCACTTCATGGTCTGTCATTCCAAGAAGGTCCTGATCATTAAGGATTTGCCTTATAAGTTATTACTACTTACCAGCCACTCATTTAGGACATTCACTAATTATTTTAGTTCCCCCTCTGAATGTGGCTAGACGTGTTCAGTACAAAATTTTTTATATAATTTTTCATATATTTTGTAATTTTATTTTTTCTTTATTTTCCTTTTTTTAGTGGATTTTTCATTTTTATTTTTATATTTATTTTTATTTTATTTTTTAATTTTCATTTTTATTTTCATTTTCATTTTTATTTTTATTTTTATTTACATTTATTTTTATTTTTCATTTCACATTTATTTTTATTCATACATTTTTTATTTTCATATTTCATTTTTATTTTTATATTTAATTTATTTTTCACTCTTTATTTTTCACTCCGTATTTCATTTTCACTTATCATATTTTTTGATGTGGTGCACACCGCAACAATATTCAGTTAAAATTAAGCAATTTTTCCTATTGCGACATGTTAGACAGAATTTTCTGATTTCAACCTTTCAGTGAGTCCAGGGAGAACTGACAGCATATCCTATATTTCAGTCCTCCCTCAGTCTGGCCGGGCTCTTGTAGCCGATCACGTGACGAGGGTCTGACGTTTGGCGCACTTCAAGCGCCACGTCACTTCCCTCAGCTTTACACATGGATCGGCGTTCTGTGTAATAGGATCCCGGGCCACCGTATCTATGGACAGACGCACGCCTGATACTTCTTCGTGCGTGACGTCACTTCCGTTTGCCCGACGTGCCTCGTGATGCATGTCGGAGCGGAACTACAGCTAGCTCACTGATTGGTGGTTCATTCCGCCCATCAAACTATCTTCAAAGCCCATTGGTTCTTCACAGTGCCAATGGCAGAGGGCGCTTTGTACTGTTAGCAGTGGTGTCCTTTTGATATGACACCTCTGCTGCATTACGAATTCATTACCAGTCAATTTTATTATATTATATATTCATTATTCACCCAGAGCCCCTTTTGTAACTTGCTCCTATTCATTTCCACTATGTTTGCACTATACATATGGGTCTAATATGATCATGTCATTACTTCCTGCTACCTTTATATGATCAGGTGACTACATTTACCCAATGAAACGGCTTTGTTTTCACCTAATGTAATTGGTCCTTGTTAGATATTTTTAGTTATAAATATAGGCAACCTGGAGTGGATGTTTTATGCCCCTGTTGAAGACCCCTAGGTCGAAATGCATTGGGCTCTACACCACCCTCCATGTTGCCCATTTATTTTAATGCATCGTGATCACGTTTTTTATTGTTAAATGGTGTTTTTTTAGAAATAAAAATACTCCCCTTTTTCATCTGCACTATGTGGAGGCATGTTTTTTCTTTCCACATACCCTTCCTATAAGTCAAGTGTTTACTTGAGCTTTACAAGAGACGTCTCCCTTCACCCGATTTGCATCCTGGTCTTGCTGTGAGGATTTTACTGGTGGCCCCCGGAGTTCCAAGCAGATTCGAGCCTGGAAGATTCCAGTGAGGAGATGTCGCTTTCCATGCCCTGAGTGGCATAACGCACATGCGATTCCCTGTCGCTGACATGGGAATCAACAGGATCTGGTAAGAGTTTTCCTACATACCATCCTTTCTACCATCCTTTTTACCATTGCCTCATCCCTCTGTTTTGATTGGATTTTCATGAAGTTCAATTTGGGACAATCATCCAAACAACACCAAACTTTGGAGTGTATTCACCCCCCAGGGTTGTGGGACAATATTGTTCACATATTATTGACTTTATGTTTAGCACAGGCCATCAGGCTGACTTTTCCTCAATTATTTTTATTGTTTATCTTCTTTTTTGAAGCACTTATTTGAAACAATTCACTTGTTTCCATTTTACTTACACATATATTATGCGCTGCATTTTTTAAGTTATATTGTAGTTAGGAGCACAAGCAGGTCTCAGGCAGGCCAGGTCATACACTTGCAGATACAGTACAGGAGCAGTAGGCAAAGCGTAGTCGGGTAGCAGGCCGGATCGGTAACAGGTGGGCAGCGAAGTACCAGGGAGCAGGCAGAAGGAACGTCAGGACAAGCCGGGATCAGAGGCTGGCAACAAGCAAGGAAGGTCAAAGACAAGCCAGGAAACAGAAGTCAGGAAAGCAGGATGACAAGTAGCAGGGGGTCTCAGGAACGCTGTAGACTGGACAGCAAGATGGCATGGTGACAGTCTCCTTTAAATAGTGCTTTTGGCACCAAGTCCCATCACATGGCACGCGCGGGCGCACCCGCACGCTCCCGCGTGCACACGTGCGTGCCTGTGCGTGTCCACGCGTGCGCCGTGCAGCTCTTTTGATAGGAACATTGCGCACAGATCTTCTATTGTCACCCAGGCTGCTAGGACATCTTCCTTCACATTGCCCCTCCAAGGGGCAGCCTCCAGATGCCCAATTGAACCATCTTACTTGGGTGTGCCTTCTTAAAAGCCAGGATAAGTCTTTTTGCATGGATATTGGATTCTGGCTCCCAAGAATTCTTCTCTGGACCATAACCTTTCCACTTCACCAGGTACTGGAATTGATTATGTTTCCTTCTGCAATCCAGGATTGACTCTACTTCGTACTCAACCTCCCCATCAATGAGTACTGGTTCAGGAGGACCGGTGTTTCGGCCCACGAAGGGGTCCGGGACAGTGGGTTTGAGTAAAACTACATGAAAGACCGGATAAACCCACAATGATTCTGGTAGTTTCAATTCGTAGGCCACACTGTTGATCTTCTTTTTCACCGGGAAGGGACCCACAAACTTAGGGCCCAATTTCTTGGAAGGACATGCTAGCTTTAGGTTCAGGATTGACAGCCAAACTTGATCTCCTGGTTCTAAATTAAGTTCCCCCTTATTGTATTCCTGAGTTCTTGACATTGTTTCCTGGAGTAGTTTGTTGTTAGTACTGAAGAAATTCAGAGTCTCTTGAGCGGCAGGTACTGAGCATTCCAGGATGTTGTTTGACAAAAACAAGGGGTGGAACCCGTAATTTGCAAATAATGGAGTTTGCTTGGTAGCAGAGTGGACAGAATTGTTATATGCAAATTCGGCAAGTGGTAGGTACCCAGTCATCCTGAAAAAATGATGAAAAGCAACGCAAGTATTGCTCCAGCGTTTGGTTTGTCCTCTCTATCTGGCCATTAGTTTGGGGATGGTAAGCGGAAGAGAAGGAAAGGTTCATTTTCAAGGAACCACATAGTGCTCTCCAGAACTTTGAAGTGAACTGTACCCCTCGGTCTGAAATAATATCCGCAGGGATGCCATGAAGCCTTACAATCTCTTTAATGGGGGTACCCCTCATTGGGGGTACCTCTCATTGGCAGAAAGTAAGCTATCTTGGAAAGTCTATCCACAACCACAAAGATGGTAGTGTGGTTTTCTGAGGGTGTAAGCTCGACAATAAAATCCATGGAGATCATCCTCCATGGTCTTTCTGGAATGGGTAGTGGTTTCAACAGACCCTAAGCCTTATGCCGCGTACACACGACCGGACTTTACGGCATACTTTGCCCGGCGGACTTTTCGATGGACTTTACGATGGACTTTCCGAATGAACGGACTTGCCTACACATGATCAACCAAAGTCCGACGGATTCGTACGTGATGACTTACGACCGGACTAAAACAAGGAAGTTCATAGCCAGTAGCCAATAGCTGCCCTAGCCTCGGTTTTTGTCCGTCGGACTAGCATACAGACGAGCGGACTTTTCGACCGGACTCGAGTCCACCGGATAGATTTGAAACATGTTTCAAATGTAAGTCCGTCAAACTTTTGATAAAACAAAGTCCGCTGAAGCCCACACACGATCGAATTGTCCGACGAAATCCGGTATGCCGGACCAAGTATGCCGTAAAGTCCGATCATGTGCACGTGGCATTAGACTTACTGCTCTTGTTCTGAATACAGACAGTGCATGACTCTACGTAGTTCTTGCAGTTCTTCATTAATTGTGGCCACCAAAACATGCGCTGGAGAAGCTCTGACGTCTTGTGCACACCGAAGTGACCAGCTAACTCGTGGTCATGGCAGGATTTAAGAACAGCAACTTGCATCTCCCTAGGTACAAAAATCTTATCTTTGAACCACAACAGATAATCCTTTGTTTGTAGAGTAACATCAGGCGGGGGGAGAGACCGCTATAGAAGCTTGTTTGATCTAGGCCATCAAATCCCCTTGAAGCAAGAGGAAGTTTCCTGAAGACAGAATGGTGTCTGGGGATGAAGAAACTTCGGATTCGCTGAAGATACGAGAAAGAGCATCTGGCTTGATGTTCTTTGACCCGGGCCTGTAGGTAATATGGAAAGAAAATTGAGTAAAAAAGAGTGCCCATCTGGCCTGATGTGGTCTCAACCTCTTTGCAGCTTTCAAATACTCGAGATTCTTGTGGTCCGTGTAGACAAGAATCAGATGTGCCACTCCCTCCAAAAGATACCGCCACTCTTCGAATGCGGCCTTAATCGCCAGAAGTTCTCGGTCACCCACGTTGTAATCCTCTCAGCTTTGGATAGTTTGTGGGAAAAGAATGCAACTGGGTGCAAAAGAGCTTTAGGTCCCTGCCTCTGGGAGAGTACTGCTCCAACTGCAATCTCTGAAGCATCTACCTCCAGAATGTACAGTAGTGCTGGATCGGGATGCTTTAAGACTGATGCAGAAGTAAACAGATCCTTCAAGGTTGTAAAGGCTGTCTGGGCTTTGGAAGACCAATGGAATTGGGTGCCCTGTTTAGTTAACTTTGTGATGGGGGAGATGATAGTGGAAAATCCTTTAATAAACTTCCGGTAAAAGTTTGCGAAGCCCACAAAGCGCTGAACGCCCTTTTTGTCAGTAGGGGCTGGCCAGTCCAGAATGGCAGAAACCTTCTGAGGGTCCATCTTGATACCCTTCACAGAAATAATCAGTCCCAGGAACTGAATACTCTGTTGTTCGAACACACACTTCTCAGATTTTGCATACAAGCCATGGCACCTGAGTCTCGTTAATACCTTCTTAACATGTTCACGGTGCTCACTCATTGAAGGAGAGAAGATCAGGATATCATCCAAATATACAATAACGAACAAGTGAAGATAGTCTCTGAAAATATCATTCATCAAGTGCTGGAACGTAGCAGGGACGTTGCAGAGCCCAAAGGGCATGACTAGATATTCAAAATGCGGACTAAGTTGTAGGCCCACGAAGGTCCAGCTTGGTAAATATTGCTGCAGTCCCCAGTCTTTGGAATAGTTCAGGTACCAAAGGGAGAGGGTACCAATTCTTGATCGTGATTTTGTTGAGCTCCCGATAATCTACGCAGGGGCGTAGCGAGTGGTCTTTTTTCTCCACAAAGAAAATTCCCTCTCCTGCTGGGGAGGTAGAGGGCCGGATGAACCCCTTCTCCAGGTTGTCATCTATATAAGTCTTTAGGGTCCCTAACTCCAGTTCCGTTAGGGGAAAGATTCTCCCAAAAGAAATTTCTGCTCTGGGAAGAAGTTAAATCGGGCAGTCGAATGACCTGTGAGGTGGAAGAGTGTCTGCACCCTCCTTGCTGAAGACGTCTAGGAAACCGTGATAGACTTCAGGGATGGCTTGATGGGTCTCGTCATCAGCTTCCATGCATAACAGAGGAGAGGGGACTTCAGCAGTCTCCAGCAGGCAGTGTTGGCTACAATAAGGAGAGGGAAAGCTAATTTTCCCGGAAGTCCAATCAATCTGTGGATTATGAGCCCTCAGCCAAGGCATGCCTAGAATGATGGGGAATAGAGGGGACTCGATAATATCTAGGCACAACAGTTCTTGATGGTTACCAGCAATGATGGTGAGTAGTGGTACAGTTTCTTGTATAACTGGCCCAGACTTAGGAGCTGAACCATTGGCCAAATGAACAGAGAGTCCTTTTGCTCTAGGCCGCAGAGGAACATGGTGCCTAGTGGCAAAGGTCAAGTCCCATGAAACCGCTGCAGACTCCAGAGCCAATGATAGCGGTGACCTGGGTATTCCCTCCTGGGAGCTGTAAAAGTATGGAGACAGCCAGGTGAGTAGCATTATTAGGCAGAGTAGGGGTAAGAGCAGAGGAGGTGGTGAAGCACTTACGGAGCTTAGCGGGACAAGTCCTCACATAATGTCCTGGTTCTCCGCAGTAAAGGCAGAGGTTATTGGCTCGCCTGCATTGCCATTCTTCCGGAGTAAGAGAAGGGCGCAGTAGGCCCAACTGCATGGGCTCGGAAACATCAGGATTAGAGGCCACTGGAGCTGGGGAAGCAGACTGAGGAGATCTTCGTTCCCTTAGTCACCTGTCAATTTGAATGGACAGATTAATGAGGGCATCTAAAGTCTCTGGCATGCCCACTCGGGCCAGTTCGTCCTTTAGTGATTCAGACAGACCCATGTGGAACTGGTACCGCAGGGCGGCATTGTTCCAGTTGGTGTCGGAACTCCAACGCCTGAACTCTGATACATAGTCTTCTGCTGGTCGACGGCCTTGCTGAAGAGAATGCAGGGCTGCCTCCGCAGTGGCTGTCAGCTGCGGGTCTTTGTAGAGCTGGGACATGGCTTGGAAGAAAGTGCTCAAGTTATCAAGAGAGGCATCCTTCTGCTCCAGGAGGTGATGTGGCCATGACTCAGGTTCTCCCAGCAGCAGGGAGATAACGAAGCTCACTTTGGTAGATTCAAGAGAAAAAGTCCTTGGCTGTAGGGCGAAGAAAAGTTTGCAGGCATTACGGAAAGCTCTGAATTTACTACGGTTCCCAGAGAATCTTTCGGGTGTGGGGACCTTCGGTTCAGGCGGCAACATCACCACTGAAGGAGTAGCAGAGGTCCCGGATGAAGATGGCGAAGATGCAGACAGAACCTGAACTCGTTCCTCCAGCCGATTGTAGCCTTCTTGTAGGCTCTTTACAGCCTGAGTAAGTCCAGCAAGATGGCGACAAAGCTCATCCATCGGAGAGGCTTCCTGCGTGGGCTCGGACATGGCTGTCTGGTACTGTCACGTAACTGGTGGTTGAGGCCACTTATGCAGGGAATCGGCTCCATGTGTACCTCTGTCTCGAGAACCCCTGATAGAGCAGACAGGGGCTCGGGAGTGCAGGGGGCACAAGTGCCTGATGGGTTGCAGATGCAGGAGCTGATCCAGACTTCTGGAAAACTGCAAGGAGACCAGTTGTGGACTGGAGCAGGGACCCTGTAGAAGGCAGGAGCAACAGGAAGCTGGAAGCTGCACTTGGTAAGGAAGTGTATTGTAGTCCAGGAGAAGTGAGCAGGATAACTGAGGACTGCAGACAGCAGGGAGGTATAGTAGTTCAGCAGGATCAGCAAGGAGGACCAGACTGGCAGCTGGAGGCAGGAACCAATAGGAGGTGTATTGTAGTTAGGAGCACAAGCAGGTCTCAGGCAGGCCGGGTCATACACTGGCAGGTAGATACGGTACAGGAGCAGTAGGCAAAGCGTAGCCGAGTAGCAGGCCGGGTCAGTAACAGGCGGGTAGCGAAGTACCAGGGAGCAGGCAGAAGGAACGTCAGGACAAGCCGGGATCAGAGGCTGGCAGCAAGCAGGGAAGGTCAAAGACAAGCCGGGTAACAGAAGTCAGGAAATCAGGATAACAAGTAGCAGGGGGTCCCAGGAATGCTGTAGACCGGACAGCAAGATGGCATGGTGACAGTCTCCTTTAAATAGTGCTTTTGGCACCAAGTCCCATCACATGGAACATGCGCCCGTGCGCACTATCGCGCACGCGCGCGCGACGGGCAGCTCTTTTGATAGGAACATTGCGCACAGATCTTCTACTGACAGCCGGACTGCTAGGATATCCTCTTTGACATAGACTTTTTCCCCTCAAGCCTGGTGGTCCACTGAGGGGGAGGGGTCATTGAGGAGGGGGTAATGTCAGGGCTGGGCTCGGCCCTTCCTTCTCTGAGCTGGCTGCTCAGCTGTCGGCTACTTGCCAGCTCCCATCTTTCTCTACAGTTACCCAGCTGCTGTTGATTCTGCTCGTCAGTCCTGCCTACTTAAAGCTGTCCAGCTCACTTGATCTCTGCCTTCACCTTTGTCAACATCACAGAGACTTTCTCCTGCATTCCTGTTGAAGACTTGCTCGGCTGACGTCCTTTCTGGCTCCCGATCCTGCTTGCTGTACTACTACGTTCATCTCTGTCTCTCTGACATTGGCTTGGCTAACTACCCGATCCCGTTACTGAACTCTGGCTTGTTTTGACCACGCTTTCTCTATTTACCTTTTTCTTATTATTATTAAACAAGTGTATTTTAACTATACTTCTGTCTTGGTCTGATTCATGGTTCCTGATAGCCACATAAACGGAAAGGGGGGATCCCATGCAGTACGGGGGTCCCGCGCAGTCCTCGGTTGGCTCCTTTCTCCCCCCTAGCCCCTGGCCACTGCCATGACGATCCTATGAGCGTGCACTTATATGGTGGTTTTGGCGGGGAAGGAGGGGGCGTGGTTGCAGCACCGTGCACGTGCGGCATGCACAGTGCACCAATGCGCAGGCGCAAAGCGGCTATGTTTAAAGCCCAGTACGCTGGAGCTTCTGTAAGCGGTGGGACATAGAGCTGTGGGCAGTGAGCATCTCAGTGGATTCAGATCCAGGCATACCTAAGACACCTAGTCGGCAGTAGGTTGTGCAGACTGAGCTAATGTTAATATTGTAAGACTAAGGCACAACAGTGATTGCATTTTTACTAGTACCTCTGCTTTGCAGCTTACGACTATTTCTCCCCGTAAGAGGGCTTCAGGGGAGGTAAAAAAGGGACTAAGAAATCACCGCCTGGATCTAGGGGTTCTGAACGTGCTTGCAGGATGAGCATTCTGATAATGATGAAATATCCCTATCTGTGGATGGGGATCAGGAGCAGTCGGACGATTCAGTGGAAGAGGAGAAGCTCTCTTCTGCCTCCCAGGCCTTCAAAGTACAGGTGCAATACTATACTGAGTTGGTGCATACCACATACAGATTGCCCTCTGCTGAGGCTGCCATTTCCTCTGTTTCCTCCTTGGGCTCCTGGAAATCCCCACAGGCTGCATATACCTTCCCAATTCATATCTTGCTGGAGAAATTGCTGTATGATGACTGGGCTCACCCAGATAAACTTTTTTCTCCTCCTAAAAGGTTTTCCATGCTTTATCCGGTGGAGGAAAAGTTCACCAAGAAGTGGGGGGTGCCAGCTATAGATGTGGCTATTTCTTGTGTGAATAAAAGCCTGACCTGTCCTGTGGACAATGCTCAGGGGTTCAAAGATCCAACTGATAAAAAGCTGGAAACTTTATTAAAGCCTCCTTTTCTATGGCTGGCACTGTGGTCCAGCCTGCGGTTGCAGCAATCGGCATGTGCCAGTTCCTCAAGGAACAAATTAAGCAGGTGCTTAACCTCCTTTCTACTGAGGAGGTTGAGGTTTATGCAGACCTTCCTAAGGCCTTATGTTTTGTGGTTGATGCCATTATGGATTCTGTTCAGCCAGCATCCCGCCTTACTCTCCTGCTGGTACACATGTGCAGGTCCCTTGGGCTTAAGCATTGGGCAGCTGAGGCTTCATGCAAAAGATATTTGACTGAGTTCCCGTTTTATGGGGAACGCTTGTTTGGGGATGATCTGGACAAATATATCCAGAAGATTACCGGGGGTAAAACCACGTTGTTACTGGTTAAAGAAGAGTAAATGTCCCTCATTTAGATGTTCTCTTTCCCCAGCCCCTGGAGCCTCGACCTCCAGGCAGTGGCGACGGCCTCCCCAGTCCAATACAAGGAGAAAGGTCCAAGGCCAAGCCCAAGGGCAAAAGAAGTCTTGGGGTCCAAGATCTGGTAAACAGAACCCCAAAGCCTCCTTATGAAGAGGCGCCCCTGCTCGGCTGAGTGGGTGGAAGGCTGCTGCAATTTGCAGGCACCTGACGGGAAGAGATTCAGGACAGATGGGTAGCCTCCACGGTGTCTCTAGGCTACAAGCTGGAGTTCCGGGAGCTTCCACCATCTTGTTTCCTAAGGTCAAGAGTCTCCAAAGATCCAGAGAAGGGGAGGCCCTTGTTTCTGGCCTTGGAACGTCTATTATCCCAAGGGGTAATTATAGAAGTGACCCCAAAAGAGCAAGGCTCAGGGTTCTACTCAAACCTCTTTACGGTTCCAAAACCGAACGGGGATGTCAGACCTATTCTAGATCTAAAAGACCTGAATCAGTTTCTGGACATTCGTTCTTTCTACATGGAGTCAATCCGCTCAGTAGTTTCCACCCTTCAGGGGGGAGAATTCCTGGCATCAATAGACATCAAAGATGCATATTTACATGTGCCAATATTTCCAGCTCACCATAGATTTCTAAGGTTTGCAGTGGGTCAGCGCCACTTCTAATTTGTGGCCCTACATTTCAGTCTTGCTACCGCACCTCAAGTGTTCACGAAAATTCTAGCCCCACCCCTGGCAAAACGAAGGGCTCGGGGCATAACAGTGACAACTTATCTGGACGATTTGCCACTAGTAGAACAGTCTATAGCACGCCTAGACCGCAATGTGCTCAGCACAGTAGAGTACTTGGAGTACCTAGGCTGGGTCGTCAATCTAGAAAAATCATCCTTAAAGCCCCTAAAAAAGCTGGAATATTTGGGCATGGTCACAGTCCAAAGCAGGGTATTTTTACCTGGGTCAAAAGCCAAAGCCATAAGGGATTTGGTCCGAGTAGTCTTAGCAAGGAAAAATCCCTCCATTCGACTATGTATGAGACTATTAGTGAAAATGGTGGCCTTCTTTGAGGCTGTTCCTTACGCCCAGTTTTACTCAAGGCCTTTACAGAGCAGCATCCTCTCTGCCTGGAACAGAAGAGTTCAAGCCTTGGATCTTCCAATGTGCCTATCACCATGGGTACGCCAGAGCCTCAATTGGTGGTTGCTGACCAAGAATCTACTGAAAGGAAAATTCTTTGTTCCAGTTACTTGGAAAGTCGTAACCACAGATGCCAGCCTAATAGGCTGGGGAGCTGTTCTGGAAGAAGCTTCCACCCAGGAAAGATGGTCCAGAGCCAAAAGCCTCTTGCCCATCAACATTCTGGAGATTTGGGCAATTCATCTAGCCCTCAGGGTCTGGACTTACAGGTTGCAGGGTTGTCCTGTCTGGATACAGTGGCCTATATCAATCACTAAGGGGGCACCAGGAGTCGGGATGTCCAAAAAGAGGTGAATCACATTTTTTCTTGGGCAGAGAGGAATGTTCCTTGCCTGTCTGCGGTCTGCGGTCTTCATTCCAGGGGTATAAAATTGGCAGCCAGCAGCTGTCTCCAGGAAAATGGTCTCCACACCCCAACATATTTCAGGCCATATGTCAAAAATGGGGTACCCCGGATGTAGATCTGTTGGCTTCCAGATTCAACAAAAAACTGGACAGTTTTGTGTCAAGAACAAAGGATCCGCTTAATGATTCCATCAGAGTATTCTCTGATCTATGCATTCCCTCCAGTTCCGCTTCTCCCGCGATTCCTTCAGAGGGTCAAAAGGGAAGGAAAACTGATAATTCTGGTGGCCCCGGCTTGACCCAGATGACCTTGGTATGCAGAGATCGTAAAAATGGCAGAAGGAAGACCTTGGGTTCTTCCGCTGCGCCCAGATCTACTCTCACAGGGTTCAATATTCCATCCTGCCTTAGAAAGTCTGAATTTGATGGTTTGCCAGTTGAGACCCACATTCTGAAGGGTCGTGGCCTCTCAGGGCCAGTCCTGTCCACTCTAGTTAATGCTAGGAAGCCAGCCTCCAGGCTCATCCACTACAGAATCTGGAAGGCATATGTTTCCTGGTGTGAATCCAAGGGGTGGCATCCTAGAAAGTATGCCATTAGCAGGATTCTTGGCTTTCTTCAATTAGGCTTAGAAATTAAGCTGGTCCTGAGTACTTTTAAGGGCCAGATCTCGCTTTGTCGATATTCTTTCAAAGACCGCTTGCCTCTCATTCCCTGGTCCAGGCCTTTGTTCAGGGGGCACTACGCTTGAATCTGCCGGTTAAGCCTCTTGTTTGCCCATGGGATTTGAATTTGGTTTTGTCTGTTTTACAGGAACAACCTTTTGAACCATTGCACCAGGCATTTTTTAGTTCTTTTGACAAAGAAATATTTTTTTCTGGTAGCCATATCCTCAGCTAGAAGGGTATCGGAGTTAGCAGCTCTTTCTTGTAAAGAGCCATATTTGATTATGCACAAAGACAGAGTGGTGTTGCATCCTCACCCAAATTTTTTGCCTAATGTGGTTTCAGGCAGAGGCGGCTCTCTAATTAGGCGAAATAGGCGGTGGCCTCAGGCCTCGCAGTCATAGGGGCCTCGCACAGCTGGCTAGTTTACCCAATTAGAGAGCCGCCTCATTCAGCAGCAGAGATCTCCGTCCTGAGTCCCCTCGCTCTGCTACAGGGAGAGATAACAGGCGGCAAGTGAGACCTGTGATCGGAGCTCACCTACATCGCCGGATCACAGACAGGGAGGGAGAGCCGCTCAGCAGAGCTCTGACAGATCTCCCCCCTCCCCCTGCTGCCCGCACAGCCAGACAGAAGACGAGAGAGAGCTTCTGCTCCTCCTCCTCCCGCCCTCTCCTCCTGTGTCTGCCCCGCCCACTCTCCTCGGCTGTGTTCTCTGCTCTGCCTCACAGAAGGGGATGTGTGGACGGGAAGATTCATGCTGAAGCCCAGCAAAGAGAAAAGGACAAGGGGAGTCTGATCCATCCATCCATCCATCCAGTCCCTCCTGCCTCCCAGTGAGTACACTGATGTAGGGGATGCTCTTCCTTCCCTTCTTCCTCCACCCCCCTCTCTTTCTTTCTTTCTCTTTCTTTTTCTATCTATCTATCTATCTATCTATCTATCTATCTATCTATCTATCTATCTATCTATCATTTTCTTATCTATCTATCTATCTCTCTTTCCTTTTCTTATCTATCTATCTATCTATCTATCTATCTATCTATCTATCTATCTATCTATCTATCTATCTATCTATCTATCTACCTACCTACCTATCTATCTATCTATCTATCTATCTATCCTTTTCTTATCTATCTATCTATCTATCTCTCTCTCTCTCTCTCTCTCTCTCTCTCTCTCTCTCTCTCTCTCTCTCTCTCTCTCTCTATCTATCTATCTATCTATCTATCCTTTTCCTATCTATCTATCTATCTATCTATCTATCTATCTATCTATCTATCTATCTTTCCTTTTCTTATCTATCTATCTATCTATCTATCTATCTATCTATCTCTCTTTCCTTTTCTTATCTATCTATCTATCTATCTCTCTTTCCTTTTCTTATCTATCTATCCTTTTCTTATCTATCTATCTATCTATCTATCTATCTATCTATCTATCTATCTATCTATCTATCTATCCTTTTCTTATCTATCTATCTATCTATCCTTTTCTTATCTATCTATCTATCTATCTATCTATCTATCTATCTATCCTTTTCTTATCTATCTATCCTTTTTCTATCTATCTATCTATCTATCTATCTATCTATCTATCTATCTATCTATCTATCCTTTTCTTATCTATCTATCTATCTATCTATCTATCTATCTATCTATCTATCCTTTTCTTATCTATCTATCTATCTATCTATCTATCTATCTATCTATCTATCTATCTATCCTTTTCTTATCTATCTATCCTTTTTCTATCTATCTATCTATCTATCTATCTATCTATCTATCTATCTATCTATCTATCTATCTATCTATCCTTTTCTTATCTATCTATCTATCTATCTATCTATCTATCTATCTATCTATCTATCTATCTATCTATCCTTTTCCTATCTATCTATCTATCTATCTATCTATCTATCTATCTATCTATCTATCCTTTTCTTATCTATCTATCTATCTATCTATCTATCTATCTATCTATCTATCTATCTATCTATCTATCCTTTTCTTATCTATGTATCCTTTTTCTATCTATCTATCTATCTATCTATCTATCTATCTATCTATCTATCTATCTATCTATCTATCTATCTATCTATCTCTCTTTCCTTTTCTTATCTATCTATCTATCTATTTATCTATCTATCTATCTATCTATCTATCTATCTATCTATCTATCTATCTATCTATCTATCTATCTATCTATCTATCTATCTATCTATCTATCTTTCCTTTTCTTATCTATCTATCTATCTATCTCTATCTATCTATCTATCTATCTATCTATCTATCTATCTATCTATCTATCTATCTATCTATCTATCCTTTTCTTATCTATCTATCCTTTTCTATCTATCTATCTATCTATCTATCTATCTATCTATCTATCTATCTATCTATCTATCTATCCTTTTCTTATCTATCTATCTATCTATCTATCTATCTATCTATCTATCTATCTATCTATCTATCTATCTATCCTTTTCTTATCTATCTATCTATCTATCTATCTATCTATCCTTTTCTTATCTATCTATCCTTTTTCTATCTATCTATCTATCTATCTATCTATCTATCTATCTATCTATCTATCTATCTATCTATCTATCTATCCTTTTCTTATCTATCTATCTATCTATCTATCTATCTATCTATCTATCTATCTATCTATCTATCTATCCTTTTCTTATCTATCTATCTATCTATCTATCTATCTATCTATCTATCTATCTATCTATCTATCCTTTTCTTATCTATCTATCTATCTATCTATCTATCCTTTTCTTATCTATGTATCCTTTTTCTATCTATCTATCTATCTATCTATCTATCTATCTATCTATCTATCTATCTATCTATCTATCTATCTCTCTCTCTATCTATCTATCTATCTATCCTTTTCTTATCTATCTATCTCTCTCTCTCTCTCTCTCTCTCTCTCTCTCTCTCTCTCTCTCTCTCTATCTATCTATCTATCTATCTATCTATCTTTCCTTTTCTTATCTATCTATCTATCTATCTATCTATCTTTCCTTTTCTTATCTATCTATCTATCTATCTATCTATCTATCTATCTCTCTTTCCTTTTCTTATCTATCTATCTATCTATCTATCTATCTATCTATCTATCTATCTATCTATCTATCTCTCTTTCCTTTTCTTATCTATCTATCCTTTTCTTATCTATCTATCTATCTATCTATCTATCTATCTATCTATCTATCTATCCTTTTCTTATCTATCTATCTATCTATCTATCTATCTATCTATCTATCTATCTATCTATCTATCCTTTTCTTATCTATCTATCTATCTATCTATCTATCTATCTATCTATCTATCTATCTATCTATCTATCTATCTATCCTTTTCTTATCTATCTATCCTTTTTCTATCTATCTATCTATCTATCTATCTATCTATCTATCTATCTATCTATCTATCCTTTTCTTATCTATCTATCTATCTATCTATCTATCTATCTATCTATCTATCTATCTATCCTTTTCTTATCTATCTATCTATCTATCTATCTATCTATCTATCTATCGATCTATCTATCTATCTATCTATCTATCCTTTTCTTATCTATGTATCCTTTTTCTATCTATCTATCTATCTATCTATCTATCTATCTATCTATCTATCTATCTATCTCTCTTTCCTTTTCTTATCTATCTATCTATCTATCTATCTATCTATCTATCTATCTATCTATCTATCTATCTATCTATCTATCTATCTATCTATCTTTCCTTTTCTTATCTATCTATCTATCTATCTATCTATCCTTTTCTTATCTATCTATCCTTTTCTATCTATCTATCTATCTATCTATCTATCTATCTATCTATCTATCTATCTATCTATCTATCTATCCTTTTCTTATCTATCTATCTATCTATCTATCTATCTATCTATCTATCTATCTATCTATCTATCTATCCTTTTCTTATCTATCTATCCTTTTTCTATCTATCTATCTATCTATCTATCTATCTATCTATCTATCTATCTATCTATCCTTTTCTTATCTATCTATCTATCTATCTATCTATCTATCTATCTATATATCTATCTATCTATCTATCTATCCTTATCTATCTATCTATCTATCTATCTATCTATCTATCTATCTATCTATCTATCTATCTATCCTTTTCTTATCTATCTATCTATCTATCTATCTATCTATCTATCTATCCTTTTCTTATCTATGTATCCTTTTTCTATCTATCTATCTATCTATCTATCTATCTATCTATCTATCTATCTATCTCTCTTTCCTTTTCTTATCTATCTATCTATCTATCTATCTATCTATCTATCTATCTATCCTTTTCTTATCTATCTATCCTTTATCTATCTATCTATCTATCTATCTATCTATCTATCTATCTATCTATCTATTTATCTATCCTTTTCTTATCTATCTATCTATCTATCTATTTATCTATCTATCTATCTATCTATCTTTCCTTTTCTTATCTATCTATCTATCTATCTATCTATCTATCTATCTATCTATCTATCTATCTATCTATCTATCTATCTATCTATCTATCTATCTATCTATCTATCTATCTATCTCTATCTATCTATCTATCTATCTATCTATCTATCTATCCTGTTCTTATCTATCTATCTATCAATCTATCTATCTATCCTTTTCTTATCTATCTATCTATCTATCTATCTATCTATCTATCTATCTATCTATCCTTTTCTTATCTATCTATCTATCTATCTATCTATCTATCTATCTATCTATCTATCTATCTTTCCTTTTCTTATCTATCTATCTATCTATCTATCTATCTATCTATCTATCTATCCTTTTCTTATCTATCTATCTATCTATCTATCTATCTATCTATCTATCTATCTATCTATCTATCCTTTTCTTATCTATCTATCTGTCTATCTATCTATCTATCTATCTATCTATCTATCTATCTATCTATCTATTTATCTATCTATCCTTTTCTTATCTATCTATCTATCTATCTATCTATCTATCTATCTATCTATCTTTCCTTTTCTTATCTATCTATCTATCTATCTATCTATCTATCTATCTATCTATCTATCTATCTATCCTTTTCTTATCTATCTATCTGTCTATCTATCTATCTATCTATCTATCTATCTATCTATCTTTCCTTTTCTTATCTATCTATCTATCTATCTATCTATCTATCTATCTATCCTTTTCTTATCTATCTGTCTGTCTATCTATCTATCTATCTATCTATCTATCTTTTCTTTTCTTTTCTTTTCTTTTCTTTTCTTTTCTTTTCTTTTCTTTTCTTTCTTTCTTTCTTTCTTTCTTTCTTTCTTTCTTTCTTTCTTTCTTTCTTTCTTTCTTTCTTTCTTTCTTTCTTTCTTTCTTTCTTTCTTTCTTTCTTTCTTTCTTTCTTTCTTTCTTTCTTTCTTTCTTTCTTTCTTTCTTTCTTTCTTTCTTTCTCCACCCATCCCCCTTTCTTTCTCTCTTTCTTTCTCCACCCATCCCCCTTTCTTTCTCTCTTTCTTTCTCCACCCATCCCCCTTTCTTTCTCTCTTTCTTTCTTTCTCCACCCATCCCCCTTTCTTTCTCTCTTTCTTTCTTTCTCCACCCATCCCCCTTTCTTTCTCTCTTTCTTTCTTTCTCCACCCATCCCCCTTTCTTTCTCTCTTTCTTTCTTTCTCCACCCATCCCCCTTTCTTTCTCTCTTTCTTTCTTTCTCCACCCATCCCCCTTTCTTTCTCTCTTTCTTTCTTTCTCCACCCATCCCCCTTTCTTTCTCTCTTTCTTTCTTTCTCCACCCATCCCCCTTTCTTTCTCTCTTTCTTTCTTTCTCCACCCATCCCCCTTTCTTTCTCTCTTTGTGACAGCCTACCAGAATAGGTAGGATCTGTGAGAGTAGCTTCCCTGTGCAGCTCTGCTTGAGGAAAATATATCTTTATTATGCCCACTTACCTACCCCCTGCACTGTCCACTCCCCTATACTGTACCCTCTTAATACAGTGGGGCCTCATGTCTAAGTTTTGCCTAAGGCCTCACAAAGTCTAGAGCCGCCTCTGGTTTCAGGATTCCATCTGAATCAAGATGTGGTCCTACCGTCCTTTTTTCCAGATCCGCAGTCCGCGGAGGAAAAGTTGTTACACTCTTTAGATGTTGTAAGAGCAGACAGAATCTATCTGCAGGCAATGGCTAGACTGATTGTCTATTCATTCTGCCAGATGGCCCCAAAAAGGGCCAGGCAGCTTCGAAATCCACTATCTCTAGATGGATTCAACAGGTTAGTTGTTCAGGCTTATGGTGTAAAGAAGAAGATTCCTCCTTTTCAGGTTAAAGCACACTCAACTAGAGCAGTTAGTGCTTCATGGGCAGTGCATCACCAGGCCTCCTTGGCTCAGATCTGCAAAGCTGCTTACACAAGCAGCTGCAATTTTTTCACTTAGCGCAGAAATTTCCTTTATAGCTACAAGGCTGCAACTTGGTCTTCAGTCCATACATTCACTAGATTCTATCAGGTGGATGTAAGAGGGCATGAGGATGCCGCTTTCGGGCGCAGTGTACTGCAGGCAGCAGTATAAGTCCTCTTGTCCATTGGCGGACTATGTTTTTCTGATCTGTGTCTCCCTCCCCTAAAATTTGGGCATTGCTCTGGGACATCCCACTAAGTAATTATCAAAGGCTCTGTGTCCCGTGATGTATGAACAAGAAAATAGGATTTTTAAAAAACAGCTTACCTGTAAAATCCTTTTCTTGGGAATACATCATAGGACACAGAGCTCCTGCCCCTCTTCGGGATTATACATTGGGATACTTATTGCTATGCTACAAAACTGAGGTACTCTCCATATGGGAGGAGTTATATAGGGGAGGAACTTGTAATTAGGGTTGCCAGTATCCAATCAACTGATAATGACTATCTAACCCATTAAGTAATTATCAAAGGCTCTGTGTCCCGTGATGTGTTCCTAAGAAAAGGATTTTACAGGTAAGCTGTTTTTTTTAAAAAATCCCGTTATTTCATGCAAAGATGCTTTTTGTTGAATTTCCCATGGTAATCCTAAACTCTTCAATTGAGCTACTGCCTAAGATCTCTAACTCATTCGATCATCACTGGAATGGAGTCCTGCCTGTCTTCAGAAAGTCCAAACAAGTAGAAAATCATCCATTGGACATGTGGGGGTATTTACTAAAACTGGAGAGTGAAAAATCTGGTGCAACTCTGCATGTAAACTAATCAGCTTCCAGGTTTTATTGTCTAAGCTTAATTGAACAAGCTGAAGTTAGAAGCTGATTGGCTTTTATGCACAGCTGCACCAGATTCTGAGTGCTCCAGTTTTAGTAAATCTCCCCATGGTGTTACTTTTCTTGACCCATCTGTCCATAACAGAACACAACCAGGAAACAACTTGCTGGTCCTTCAGAATGGTCCAATGAAAGGAACAGGAGTGTCTTCAAAGATCTCTTTCAGCCTAGGTTCACACTGACTGTGGGAATGAAATTGTGCGAGTTCAGCTGAATTCGCACAATATCATTCCCGCATGTCAGTCCCGAATTCAGGGGCAATTTCAGAGACATCTGTGCGGGTTTCTGCACAGATGCCAATGGAATTCACACCCCAAAATCGCCAAAAGTAGTACAGAAACTACTTTTGGAAAATCGCACCGATTCAGACGCTGCCATTGCCGCCGATTTGGCATGCGATTTGACATGTCAAACCGAAGGCCAAATCGCATCAATGTGAACCAGGGCTCAAGGACACATCCAGAAAATAAACCCAGGATGGAAACCCTGAAATAGAGTAAGCTTCTTGAATTCTTCTTACCCGCTATGGAGCTATACTATATTATTTGATGAGGACTTTTTATTTCCTCCACTTATGACTAGATATTCAAAGTGAGCACAGGTCCACTTAATCACTACCATTCATTTTGCAGTGAATGTTTACTGTGCTAGGTAAACAGCCTCTGCTCCTTTAGTAAATCAACCCCATTGCCACAATTTATGCTCTGTGGCTGAATAGCAGCAAATTGCATCTTCTGTTAAGATTTTGGGCTTTACTATTTACAGTTGATAAATACAACGTAAAATGAATACAAATAAAACATGTAAAACATGTAAAATTTCCATTGATAAAGTCATGAGGGTGTGACAAAACATGGCATCTTCACATTTACCAGGAAGAACGGCTGAAAGCAGGTGAAGTTGAGGTCTAAAACCTTGAGGCGACACTGTACCTATATTGTGGAAAGCGATTTATGTGGTGCACTTTTTTTGTGAGTGTAAATTTTAATTTACTTTAATAAAGGGTCCCTGTTTTTATTATGGTAAACCACTATGTTAATTTCCTTCTTTTGAGTGGAAGAGCCCATGGTGAGTGGCAGTGATTCACACAGGATACAAGATAGAGATCCCCAGAAGGGAAGACTGTAAGAGCCCTGGGAACAGACCTCTTGAAGGGGAAGGTGCAGCTGACCTATTTTATTTTGTTTTTTATAATAGGTCAACGTGTTAAGGTGTGAACATATTATGAATGACAGTGGGACTCACCTGTGGTATTAATGGTGGCGAAGGAGCAAGGAAGATACACTGATTGCACTTGTTTCTGGAGAAAAGCACACGTGAAGAGGTTCATTTTTTGTGAACATTTACATAATTCCTCATACAGTTTCTCAATTTTAGGGATATTAGGCATTTGGTTCACATTTTCTCAATGTATGCATATTAGTACACATTTTTAATCATCTTAATAATATTTTTTCTTTGTGTCATCTGATTTTGGCTATATTCTCTGCAGCAAAGATTCACAATGTTGCTGTACACAGAGGACAGAGGCTATATAACATAAAATACAGACACTCACACTTTTATTTGTATTCAATCAGTGAACAGTGCAACTCCAGTGGATTTACTTTAATTCTGTGATGCAGTATACCATGGATAGGTTTTCATTTAGTTTGGTATTTCACAATTTTTACTTTTAAAGAAGGACACTGAAAATGATCAATCAAGTTACAGTGCATTAGTTCACAGTTGATGCCATGATTCTTTTCTTTTTTAATCTACATTGCTTCCAGAGGTCATGAAAAAAATGTAATCAGATCACATTAGGATGTTCTCTATTAGTTATGTAATGCTAATACATGGAATATACTTTATATACAGTATATTTATACCTATATAGATATATAATGTGATATGATATATGATAATGTGATATATATATGATAATGTGATATATAGTGTGATTATATTGTATATAGTGTGCACATAAAATATTTTTCAGTGTATATACATCATGAGTGGTCTTACTCAGTGTAAAAAGCATATACAGTATTGTATATGTTTTGTGTGTGATTTAGATCAGTATACAATGGCAAGTGCAGGCCCCACAGGGGCTGTTTGAGCTACAAAAAAGAACAACACACACACACACACAGCCTAGATATGATGACAGCTTCTTTTAGACTATGCACTGTCTAATTAACAAAGGTCAACTCATCACAGGAGGTTGGATTCTGACAAGGGTACCACATAGTTGTAATAGGTTTCAGCAGGGATGTCAGCCCAGGAGAGTAGTTTGCAGGGTGACAAGCAAGTACAGCACAGAGTGGTTTAAAGGCCCATTCAATGTGCTGAATTTTAATTTGTTGTGGTGTATTTTGATTCACCTTATAGATTTTTGGCTTGTCTTTTAAACACACTATGAAGATGAATTTGCTGAAAATTGCACCAAAATGCAGCAAGCACGATTTTGAAAAAAAAAACGCACAGGAAATCCACAAAAATTAATTTGCATTTGTGGAGCACAAACTTTAAACTTTGCCTGTTGTCAAGATGAAACCTTCATCAGCCACTTATGCCGCGTACACACGAGCGGACTTTTTCGACCGGACTGGTCCGACGGTCTATCCGACGGACTTTAAGCGGACTTCCGATGGACTTTCCGAACAAACGGACTTGCCTACACACGATCACACCAAAGTCCGACCGATTCGTACTTGATGGCGTACGACCGGACTAAAATAAGGAAGTTGATAGCCAGTAGCCAATAGCTGCCCTAGCGTCGGTTTTCGTCCGTCGGACTAGCATACTTTTCGATAGGAACTGGGTCCGGCGGAGTTCCGACGTAAAGATTTGAAACATGTTCCAAATCTAAAGTCTGTCAGATTTTTGACCAAAAAAGTCCGCTACAGGTCCGATGAAGCCCACCAGTCTGGTCGAAAAGTCCGCTTGCGACATCAGAGGAACATCAAGTGCATAAAAGACATTTGAGATCCGCACACAGGTCTTTCCTTTAAAATTGTTAGCTCTTTCATTTTATTGCATAATAGCATGCATTATCATACATAGAAGAATTTCAAACCATGTCTAACTCTTTTTTTTAATGGTGATAAGTGATGTGTCCCTAATGACAATTATGCCACATACACACGAGTGGACTTTACGGCAGACTTTGTCCTGCGGACTTTTCGACGGACTTTACGACAGACTTTCCGAATGAACGGACTTGCCTACACACGATCAACCAAAGTCCGATGGATTCGTACTTGATGACGTACGACCGGACTAAAACAAGGAAGTTCATAACCAGTAGCCAATAGCTGCCCTAGCGTCGGTTTTTGGCCGCTGGACTAGCATACAGACGAGCGGACTTTTCGACCGGACTCGAGTCCGTCGGACAGATTTGAAACATGTTTCATTTCTAGGTCCATCAAACTTTTAAGAAAAAAAAGTCCGCTGGAGCCCATACACGATCGAATTGTCCGAAGGACTCAGGTTAGCCAGACCAAGTATGCCGTAAAGTCCAGTCGTGTGTACGCGGCATTCAAGTTATTTTGTATAGAAATGTGCTGCTATTTTAATATACTGTAGATGGGGTGATATTGGTGAAGTTTATGTGACTAAGTTTTTCTTTTAAAGGCGACATTAAATTATAATCCTATAATCATAACTCAATGATTAGAAATTTGTTTGTTCCCATTAGATTCTACAAATAAATTCTATAATTGTCCTTCAATGTTTTTTTATTTACTCTAGTCAAAACTGATTGTCGACTCATTCCCTTTTACTCAAACAAATATTCTTAAAACAATCATTTTCTAATGGTGTAAGGCCAGTTTTAGATTTACTTTCATTCGAAAAAGCATGCTAGTATGTAATGTTTTCACTTGTAAAAAATTACAAAGCCTAATTTAAAAAACATTAAAAATGAAATGTTATATGGTTATAGACTTTCTTGGGTTTTAAAAGTATTGCTGCCAACAGGCTAATTGGGGTGTCTGCACAGAACTCCAAAATCTAAAGCTAGCCAAACACGCTCTGAATTTCCTGCAGGCTGATCAGTATGGGTTCCCCTATCCATGCTAAGCAGTGTGGATAGAGGATTGTCAGCTGCCAGCTACTGTATTCAAAAGTTATTTCATCTGATTAGATGCAAACACTGTTAAGCCAAGAATTTGTTTGGACTGGTACCGTCAACAAAAGTTGATTGAATAGTTAATTTTTGTTGAGTGGCAGGCTGCCTACGGGACCATCCACGGCTTCAATTTTGGCTAATGCAGCGTTAATTTTATGCCACAGACCCATGCTTTGGGGAACTGCATGTACCGCATACAGCCATTCAATTGTATGAATTCCCCGGGCATGAGAAAGCACCAGGAAAGGCATGCTAGGTATAGAAAATAACTGATCTCTGTGTACATGAACCCAAAAGTGTCTACAATAACTGCTTCTTGGCTGAGCCTAGTCAGATTACAAGCATTTTGACTTCCATGCAGCAGGATACAGCCTATTAAAGAGTTTAGTTAGTTTGTGCCAAAGCCACAGTTTGTGCATGACTCTACAAAAAAGACAAAGGCTCAAGAGAACCCTTTCTCCACCTTCTCTTAATGAATCTGCAGCTGCTGGACTGAAGTGGAGATATGAGCTTAATTACAAACTAAGCAGAAAATGAGCAAAACTTTAAATTCTCTTGTAGACATTCTATTTTTTTTACATCAAAACAACCAGAAAAAAAAACTTAGCAGGTGTCGTTCAAGTACATTTTGTAATAATGCCAAAACAACTAGTGCAGTATAATATTATTAACAGCATGGCCAGATATACACTTCTGTCATTTTTAAACCCTTCTTAACAAAAGAACAAATGTACACAGAAATATTTTAAGTGGAATTCAGACACTTATGTATATTTTTATCAGGATTTTTTTTTATGTCAGCTATGTGACCCTGTAAAATTCTTTTCCTCTGTGATTAAAAGTACATTTTGGCATGACAAATTTCAATATTGATACCAGAAATGTAAGCACACAAATAATTGATACAGGTAACTTTTACGATCCATTTATATTTATGTGTGTGCATATCACAGATGTGCATTTTTTTTGCAGTGGTAGGCAAGTGCATTGTCATTGCGTTTTCTTTGTGTGTTGACATGCATATGTTGATGCACATTTTTCAATGCAGATTTGGATTTAGAGTTTGGCAAGTGCAAGAGGGACACAGAGTCATTGTCAATCACAGCTGTAGAGGAGGAGAGGGAGAGATGTGGCTTTTGCCTTGTGTGCTCGGCAGGACTGCACACATAGAGAGGACTCTTGCAGGAATCCATCGGACCTGGTGGCACGGGAGGAACATGTAGAATTAGGAGTGTGTAGTAGGGAGACACTTTCAAAAGTAAATGCAAAGGAGGATTGTTTTTTTTAAAAAACAGCAAATGCATGTAAGTTATATTATTATTATCTGTTTAAAAAAAAAAAAAAAAATGTTGTCATGTAAAAGAAAAAGAAAAGACTAACCATGTCTATTCTTAAAAATGTTCCCTCCCCGCTTCTACTACCTATCATGCCTAAACTACTAAGATCTGTATACTTGCCTATTTTTAGTCCACTGTGGTCCGATCACATGATGCCACAGCTCAGGCTCCCCTGCATAAGTGAGCTGCTGCAGTGGCGAGGGGGGAGTGGCAACAATAGCTTGGCTATGGGAACCTATGGGTAATGTCATGGCTCACAGAACTCAGTCAATGTTGAGCACTCCCTTACAGGGCTGCAGCATCATGTCCTTTTTTTTTTTTTTTTTTTTTTTATAATAAATTTTTATTAAAGAAAAATAGAGAAAAGGTATACTTATATCACAAGCAAAAATACATTCTCGGTAAGAAAACAACATAAGTTTCAATGCTCACAAATTTACAGCGTATGTCAGAAAGCCAAAAATCCAATAATAATCTCTGGAGATACAAAAGGAGAAGCGTAAGCGGATGTAATGACTAAATAAACGAAGGCTTCTTTCCATGCGAGCATTTGAATCAAAAAACAAGAAGGAGAGAACATTGCTTTAACCACTTGCCGACCGCCTCACGCCTATATACGTGAGCAGAGCGGCACGGGCAGGCAAAATCACGTACCTGAAACGTGATTGCCTTCCCGCGGGTGGGGGGTCCCCCCCCCCCGGTGCCAGCTGCGGTCGGCATTTGGCTGGGAGCATTGAGAGACGAGGGGGAGGCCATCTGATCGTGGCCCCCCCCTCGCGATCGCTCCCAGCCAATGAGAAACATCCCCTGCCTCTGTATAGTACACAGAGGCAGAGGATGTGATGTCATCTCTCCTCGGCTCGGGAGTTTCCGTTCCAGCGCCGAGGGGAGATAACATGTAAGTGCACCAACACACACACACACACAGTAGAACATGCCAGGCACATAAAACACCCCCGATCCCCCCCCGATCCCCCCCCCTGTCACAAACTGACACCAAGCAGGTTTTTTTTTTTTTTTTCCTGATTACTGCATAGTGTCAGTTTGTGACAGTTAGCAGTGTTAGGGTAGTGACTGTTACCCCCCTGTAGGTCTAGGGTACCCCCCTTACCCCCCCTAATAAAGTTTTAACCCCTTGATCACCCCCCCTCACCAGTGTCACTAAGCGATCATTTTTCTGATCGCTGTATTAGTGTCGCTGGTGACGCTAGTTAGGGACGTAAATATTTAGGTTCGCCGTCAGCGTTTTATAGTGACAGGGACCCCCATATACTATCTAATAAATGTTTTAACCCCTTGATTGCCCCCTAGTTAACCCTTTCACCACTGATCACCGTATAACCGTTACGGGTGACGCTGGTTAGTTTGTTTTTTTTTTATAGTGTCAGGGCACCCGCTGTTTATTACCAAATAAAGGTTTAGCCCCCTGTAGTTCTAGGGTACCCCCCTTACCCCCCCTAATAAAGTTTTAACCCCTTGATCACCCCCTGTCGCCAGTGTCGCTAAGCGATCATTTTTCTGATCGCTGTATTAGTGTCGCTGGTGACGCTAGTTAGGGACGTAAATATTTAGGTTCGCCGTCAGTGTTTTATAGCGACAGGGACCCCCATATACTATCTAATAAATGTTTTAACCCCTTG
Source organism: Lithobates septentrionalis (assembly GCA_037952835.1). NCBI lineage: Eukaryota > Metazoa > Chordata > Amphibia > Anura > Ranidae > Lithobates > Lithobates septentrionalis. The sequence continues at coordinate 3,980,178 of JBBDGP010000158.1, forward strand.
ATGGCCCCCTAGTTAACCCTTTTACCACTGATCACCGTATAACCGTTACGGGTGACGCTGGTTAGTTCGTTTATTTTTTATAGTGTCAGGGCACCCGCCGTTTATTACCGAAAAAAGGTTTAGCCCCCTGATCGCCCGGCGGTGATATGCGTCGCCCTAGGCAGCGTCAGATTAGCGCCAGTACCGCGAACACCCACGCACGCACCGTACACGCACCGTACACCTCCCTTAGTGGTATAGTATCTGAACGCATCAATATCTGATCCGATCAGATCTATACTAGCGTCCCCAGCAGTTTAGGGTTCCCAAAAACGCAGTGTTAGCGGGATCAGCACAGATACCTGCTAGCACCTGCGTTTTGCCCCTCCGCCCGGCCCAGCCCAGTCCAGCCCACCCAAGTGCAGTATCGATCGATCACTGTCACTTTTTTTTGTAGCGTTTTGGTGAACTGGCAAGCACCAGCGGCCTAGTACACCCCGGTCGTAGTCAAACCAGCACTGCAGTAACACTTGGTGACGTGGCGAGTCCCATAAGTGCAGTTCAAGCTGGTGAGGTGGCAAGCACAAGTAGTGTCCCGCTGCCACCAAAAAGACAAACACAGGCCCGTCGTGCCCATAGTGCCCTTCCTGCTGCATTCGCCAATCCTAATTGGGAACCCACCGCTTCTGCAGCGCCCGTACTTCCCCCATTCACATCCCCAACCAAATGCAGTCGGCTGCATGAGAGGCATTTATATATCCTCCCAAGTACCCCTACCCAACGAACCCCCCCAAAAAAAAACACAAACAAAAATAAAAAAAAATTGTTGTCGTTTTATTGTTCTCTCTCTCTATTCTCTCTCTCTATTGTTCTGCTCTTTTTTACTGTATTCTATTCTGCAATGTTTTATTGTTATTATGTTTTATCATGTTTGCTTTTCAGGTATGCAATTTTTTATACTTTACCGTTTACTGTGCTTTATTGTTAACCATTTTTTTGTCTTCAGGTACGCCATTCACGACTTTGAGTGGTTATACCAGAATGATGCCTGCAGGTTTAGGTATCATCTTGGTATCATTCTTTTCAGCCAGCGGTCGGCTTTCATGTAAAAGCAATCCTAGCGGCTAATTAGCCTCTAGACTGCTTTTACAAGCAGTGGGAGGGAATGCCCCCCCCCCCACCGTCTTCCGTGTTTTTCTCTGGCTCTCCTGTCTCAACAGGGAACCTGAGAATGCAGCCGGTGATTCAGCCAGCTGACCATAGAGCTGATCAGAGACCAGAGTGGCTCCAAACATCTCTATGGCCTAAGAAACCGGAAGCTACGAGCATTTTATGACTTAGATTTTGCCGGATGTAAATAGCGCCATTGGGAAATTGGGGAAGCATTTTATCACACCAATCTTGGTGTGGTCAGATGCTTTGAGGGCAGAGGAGAGATCTAGGGTCTAATAGACCCCAATTTTTTCAAAAAAGAGTACCTGTCACTACCTATTGCTATCATAGGGGATATTTACATTCCCTGAGATAACAATAAAAATGATTTAAAAAAAAAAATGAAAGGAACAGTTTAAAAATAAGATAAAAAAGCAAAAAAATAATAAAGAAAAAAAATAAATAAATAAAAAGCACCCCTGTCCCCCCTGCTCTCGCGCTAAGGCGAACGCAAGCGGCGGTCTGGCGTCAAATGTAAACAGCAATTGCACCATGCATGTGAGGTATCACCGCGAAGGTCAGATCGAGGGCAGTAATTTTAGCAGTAGACCTCCTCTGTAAATCTAAAGTGGTAACCTGTAAAGGCTTTTAAAGGCTTTTAAAAATGTATTAATTTTGTTGCCACTGCACGTTTGTGCGCAATTTTAAAGCATGTCATGTTTGGTATCCATGTACTCGGCCTAAGATCATCTTTTTTATTTCATCAAACATTTGGGCAATATAGTGTGTTTTAGTGCATTAAAATTTAAAAAAGTGTGTTTTTTCCCCAAAAAATGCGTTTGAAAATCGCTGCGCAAATACTGTGTGAAAAAAAAAAAATGAAACACCCACCATTTTAATCTGTAGGGCATTTGCTTTAAAATAATATATAATGTTTGGGGGTTCAAAGTAATTTTCTTGCAAAAAAAAATAATTTTTTCATGTAATCAAAAAGTGTCAGAAAGGGCTTTGTCTTCAAGTGGTTAGAAGAGTGGGTGATGTGTGACATAAGCTTCTAAATGTTGTGCATAAAATGCCAGGACAGTTCAAACCCCCCCCAAATGACCCCATTTTGGAAAGTAGACACCCCAAGCTATTTGCTGAGAGGCATGTCGAGTGCATGGAATATTTTATATTGTGACACAAGTAGCGGGAAAGAGACAATTTTTTTTTTTTTTTTTTTCGCACAAAGTTGTCACTAAACGTTATATTGCTCAAACATGCCATGGGAATATGTGAAATTACACCCCAAAATAAATTCTGTTGCTTCTCCTGAGTACGGGGATACCACATGTGTGGGACTTTTTGGGAGCCTAGCCGCGCACGGGACCCCGAAAACCAAGCACCGCCTTCAGGCTTTCTAAGGCCGTAAATTTTTGATTTCACTCTTCACTGCCTATCACAGTTTCGGAGGCCATGGAATGCCCAGGTGGCACAAACCCCCCCCCAAATTACCCCATTTTGGAAAGTAGACACCCCAAGCTATTTGCTGAGAGGTATAGTGAGTATTTTGCAGACCTCACTTTTTGTCACAAAGTTTTGAAAATTGAAAAAAGAAAAAAAAAAAAAATTTTTCTGGTCTTTCTTCATTTTCAAAAACAAATGAGAGCTGCAAAATACTCACCATGCCTCTCAGCAAATAGCTTGGGGTGTCTACTTTCCAAAATGGGGTCATTTGGGGGGGGTTTGTGCCATCTTTGCATTTTATGGCCTTCAAAACTGTGATAGGTAGTGAGGAGTAAAATCAAAAATGTATGCCCTTAGAAATCCTGAAGGTGGTGCTGGGTTTTCGGGGCCCCGTACGCGGCTAGGCTCCCAAAAAGTGCCACACATGTGGTATCCCCGTACTCAGGAGAAGCAGCTGAATGTATTTTGGGGTGCAATTCCACATATGCCCATGGCCTGTGTGAGCAATATATCATTTAGTGACAACTTTTTGTAAATTTTTTTTTTTTTTTTTGTCATTATTCAATCACTTGGGACAAAAAAAAAAAATATTCAATGGGTTCAACATGCCTCTCAGCAATTTCCTTGGGGTGTCTACTTTCCAAAATGGGGTCATTTGGGGGGGTTTTGTACTGCCCTGCCATTTTAGCACCTCAAGAAACGACATAGGCAGTCATAAACTAAAAGCTGTGTAAATTCCAGAAAATGTACCCTAGTTTGTAGACGCTATAACTTTTGCGCAAACCAATAAATATACGCTTATTGACATTTTTTTTACCAAAGACATGTGGCCGAATACATTTTGGCCTAAATGTATGACTAAAATTTAGTTTATTGGATTTTTTTTATAACAAAAAGTAGAAAATATCATTTTTTTTCAAAATTTTCAGTCTTTTTCCGTTTATAGCGCAAAAAATAAAAACGGCAGAGGTGATCAAATACCATCAAAAGAAAGCACTATTTGTGGGAAGAAAAGGACGCAAATTTCGTTTGGGTAGAGCATTGCATGACCGCGCAATTAGCAGTTAAAGTGACACAGTGCCGAATTGTAAAAAGTGCTCTGGTCAGGAAGGGGGTAAATCCTTCCGGGGCTGAAGTGGTTAATTTGAAGAGAGGGGTGAAAAAGAGAGAACAGGAAGGGATACATTTAGGAAAAATAGATGATAGAAAATAAAATAGATGAAGGAAGAAGGATAGTGGAGTTGGAATGGAATAAGATGGGGAGGGGAATGGGGGGGGGGGGGGGTTGTTGGCATGCATGTCAAAATGTTGAAGGTTAACGAGTTATTGAAAATTTAGATGGCAATTCGTAGACTTATGGGGTTTGCATTATAATGTCCTTATAAGAGGGGGTGGACTGAAATTTAATCCAGGGAGCCCAAGTTAACGAATGTTTCATGGAAGTGCCTTTGATATTGTGGGTAATATTTTCCATGAGATGAACTTCATCTACCCTTTGTAGCCAGACTTTCATAGTCGGAATTGTAGGTTGACCCCAGAAGGTAGGAATTAAAGCTTTAGCGGTGTTCAGTAAATGAGGGATGAGTGAACGTTTATATTAACCTATGGGGGCTTTAGTTGCATGGAAAAGGATATCCCATGGATCAATGGGTAGATCGACATCCGAAATTTGAAGGATCAGATTGCAAATGGCAGCCCAATAGGGACGAATGAGTGGGCAAGACCACCAGACATGTGCAAGAGTGGCTTTGTTCTCACAGTTCCTCCAGCATAATGGGGAACTGGCGGGGAACATTTGGTGTAGTCTAGCTAGGGTGTAGTGCCACCTAGTGAGTAATTTATAATTGACCTCTGCCATTTTTGAAGCAATAGAAGAAGCTAATTGTAGGACCTTATCCTTACGGTTGTCTCTGAGGGGGGAACCCAAATCTATTTCCCATTTAGCCAGGAAAGGTGGAGAGGCTGAACTTTGGAGAGCAATTAAAGCTTTATAGAATAGGGAAATACCATGTAAAGGGGGATCCTTTGGATGGAATATTTCTTCTATGCTATTTAAATCGTGTATACCTCTGAGCGGGTGAGGGAGGAGACTTAGGAAGCGTTGTATTTGGTGGTATCTCCATTTATCAAGAAAGGTGATGGGTTTAGAACCAAGGATCACATGCAATGGTTTAAGCACAATGCCACGAAGAACATGATGTAATAGGAGGGGCTCTTCTGTTCCCCATGATTTAAAACCGGGGTCTAATAATCCTGGTAAAAAATATTTATGATTGAGGAGAGGCATTAAAGGAGAGTCAAACATCCATGAAAATTTTTTATGTAGTGCATCCCAAATATCAATGAGGATCTGGTGAGTGCTGAGGTAGTTCGAGCAAGATTCCTGCAAGAACGGGGTATCCAGGGGACTATCGAGAGATCTACGCCACTCAAAAAATATTCAAGTTGAACCCACAATTTTGAAGTAAAAGCATATTTCCAGTCAGCTAGTTTGGACAAAACCACCGCTTGATAATATGCCTTAAAATTAGGAAGTGCCAGTCCCCCAGAGCACTTGGAGCGAAACAGTAGCTCTCTAGATATCCTGGGATGACTGTTCCTCCAAATGAAGCGGGAAATCATGGTTTTCAAAATAGTAAAGAACCCCACAGGTACATCCAGTGGGAGCATTTGAAAGATAAATAGGATGCGAGGTAGAATATTCATTTTAATGATATTTATTTTCCCTAACCAGGTGTGTGATAGGCTGGACCATTTTCGTAAGTCATCCTTAATCCTATTTAACAAAGGAATGTAATTATGCCGAAAAAGAGAGTGGGGATTAGAAGTGAGATAAATACCAAGGTATTTCATGCATTTTGGAACCCATTTGAAGGGAAAAAGAGGCTTCAAGGAGATCATCTCGGACTGGGAAAAGTTAATGTTTAAAATTTCGGATTTAGATAAGTTATTTTGAAGTTGGAGATTGATTGAAAGTTGGAAATTGCTGACATTAAGTTAGGTATTGAGATGCGTGGCTGTTGAATAAAAAATAGTATGTCATCAGCATAAGCTGTGTACTTGTGGGAACTGTTGCCTACTTGTATGCCTTGAATATTAACATTATTTCTGATTGTAGCTAGAAAGGGTTCTAAGGTGATGGCAAAGAGGAGGGGGGACAGGGGACAACCCTGTCTGGTACCGTTATGTAGGACAAAAGGCTCAATCAACGTCCCATTAATTCTTATTTGTGCTGTAGGGTTAGAATAAAGGGAAGAAATACGATGGTACATCCTAGGTCCCAATCCAAAGTGTCGCAAGGTCATCTTAAGATAGTCCCAGTCCACCCTATCAAAAGCTTTTTCAGCATCAGTGGAAAGAAGTAGGGTGGGCTGGGCCCGCCTCTGAACATATTGGATAAGGGAAATCGCTCGAAGGGAGTTATCTTTTGCTTCTATATTGGGTATGAAACCTGATTGATCTGCGGAGATCCAACTGGGTATTAAGGGGAGCAGACAATTTGCCATTACTTTGGCAAATAATTTAATATCAGTGTTTATTAGTGATATTGGCCTAAAACTGGTACAGAGAGTAGGGTCCTTATCTGGTTTAGGAATGACAGTGATGTGAGTTGAGAGAGATTCTGGACGTAAGCCTGAACAGTGAGAGATTGAGTTTGCATAGGCGGGGGAGCAAAATGTTGCTGAATGTTTTGTAGTATAAAATGGAAAACCCATCAGGTCCAGGTGCTTTACCGGATGGGGAGGACTTCAGAGCGGCCCGGAATTCCTCAACCGAAAAATCTGCTTCCATTTCTTTAAGGACAGTCATGGGCAATTTAGGCAGGTTGGCTTCTTTCAGGTAGGAGAGCATGCGACTGCATCTCTCTTTCTGAGGTAGAGAGGATAAATCATTTTTAACACTGTAAAGGTCCGCATAGAACTCTCTGAAGGCCTTGGCAATGTCTGGAGTTGCGTGAGCAAGCTCTCCTGATGAAAGTTTGATTTTTGGAATAAATTACTGCGTTTGTTTAGCTTTTAATGATCTAGCCAGTAGCCTACTTGGTTTGTTCCCCCATTCATAAAATTTCTGTGATATGCGTTGGAACTTTCTCTTGGTGTCTAAGTTGAGAAGAGACTTTAATTCCTCTCGATTAAGTGTGAGGGATTGGAGATGCTCAATATGAAGAGAGAGTTTGTGTTGCTTGTCAAGATCAGCTATTTGTTGTAGGACCTGTTCAATTTGTTGACCATGTTCCCTTTTTTTCCTGGCACCAAGCTCAATGAGACGGCCTCTAATAGTAGCCTTATGAGCTTCCCAAACAATGGAAGGAGAAGTGTCAGAGGGTTTATTTTCTTTAAAATACTGCAATAAATAAGAGGCCAACATGGAAACCTCGGCTTCATTGGTAAGAAGGGAATCATTAAGTTTCCAGTTAGTGGTATGACGCATCAAGGAAGACATGGTCAACGTCATCGATACAGGTGCATGGTCCGAGATAGATGCGGTGCCTATGTGAGCAGACTGTAAGAGAGGGAGATGAAAATGATCTAGGAATATATTGTCTATTCTAGAATATGATTGGTGTGTTGTAGAGTAATGTGAGAAGTCCTTCTCCTTGGGATGGAGGAGGCGCCACACATCCATTAATTGAAGGTCCAGGAGCCTCTTTTTGACTAATTTCAGGCGTTTAAAGGAAATATTAGAGCGACCGTGTAACGTGTCTACTGTTGAGTCCAGAGACATGTTAATGTCTCCCACTAAAATAGTAATACCCTTGGTGAAGTGTGATAGTTTAGTCAGGACTTGTGAGAGAAAAGTAGATTGATTTTGGTTTGGACAGTAAACATTTGCAAGGGTACATTGAGTACTACCTATAAAGCCCCTGAGAAAAAGAAAGTGACCGTGATCGTCAGCTAACATATCAGATAAACGAAAGGATACACTTCTGCTAAACCCAATAGCCACTCCCTTAGCTTTGTTGGTGTCAGAGAGGCTGTAGTACCATTGCGGAAAGTGTGGTGAGGTCAGTTTAACAGGAGTTGTGTGGGTTAAATGCGTTTCTTGAAGAAAGGCAATTAAGCATGCAGCCTGTTTTAGTTCACAAAGTGTTTGGTGCCTCTTAGCAGCGACATTAAGACCCCTAACATTGTATGATGTAATCTTTAATGTAGCCATTGTTATATCAAAGTGGAATCCTTTAGCTTACACTGCCATGCATGCCAACGGGGGGGGGGGGGGGGAGGGAGGGGGGAGGGAGAGGAGGATTGAGTGGAGAGGGGAAAAAAGGAAAGAAGAAGAGAATGAGCATATAAACAACTCATATACATGAGTTGAGAAACTTGTGGGAAACATGTGAAAAACACGCAGAAATCTGCAGTGGTCCCATTGGGGAGAGCGAGAGCGAGCAGCCATCCGAATCCCTGAGCAGGGATTAAATAAAACAATCCAAGGGATGCTCGCACTTGCTAACCCCAGAAGGAAAGGGGGACAGGATTACACTGTGGGGGAGGGACAGGGGGAGAAGCGTGCCTCGACAGCACACGGCCTGTGAAAAACAAATAACTTATAACTATAAGTGAATAATTAGTTCCAGTTAAATAAGAGGGTCATTTATGCAGAAAAAAAGTCATCCTAAACAATATGGTTCCTTCCAAGTAGCATATATTTAGACCAAACTGGTACAGAAACAGAAAAGCAAAACAAAAAAGAGAACAGTGGTCTGTTCAATATCAGGTCGGCTTCGACCAATTATAACCAGCCAAAAGTGCAAAAAACTGTGGCCGAAACCTGACTTGGTGAAAATAAACTGTAAGAGATTGAATATCTACATTGGTAGAGTGGAGTTAGATGAGAAAATGCCCAATTCAACCATGCTTTTGTGCAGATCCTGGAAGACAGGTACGACTTTTCTTTGAAGGAGTTTTTCTCCAGAGTGGATCCACTGGGTTTGAAAACTTGGGAATTGGGTCCTGCCAGCCTGGAAGTTCCAAAGACGGAAGTTTAAGTTCCTGCAGGAAGGTTGAAAGTTCCTCCGGAAACCTTAATGTATGAGAACGTCCATTTTTTGTGCCAATCAGGCAGGCTGGGAAGCCCCATCTGTATGTGATTCCATCAGAACGCAGATGATCCAGGAGCGGCTTTAGCGCTCTATGGCGGTCAAGAGTATCCTTGGAGAGGTCTGGAAATATAGTGATGACTGCCCCGTCAAAGTCTATGTTAGGCCTCTGACACGTATATTATTTCTGCGGTTGCGGTTCTTGAGGTCTTCGGGTTTATATAGAGAGGCCCGATGAGCAAATGCTAGTTGGGTAACAGTGTCCTGCAGTTCTTTAATGGCTAGGGCGTGTGTGTCCTGCCGTTGCTCCGTTTCCTCCACTCTGACCAAAATGTGTGACATATCAGATCTAACTGCAGTTATTTCTTTTTTAATGGACTTTTCCAAGCTGTGAAACATACCTGCAAGTTCTTTTTTGAGACCACTCATCAGCGTAGTCATTTCGGAACCAGCAGAGGATCCAGGGTCGTCCATAAGATCCGAGCAGTATGAGGAGGCTGGAGAGCTTTCCCTCACCGAAGCAGCCTAAGAGGAGGGAGAAGCGCTTGGTCTCGAGGTACGGACCTGGTCGCATGCGTACGTTGGCTAAATATTGCTGTATGGAGTCCGAGGAGACTGGAATAGACAGTGACCTCTTGCTCGATCGTTTACCCGGGGCAGAGCGAGATTTAGTTGATTTGGCGGGCATAACTGGAACTATAGGGCCGATGGCTGTATGGGGCACCTCTTACTTACATCTGCTCAGTGTCTTGCATATATAAGAATACTGTCATTACCTGCACAGAGTCCCATGAGGAAAAGATGCAAAAATTAAAAAAAATATATCAGGATCCCTCCATCAGCTGCAGAAAAGGATCGGGGGAATTAGTTTGATAGATGAGCAGGAGCTGTGTATTGAGTGTGGTGGCGTAAAATCGAGATATGGAGTACTAGGAGCACCAAGATGGCCGCCGGCTTCCAGATGTAGGCTGAAGCCGCGGACTTTCCTAGTAATAGTAACCGGTCAGATGAATGCTGTGCCGTGCGGGCCCCAGGCGGCTTCGCATGGACCCAAACACGGGACCCCGGTAATATGATGATGTCCCCACACTAAGAGAGGAGGCGGCTGAGGGGTGTGTAGTAGAAACGACCAGGTACTCACCAGGTAGAGAGGGCCGGAGCAACAGACCGCAAAATGGCGTCAGGCCTCCGGAGGTCAGTATTAAAGGGTGAGAAACCTTGAGTGAGGTGCCGTTGTTGCGTCAGGTCTCTGCGGGAGCGGATGGATCGCCGGTCAGGGAGCTACACCAAAGCTCACCTGCAGCCTCTGAGTCACTAAAGAGCGGAGTGCTCCGGGAGCAAAGCAGGCCTCAAGATGGCGATGAGCGTCCGGGGCTCGAAGCTGACCGTAGGCTCAATATAGTATGTTGTGGCCAAAATGAGCAGAAACTCCTCGGGGGTTTCAGCTGAGGGTGTGCAGTCGCTCATGATGTTGAAAAGGAGCTGCGATGGGGTATAGAAAGGCAAGGATGGCTGTGGATCCAAATTGCCAAGTCGGAGCACAGCTTCAATATGTCCTCCCTGTTAAACGTCCGGACAAGCCCCAGCATCACGTCCTTTAAAACAATTTTGTATCACCACAGAGTGGTACTGTGGATACAACACACTAATAATTAATGCCACTTTCCGATAGTTGAGGTCATTGAAAGAAATTTTGGATAATGGACTTTGTAGGCATAACACAAAAAAGTTTTTTTAAAAAGTACAGTATTTATTACAAAAATAAAACTAGAGAACACATACATAGACTTACATACATTCACAGATAATACCTATGAGCATATTAATTACACCATCTACATGATCAAGTTAGATAATGAAAATATCGGATAACCGAGCAATTCACTCTTGTAAATGATATCAAATTCCGAAGAGATAGTGTATCATATATGACTCGACTCAGCTTGCTCTACATGTTACGCGTTCAATAACGCTTCATCGGGAGCTTTGGCATATTCTATGAACAAGAAAATATGCATAAATTCATAACATTCTACATACATGACATACATTAGTATATAATACTGTTGCGTCCGTCACCTTGGCAGTTAGGACCCAAGCCCCTGACCGAAGCCTTAACTCCTACTAACATAATTGCACAAACAGAACCCAAAGAAGGGCAAGTAGAAAACAAAAACAAAAACAGAGAACAACAAATCAAAGAATCATTGGTATGGAATGTGGGGGAGAAACTATGGGAACGGATGTAACATTCAAGATGTTTGATAAAATGGGCAGTGAGGAGTGAGTTTGTGTCACTATAGGGATATGATTGTAACCAGATATCTACTTACATTTTCCAAACACAGAGATGGAATAAAATAGACTGAGCGGGGAATAATATCCTCAGCCTTAGTGGGCGGTCAGAGAACAGGCAGATCTCCAAGTTTCTTATTGAGATAATCTGTATATATACAAATAGATATTATGAATTCAATATTGTATATTTAATTTTAGTTTGAATTTAAAACACTCATTATATAACGGATAGATAAGAGAGATATGTATACATATTATATTCAAAATCTCACCTAGTAGAGCGGCTTGTACCAGACATAACAGGGTGATTAGTGTTAACTGATATGAACGATGACATCCGGAATACCCAGATATGGGCTAGATCTATATTTTCTCCCGCTCAGTCTATTTTATTCCATTTCTGTATTTGGAAAATGTAAGTAGATATCTGGTTACAATCATATCCCTATGTTGACAAGCTCACTCCTCACTGCCCATTTTATCAAACATCTTGAATGTTACATGCGTTTCCATAGTTTCTCCCCCACATTCCAGACCAATGCTTCTTTGATTTGTTGTTCTCTGTTTTTGTTTTTTTTTCTACTTGCCCTTTTTTGGGTTCTGTTTGTGCAATTATGTTACTAGGGGTTAAGGCTTCGGCCAGGGGCTTGGGTCCTAGCTGGCAAGATCATGGACGCAACAGTATTATGTATTAATGTATGTCATATATGTAGAATGTTATGAACTTATGCATATTTTCTTGTTCATAGAATATGCCAAAGCTCCTGATGAAGCGTTACTGAACGCGTAACATATAGAGCAAGCTGAGTCGAGTCATATACGATACACTGTCTCTTCGGAATTTGATATCATTTACAAGAGTGAATTGCTCGGTTATCCGATATTTTCATTATCTAACTTGATCATGTAGATGGTGTAAGTAATATGCTCATAGGTATTATCTGTGAATGTATGTAAGTCTATGTATGTTTTCTCCAGTTTTATTTTTGTAATAAATACTGTAATTTTTTTAAAAAACGTTGTGCTATGCCTACAAAGTCCATTATCCAAAATTTCTTTCAATGCAGCATCACGTCACCAGACTGGAACAGATTAAAAATAGGTAAGTACATATATCTTATTTATACAGGTTAAGTAGAATAGTTAAGAGAAGGGGGAGGAAATATTTTAAAGAACAGACGTTGTTAGGTTTCTTCCAGTTTAAAGTGGTTCTAAAGGCTGAAGGATTTATACCTTCATGCATTCTTTGCATGAAGGTAAAAAAAACCTTCTGTGTGCAGCAACCCCCCCAGCCCCCCAATACTTACTTCCCTCTCTATCCAGCAATGTACACAAGAGCATCGACTCTCCGGAGACTTTCCCTCCTCATTGGCTGAGACAATGGCTTCCACTGCTGTCAATCACAGCCAGTGAACCAATAAAGAGAGAGAGGGGGCAGGGCCGAGTCACGGCTCCATGTCTGTTTGGACACGCAAAGCAGCGGCTTGGGGTCATGCCTGCTTGGGTGCCCATATTACAAGCTGCTTGCTCTGGGGGCACTCAACAGGAGGGAGGGACCAGGAATGCCAACGGGGGTCCCGAGAAGAGGAGGATCGGGGGGCTGCTCTGTGCAAAACTGCTGCTCAGAGCAGATAAATCTAACATGTTTTGGGGCGTGGCTGAGCTGCGGGATAAGATTTTATACAGCGGGAGCTGATCATCGAGTTCTGTGGACCCGATGTCCGCTGGCACCCGCTGATCATTCGGTACACAGGCAGAATGGCAGTAAACAAGGCAGATTGCTGTTCTGTCAGTACAGAAGGCATAGTCCACCTGCTCTCATTTATCCATCAGAATGCATGTGCCTCCACTGTGGGGACACTCATATTTTAGTGTTAGGACCACAGATATCAGGGTGTCGTGACGAGGCTCTGTGGCTTACGCATGCATTTGCAAATGCGTGCGGACTAAACCCCTGTTTTTAACGCATACTGTTAGACAGGTTAGTTTGGTTGTCTGCGAGCTGGTGGTAAGTAGGCTTGGAACTCTTTCCTGGGCATTCCCCAGGCCTTGTTTGTATCTGTTTGTAGCCCTCCAATGCCGCTTACTGCGATAGCCAGCTATAAATGAGGGTGGTGGCAAGTTTTTTGAGATCACCTTGGTGTGTGTATTGGTCCAGCAACGCACCAGCACCTTTGCAGCCATTGTGCTATTTGCTGGGTGTCTGGTGTGCTCCTGTACCTTTAAGAAGGGATGCGCTGCCCTTCAGTCCACCTGCTCTCATTTATCCATCAGAATGCATGTGCTTCCACTGTGGGGACACTCATATTTTAGTGTTAGGACCACAGATATCAGGGTGCCGTGACGAGGCTCTGTGGCTTACGTATGCATTTGCAAATGCGTGCGGACTAAACCCCTGTTTTTAACGCATACTGTTAGACAGGTTAATTTGGTTGTCTGCTAGCTGGTGGTAAGTAGGCTTGGAATTCTTTCCTGGGCATTCCCCAGGCCTTGTTTGTAACAGAAGGCATAGATCCTGTGTTCCTGTAAAGCAGGAACACCAATCCATGCTTTCCACTAGTAAAAGCACCTCCCCCACTACACTGAGTCACCAGCTAGGCACACATTAACTCCTTTGATTGCCCCTAATGTTAACTCCTTCCCTGCCAGTCTCATCAGTAGAACATTGACTGTGCATATTTTCAGCACTGATCACTGTAATGCCGCGTACATACGGTCAGACTTTCCTACGTGAAATGTGCAATCAGAGCTTGTTGTCGGAAATTCTGTGTAGGCAGTTTCCATCGGAATTTCCATCGCACAAAATTTGAGATCTGGTTCTCAAATTTTCCGACAACAAAATCCGTTTGCATAAATTCCTATCGTGTGTACACGATTCCGACGCACAAAGTGCCACGCATGCTCAGAATAAATTACGAGACGGAAGCGCTCGGTCTGGTAAAATTAGCATTCGCAATGGACATAGCACATTTTGAAATCTTTTAATGCAGCGCATTCTCTTCTTCTTTAGAATGCTAGAAGAATGAAGTTGTTTTGCTGCTTATATTCACACAGTTCTCACAAACTTCTTTCTTTATAATTTCTCATGATCTCATGAATAATATTCATTTTTTTTTTCGTCAGATCTTCATAATACTTTTTTTATGTTTGTTTTTTTTAATTTGTTTTTTTTTTCATCAAGATCTACATTTTTTTGTTTTCTAGTGCTCTCCATAATATTATTTCTCGTTTTGTGTGTCAAGTTACCACAACACCATTATTATCTTGTATTTTTTTTACCTCAAGGAAGTTGGTTGGTGTCCCTTGTTAATTTGACCTTGTATTTTCGAAATGTACCTGCCTACTCACAAACAAACTGTCCTTTTTGAAGTAAAACACATAGGCAAGTATTTGTGAAAAAGAAATATCCATTTATTCTGGATCATAACAAAATAAAGAGGAATTCAACGCTGGAGAAACTGGTGAAATTTGCGAAGCCTTTGTACCCCAGGGCACACATTTATTATTTTACTGTCAAAATTGGTGGCCTGAGGAGTCCATATAATAGTGAGCACAATCCGGTCCCGGACTACAAGAGATCAGGAACAGCAGCAGATGACATATCTGTCCCCAGGCTGTGATCATACAACAGCCTGCATCTTTTGTCAGACCAGACTGAACCCAGGCCATCAATCTCTGGTCTTCCTTACATGCTTCCTTCCAGGCTGTGGCTCTGGTGTTGGAGGTATGGCAGAAGGTGGAGGAGGAGGAGGAGGACCATGGTTCAACTCATAAATGTTGCTTTAGCTTGTGAGTTTGCCCCTCAACCCCCTATTTAGGGCTTGCAAGATCACTTCCTCACATAAGAGGCGTTGGCCCTCCTCCATTTCCAGCATTTTGCAGGCTGTCATGTAGGTATAGTCCTCTTGAACACTGGGGGGGTTTCTGAGGGCCGCAGTAGCCTTCAGAAATAGGCCAGTTGCTGCCTCCTTCAGGTTACTCCTCTTCCTGGAACTTTTTTGTGGAAGGCCAAGGGCAGTGACCTGGGATTCGGGCAGGCTACTGGGCCCGGCCACCTCCTGGCTCCCACTTACCCCCACCACCTCCTGGCTGCCACTTTCCATGGCCTCCTCCTGGCTGAGACTTTCCTGTGTATGAAAAAGGGACATAGTTTTAGTTTTTGGTTCATCAATCACACACAATTTTCAGCTCATGACTGTTGCAAATTGAATTTAATAAATAGAAAAGACTATCATTCTGACCCTAACATTTTTCATTTGTGTCACAATCATTTGTGGCCACTACTGTCTATTGATATGTAAAAAACTTTGGGAAATCAGAAATTAGTTATCAAAACTAACATATATTTAACATCCTTAATTAACCAGAAATATTTTGAAGAATGCTATACCTGACTCAAGATGGGCTCCTCCACATGTGGCTACCTGGAAGGCCCAGGTTAATCGTCGGAAGCCTCAGCTGGGGGGGAGGAAGCCTTAAATGAAGACTGGAGAGTGCTGGCCTGGGTTCAGTCTGGCCTGCCAGAAAATGCAGGCTGTCGTAGTACCACAGCACAGTACATAAATGTCATCTGCTGCAGCTCCTAATCTCTGGGAATCCTGGAACGCTCCCTAATATAAGTGCTCCTCATGCCACCAATTAGGGCCTTCAAATAGGGGATGTCTGCCGTGGGGATCACCGGCTTCACAAATTCCAGCAATTGATCCAGTGCTGCCTTCCTCTTTGGCTTATTGTTATAAAAGGGGTGGTTTACCTGCCACAGACAGGGCAGGCAGCTCCCTGTACTTATCAATGAATATGGGCATAAAGTCCTCATCATTGAATAGATCCATTTTCTCGGCAAGACACAACGCAAGACAAACCCTAATGTCAGGCGAAACGCTCCTAATCTTGACCCAATATAGGCCTCAATCTATAAGCAGTATAGGCCACTGATGCACCAACTTAAAATTGTACCTTCGTTATAACGATCGTCGCTTCCGTTACTTCGTCCCCCACTCCCAGATCGTATGTATGACGCACGTTTGTTCGCTTTATATACACTGCACATGCGTGAAACTCTGGCCACCCCTGACGTTCTTTCTAGTCTATTCCCCCGCCCCTTGTCTTTCAGCACAGTGGGAGAGCACATGGCGGAGAGACAACAGCTGCATGCAGGGGAGAGCAGCAAAGACAAAAGGCCGGAGCCTCGAACCTCACGATCCCAGAGGAGATTGAAGGCATCAATTATGGCCTTTATAGAGATGGTGGAGACGGTGGACATCTTCAAGAGGGCCGACTGTGATGGGAAGTATGGACCTTACCCAAACCCAAATCTGAGAAAGGCCAAGTTCATGCCTAAGTCTGCACAGGAATTTTGGGGTACAGCGATCCAAGGATCAACTGAGGAAACAATGGTCAGACCTCAAATTGAGCGAGCAGGATCAGTACAGAAGGATCAAGAGAGTGCTGCAAAAAAGTAAGTATTTTGTCATGTGTTCCTATTCTTCTTCTTAAAGTTCGTGCTGCTCCATGTGCTTTTCTTTATTGTTGTACTTTTTAAAATGGCAACTTTCATGTTCATGGGCACAGTAATCAGTTGTAGGAAACATTGTTCGGTCGCCCACTTATAAGATGTTTTAGGCAGATACAGGTTAACTACATTTGTTCATGTCTATTTGTATTAAAATAAGTTTGTTGTCTAGATGGATTTGTAACTAGAATGAAATGCAAACTTGATTAAGTGTAAGGAGAGGACACTCAGCAGCATTTTACACATCTGGATGCAGGAGCACTAGTGTGGGACACCAGAATCAAACTTTTTTTTTTTCATTTAGAGTTTTATTGAAGTAAGTAACAGAAATACATAATGCACAGTGCCAAAATTGCAGATGCAACTGCAAACTTTTTACCATTACAAATCATTATGGCAGAATATAACTAACATGAACATATCAATCACTTTCAGCCTTTGGAGTAATCTGGATTATTAGTTCAGACAAATGCATTCTGGTTCAAACTTTGTGTTTACTATGTATGTGGCATCAACCTGTTGAAACAATTCAGTTTGATTAACACGAATAGGTTGGTATTATCCGTAGACAAAAGTGGAAGACAGTAGATAATCATAGTATATCCTGAGTGATCTAAGGTAGGCGTATTCTTAGGCATACTGAGAGATGTGTGCAGAATGTGGATAGCCAAGTAAAAGAGGAAAAAATGGGGGGTCAGGGTAAGGGAGGGGGGGAGGTACCCAATGAGAGATGTTTCATGAGGTCATAGGGACTTCATGTGGTAGATTCTTGTGAGTATTTAAACACCAGCCACGGTTGCCACGTTTTGTGGAACCTTTCAATATTGCCTTTATCTTGAGCCAGCGTGTCCTCCATTTCATAAATTTCACCCACTTTTGTCATCCAAGCGGTCACAGACGGGGGCAGGATTGAGTTCCAATGTAAGGGGATTAATGATTTAGCTGCTTTGAGAAGATGTTTTGTCAATGAATGTTTATAGCGTTTGAAAGAGAATTTGGACACGTGCAATAAGCAACATGCTGGTGTAAGCATTATTTTAGTCTTAGTAATTTTTTTAATCAGTTTTCGTACTTCATTCCAGAAGGGTTCAATCTTAGCGCAATACCACCAGATATGGGCTAGAGAACCCCTTTCCGAGAGGCACCTCCAGCACATCTCTGATTTTTGTGCGTCCCATTTGTGCAGCTTATCAGGAGAATTATACCAGCGCGTCAGCAATTTGTAACTTGTTTCCTGAAGTTTTTTACTAATAGAGCATTTTTGTGCTAATACACAGGCATACCTCCATTGTTTGTCCGTTATCTCTACATCCAATTCCTCCGACCACCTCCTCCTGTGTCCGCTCATCCCCTTAACTCCTGTCCCCCTCAACCAGGAGTAGGCGACTGAAGTAGCCTTGTCAAGTGGACTCCCATCCCGACACACCGACTCCAAGGATGTCAAGGGTCTATGTAATTGTTGAGGGTTTTTAAATTTGCCTAGATAGCTTCTTATCTGGAAATAGGTCCATTGTCGCATTTGTGGTAATTTTTTTTCCGTCTTAAGCGAAGACCAGTCTCTGTATTTATCCTCTGTGTAGCAGTCGCCTGCCAGCAGGGGAGTGTTCTGCGATGGTGGTTTGAGTGTCAGGTTGTGCAAACCTGGTATAAAGTCAGGGTTGTCTGTCAGTGGTGTCAAAGGGCTGGGAGAAGTAGTAAGCTCTCTTTGTTTAGCTAATGTGCTAATAATTTTCAATGTCGTGCCAGTAAGTGGATGATTGCGTATGGTATGAGGGTAACTTCTCAAGTCAACCCAAGGCGAGTACTTAAGCGGGAATGTGGCTAGATCTGTCTCTAGAGTAACCCAATCTTTCACAAGGTCGTGACAATGCCAGTCAATAACTCTAGCTATATGTGAGGCATAGTAGTAGTGTTGGAAATTCGGTAAGTTAGTTCCTCCTAGATCTTTGGGTTTTGTTAGAGTAGTTAATTTGATTATGGGTTTTTCATGTTGCCAGAGAAATCTCGTAACCATTGAGTTGAGCACTCTAAAGAATTTCTGAGGAACGAGCGTATTAAATACAGAAATTTGGGTAGAATTACCATTTTTACTATTGCACCTCTCGTTCCATTTTATGAGGTCCTCCCTACATCCTTTGAGGAAGGTCACAAAATTTCTCTCGAATGCAGAGTGTAGTTGTGGAGTGAGCCAGATCCCTAGATATTTCAACTTAGATATCGTGTCCCATCTAAATGATGAGTTGGTTTTGGTCCGTGTGAGCAATCTATCTGGGAGGGAGATGTTTAGAGCCTCTGATTTTGTGTAATTTATTTTTAAGTTGGATACATATCCATAGTGAGCAAATTCTTGTAAAAGGTTGGGAAGAGTTATAGTCGGGTTTGTTTGAAAAAACAAGAGGTCGTCGGCATAAGCTGCCACCTTATATTCTCTATCCTTGATCCAACAGACCTGAATTGCGGTGTTATTTTGGACTGATCTGATGAAAGGTTCCAGTGGGAGAATGAATAATAGAGGCGATAGGGGGCATCCCTGTCTGCTCCCATTCGTAATATGCACTTTTTCAGAGAGGATGCCATTTATTTTCAGCTCTGCTGTGGGATCCTGGTAAAGTGCAGAGATCCAAGCCAACATAAGTGGACCCAGACCCAATCCTCTACATACTGCCATCATGAAATCCCACGCCACTCGATCGAAGGCCTTCTCCGCAACAGTTGAGAGGAGAAACACTTCGATCTTCCGCAGCCTCGCTGCATGTATAAGCAAGAGTGCCTTAGTCACGTTGTCTTTAGCCTCTCTGCTAAGCATAAAACCCACTTACTCCATACCAATCAGTTTTGGAAGCAATGGTCCCATCCGCATTGCGAGTATCTTTGCAAACAATTTGACATCTAAGTTCAGCAAAAAGATGGGACAATAGCTAGTACAGTCCTCAGGGTCTTTGCCTGCTTTCGGTATAACCGTAGCATGTGCTGAAAGTAAACCTGGTGTTACTGCTCTCGGTGTGGACAAAGCATTTAAGGCATCTCTCAAGGGGTCAGTTAAAATGTCCATAAAGGACTTATAGTAGATGGCTGAAAACCCATCTGGCCCCGGGCTCTTACCGGCTTTGAGTAGTTTAATGGCTTGTTTAATTTCGGCCGATGAAATTGGGGTTTCTAATAGTTCCGTGTCTAAATTTGGTAGAGCTGGGAGTCCACTTTTTGTTATATAATCCTGTATAATTTGTGCTCTATCTCCTGACATTTGTGGTTGTTTGTGCTGTGGTGGCAAGTTGTATAGCTTCATGTAGAAGTTATGAAAGTGTTGGGCTATCGCCTCTGATGCCATATCTAGCTTCCCTGCCTTGTTTCTAATACCGGCAATATTGTTAGTTGAATTATGCTCTCTCAGAGCTCTCACCAAGAACCTGCCCGCCTTATCTCCCGAATCGTAATAGATTTGTTTCTTGAAAAATAGCATCCGTTTAGCTCTGGTATTAAGTAGCTGTTGTAAGTCCTTTCTGGCATCTAGCAAGCTCTTGGCTGAAGCTATCGAGAGGGATTGTTTATGCAAATACTCCAGTGATCTAATTTGGGTGAGTAGTTTCTTTATATGGGCGTCTCTTTCTTTTTTACGTCTAGAGCCTAGTTCTATCAGTGTTCCACGGATGGTGCATTTGTGTGCTTCCCATACCATTAGTGGGTCAGCCTCAGGGGTGGTATTGTGTTTAAAGAATTTTGTCAAGTTGTTAGTGATCGTAGGTAAGAGCGACTGGTCAGTCAACAGTGACGCATTTAATCTCCAAGTCGGTTGCTGTCGTGTTGTATTCTGTAGATCCATAGAGATGGAGATAGGGGCGTGATCCGAAATCGTCTGAGTTCCTATGCATGTGTCAGTCAGCTTCAAAAGGTCCCTTTGGGAGATGAATAGACAATCTAGTCGCACATTTCTGTTATGTGGGATTGAGAAGTGTGTGTAATCCCTTCCCTCTGGATTGAGAAAGCGCCAGGAGTCTACCAGCTGCAGTTTCTGTAGAAGCGACTTAAGTTTTTTCAGAATTTTGTACGTAATGCAGGTCCTACCATTGGACGTGTCAAGAAGCGGGTTTAAGGGAACATTGAAGTCCCCTCCTAATATAAGGCAACATTAGCAAACTCCTGTAGCTTTCCCACAATATGTTGACAAAATGTAATGTGAGCTTTGTTTGGAAAGTATATGTTGGCTAGAGTTATGGACCCTTCAAGAATACAAATCTTCCATCAGGGTCACATATTTGTTCAGACAACTTAAAGGGTAGGTCTCTGCCTATGAGAATCGTGACACCCTTTGACTTGGAGTCAGCAGTCGTGGC
Source organism: Lithobates septentrionalis (assembly GCA_037952835.1). Classification (NCBI taxonomy): domain Eukaryota; kingdom Metazoa; phylum Chordata; class Amphibia; order Anura; family Ranidae; genus Lithobates; species Lithobates septentrionalis. The sequence continues at coordinate 4,000,933 of JBBDGP010000158.1, forward strand.
GTGGAAAGCCCTCGGGAACTGTGGATTTGTGATTCTTGGTATGTGGTGAGTCTTAAAATGGGTTTCTTGGAGAAACACGAACTGTGGCTTACCTTTTTTAAGTTCCCTCATAAGGGTAGAGCGGCGTTCAGGGATGTTTAGGCCTCTGATATTATGTGAAATCACCAGGGGGCGGCGCCCCAAGGACGAGTAAACCATGGCGGTGGTGTAGGAGGAAGTTTTTCGGAGGTCAGAGCTGCAGAGACAAAACTATGATTTGGAGGTTAGTATCCAATTCTCAGGTCAGAAACAACAAACCTATAACCCTCTATGTGGGTACCTTCTGATGAGTGGGAGTAAGGGGATTATAGAGGAGGAAAAGAAGTGAAAAGAAGAAAGAAGAACAACAAGAGAAAAAACACTTGTTTAACTTAGCGGGAGAATATCACTGTGGTGGACCTCTCCCCAGAGAAAAACTCTACTCCCCCAAAAGAGAGGTACCACCTAACGTATTGTAGCTATTTCCCCTTCCCCACTTGGGAGTCCGGGAAGCTTTGTGGGGTCGCTGGGAAGCGACAACAACCAGGAGGCAGCCCACCTTCAAATCTATTGGAAGTTGAAAATAAACAAGTAAATGTAAACAGAACAGCCTCAATGAGCCACACATGGCTGGCTCAACTGTAAAAGTAATATAATGATTTATGGATTACACCCGACCATGGTGTAATGTATATATTTGGGCAGATATATAATAGATTTAAACCTAAAATAATACAGGGGGTAAAATGATGAATGTGGCAGGTAATTGTTGTAAAATCTTGTATATATTAACTGTCATCGCTGTTAATGACCACACATTAAATGTGGTGCGATCTCACGGATTATTAGAGCATGAAGATTTAAGGAACCTAAAAGCACTTGAAGAAATGGTCAAATCATAGCAATATTGTAGGCTGTCATCTTCATACATCCTAAGCGGGCCACTCTGCTGTTCTAGAGCTAACGGTCTGTCAAGCTAGATAAGATCATGTCCATCTCAAAAGGTATCCAGCAATGATGTGGATTGCTCACTTGACTGACAGTGAGCCACGTCCAGGGCATATCATGGAAGTCAAGTTAGAGCATCTCACTTATGACCAATTTTCAAGGATATTGCGTGTGGTAAGGCCTGTATGTCCTTCCTAGTATCACCTGTAAACGTCAGGTCTGTGCAGGCAATAACCGACTGTAAAGCTCTATGTGACTGTAAGGTAAAGCGATTGAGCCAGTGTTTCCGTGAGATATCCATGCAATTTAGATTCGACAAACTTAAAGAGAAATAACTATGCAATACTGTTACCTGCATGTCACAAGGCATATAGTAGTTGGAATTAGGAGATGAAATGATAAAACAGCATTACGTCACTTCTATTCACTTTCCTGGGCTCTAGAAGGACGGGCCATTCTTCTCGGCGTGTCTGCTGTAGAGTTGCCTCCCCGACTTTGTTTGTGTTTTTTCAATTGTCTCTTGTCTGGGGATGAGAAGGGAGAAGAGGGTGGACTCCTTATCAGTGGTGGCTGTAGGAAATCGGCATACCAGTCCGGGAGGTCCAGTTGTCCCAGGTCCAACGTCTCGCAGAATTCTGGAAGATCAGCTGGCATGCGTAATATGCATTGATGACCATTGTGTGCGACTGTGAGGGCTAATGGAAATTGCCAGGTGTACTTCAATTCTCTTGCTCTCAGTTTCTCCAGAAGAGGGCGTAGAGCGCGCCAATTCTTCAGGGTGATCTGTGATAGATCTTGGAATAGCATGATCGTAGCGCCATTAAAGATGATTTGGTCGTTCCGTCTTGCTTTACGCATAATCTCTTCTTTGGTAGTAAAACTTTGCAAACAACAGATTATGTCATGAGGCAGTGCTGTTTCAGATCCCCTAGGTCTGAGAGCTCTATGCGCTCTCACAAAGTCAATCTCTGTGTCTTCTTGCCTTTCAAGCAGGCTGTTAAAGACTCTCCGGAGGGCTGGGACAATCTGCTCTTGTTCCACAGACTCCCTCTCACCCTAATGTTGGGATCCCTCTCATCCTAATGTTGCACCTTCTCCCTCTATTATCAAGGTCTTCAATATGCCGGTTCATATCTATAAAGTGCTGTATATGAGTTGTTGTTGTCACCTCTAATTTGTGGATCGCCTTATCCCTGTGTCTGCCTGCGTTTTCGCCCATCTTCTCATTAATCACCATCATACTTGTTTTTAGATCAGTGATAGCTGCTGAAAATGTGGCTTTAATGTCCGCGGCGAACACTGACATATCTGCAAATGTCAGAGGGTGGTCCGGTCTGGACTTACCCCTGCCAGTGTCCTCCGTAGCTGACATGGAGTCCTCACTGCCTTCTTCATCATGAGGCGTCAGCGCCATCTTAGGTCTCGCGGATCCACTGCAGGCCGCCGATTGATATTTAAAGATGTCAGCTATGTTAGAGTTAGCTGATGCTGACGAATTATGGTGCGGTCTGGAGCGGGGAGTCCAATGGAGCTTTCTGCCCGGCATCTGGAAGCCACAGGTCGGGTGTTAGGCTAAGAACCGCCGTGTGTGTCTCGGAGCTCCTTCAGTGTGCTGCCATCCCCGCCGCGCGCAAAGCCATGCCCCTTGAAGAATCAAACTTTTTAAGGTGTCCCACACAGGTGCTCCAGTGGGTACTAGGGGTGTCTCCATGTATGAAACTTGTACAAAAAAAGGGAAGTATTCCAGCTCTGGAAATGAAATAAAAATGTCTTCAGCTTGGAACTCTGCCAAAACAGACAATTGTACGACACTTCCAAGCAATGTTTCATATTCCTATTTCTGCCCTCCAATATCTGTGTGCTAAGTATACCTTTTTTTTATTCACATAGGGGAGAAAATATTTGGGACGTCTGAGGACACCAGGGACCCCCCACCTCCGAAAGAGGGGGAAGTCACCAAAACACAAGCAGAGGATGAGGAGGGAGATGTTTTGGAAGTGTGCAAAATTGTCACCACAACAGGTGAGTGTCTGAGACCACAGCTTCAGGTAAGATATCTGTTCCTGCATATTTATAATACATGGTGTGTTTTTTTTTTTTTTTTTTAGGTGATGTGGATGTTGTGGAAGAAGAATCTCATTTTACCAGTGAAAGTGCCCAGATCCTCATTGGGGAGAGAATGGGGTGCAATCGCGATTTAGAAAATCTAAAGCAAAACATCAATGATGTTCGACAAAAAATGAAAAACATAATTGATGTTTTAGGGAGAATCTAAAACACACAAAAATGTAACCCTTTTTTTCATGTATTTTGGGGTTTGAAAAAAAGTTTTAAAGTATTTTAAAGCCAAATTTTGAAGATGCACACAGTGTGTCAACATGTGCTATCTGCCATTAGGGGATATCAATGTACATGTTTTGTGGGTGCAACCCCTTCCTCGCTACTAAAGTAGCTGAGAGGAAGGGGTTGCACCCCCAAAACACGTCCATTGATCCCCCATGATGGGAGCTAGCACATGTTGACATTAGGCATGGGATCAGGAGGGAAATCCCCATTTTGAATCCCAATTTGTGCGCATCTTCAAAATTTGGGTTTTACAGGGATGACATCACCCCATTTGATGAAGGCAATATCAACACAGTTTGGACATACTAATGGCTGATATTGCCTTCACTTTGTCAATTTGAACTTTGTAAGTTCCTGAGTTCTGTATGTTATGTTTTGAAACATGCCTGTTTAACCAAAAAAGGCTATTTCTAATTAATGTGACAAAAAATAATGTTATACAACAAAGATGTTGGTTTGTTCAAAAACACTTTTCTAAACGCACATTTGAATGCGCTTTGAGTAAAAAGTTTTCCACTCAACAATGTGTGGCTTCTTCTTTCAATGATCAAAAGCAGTTTTTGGAGTAAAAGTTGGTGTTTACAGTGGCAATGGGGGTTATTTACTAAAGGCAAATCCACTTTGCACTACAAGTGCAGTTTCAAGTGCACTTTTAAGTGCACTTGGAGTGCAAAGTGGAATTTCCTTTAGTGCTTTATAATTTGCCTTAATAATGCCATTTTCATGACTCCACAAAATGCATTCATGGTGCTGAAAATTATGAATATTTTTGTCAGTAATGCATTACATACATTAACAACAAAAACAAGGTGTGTGTAGCAGACCCACAACATAATAATAGTTCGCTGAAGAAGAGATTGTCACCTCATGTATCAAATAAATTACATTTGCACTATTGAAGAAAATATCCAAAAAGAAAAGCCCATTGGAGAACCTAGGAGACAGCTAAAAGATACCCAGGCAGTAAATCAAAGGAAATATTCTTTCAGTTTAAGTTCAACAATTTAGGATAAAATGTTTCTTAATCAGTTTCTGGCATATCAATGGCCCCCCACCCGCAAAGTACTTGACATACTTCTGTCTTACTTCGTGGGCACTTTGGGGGGGCAAGCCAGGACGGCCAGCTTCAAGCACCATCAGGGTTTCTTGTTGAAGTCTGGCCTCAGGCCCAACTGAGGCTACATAGTTCATAGAATTTCTCCTTAAATAGTTGTGTAGAATGCAGCATGCATGGATTATATGGTTAAGTTTATATTCTGCCATGTTGAATGGCATAAGGAATAGGCAGAACCGGCTGGCCATTATCCCAAAAGCATTCTCCACCACTCTCCTGGCTCTGGCCAGATGGTATTTATAAACCCTCTGGTCCGGGGTGAGGGTCCTCATGGCTTCAAAATGGTCGGCTGGTCTGAACGAACTAACAGAGAGCACTGAAAAACAGAAAGGCCGGAGCTGAAAATCAGATACGAGCGGACAAGAACGCACTGAAAATCAAATACGTATTAGAAATACGAACCCACAAGCACAAACTAAAGAGCGGTAAAGATTGTAAAAGCAGGAGGCTGAACAGCGTGAATCGTCTGTCACCAGACTTCTACTAACACGAGATTAGCGGAAGGAGCCCAAAGGGTGGCGCACTTGGTATTGAACTTCCTCTTTCTAGTGCCATCGTACATGTTGTACGTCACCGCGTTCTTAATGTTCGGAAATTCCGACAACTTTGTGTGACCGTGTGTATGCAAGAAAAGTTTAAGCCAACATCCTTCAGAAAAAATCCATGGATTTTGTTGTTGGAATGTCCGGTCAATATCTGATCAGGTGTACGGGGCATAAGAATGTCACTGGTCCCCAAAAAGTGAAAAAAAGTGTTAGGTGTCCGATTTGTCCACCACAATATTGCAGTCTCGCTATAAGTCGCTGATCACCGCCATTACTAGTAAAAAAATAAATACAAATTCCATGAATATATCCCATAGTAGACATTATAACTTTGGCGCAGGCTAATCTATATACACTTATTGGGATTTTTTTAACAAAAATATGTAGCAAAATACAAAAGAAAAAGAGACACTCATAGGAGTAGACAAAAAAGCTGCGCACCCCAGATAATGAATATGAAAAACGAGAAGTCCTCTAATGGGGCTTTAAAGCAGCCAGTGATGTAAGTTTACAAAATACAAGAGGAGTGGGTAATAAATAATTTATTGATACAAAAAAATATAATGAATACTGACATCAAAAAGTCAGGACATGAGCTGGAAGACAAAAGTAAACAAATGAAAAAACAATACCAATAGCAAAGGGCAGTGTGCGATAGGTTACACCATAAGCAACAGTAATTCAATAACACAAGATGTTGGTTGTGTAAGGATCTGACGCGTTTCGACCCCAATGGGTATTCTTCAGAGGATAATTATATAAAAACTGTAAAGATGTAAACATGTGTCAGATGATTTAAAACCAAGAGAAAAAGAATATATGAACAAGTCCATATAATGCGTCTTTACCAGTCACGATGTACTCAATGGTTACAGGTGGCCATGGTATGAAGGAGTTTCCCTCTTGTTGTATCCCCGATCTCCTGGCGGATGGGCCAATCACAAGGGGAGCAAATGCCACACACACATGCCTTACAGGGAATCACACACTAGATATCCCCAAAAGTTGAGGGAAAGGAGGGGTGTGCACTGCACCTGTGATGAAATAACAATGTGTGTTAAGTAACGGGTTCCAAGAAGGAGTTTCTAAAGGCAAAAGAGGAAAATGTGTCTGTGTATAACTATTTGAATTCTAATTGGGTTGAAACTAAAAATGTTAGCAGACGTGGAGGGAGAGTGGGTCCATACAAAGAGGCGTAAGAGAAAGACGTGAAATAACGAGAAGTGGGGGGAAAAGGGGGAGGAATGGTAGGGGGAAGGAAGGAGGGGGAGGGGGTGGGTAATGTAAGGGAATAGAGGGGAAGGGGGGAGGAAGAGGGAGGAAAAGCAGGGAAGGGAAGAAAGGGGAAGGTGCAAGGGGGCGGGAAAGAAAGTGCAGGATCAAGTGTGGGGAAAACATAAATATTGTATGGACCGACTCCCATTACAAACGTCCAATTTTAAAGGTTGAAAGGCAATGGCAATAGGGTTTGAATGCATGGAGGCCAGAAAGTGTGGGGGAGGCCCATCAAGGGGCCAAAAAGGGGCAAAAGGTGAGAAAAAAATGATAGTAAACGTGAGCAAAACAAAAAAAAACATGCGAATGTGATGAGTGAGTGACATGTGGGAAAAGTGTGTAGGGTGAAAGGGTGTGTGAGGAGGGCATTACCTTAAATGTAAAATCAATCGATTCGGTCAAAAGGCAAATGATGGAAAATAATCTGTAATGTCACAAAGTAAAAAGAGATAAGTCAAAATTGTTGTCAGGATTGAAGGAGGTAACACAATCATGGTGTGAGCCACACATCATGAAAGCAGCGAAGGAGTATGTGAATTCATGAAGCAGTAGGGGAGTGTGTGAGTTCTTACCAACAAGTCGAATATTATAGGCAGCGCAGGAGCGTCCGGTGGAAACAGGTAGTACCACTGAACCTCTCCTAATGCCGAAGTAATTTATAGGGGAAATAATTTGCCTAAATGTGTCACAGGTGCGGGCATCCCTCCCCCTCCATCCATTCCCCCATAGGGGGAAAACGACGCAATGGCGGCGCTCTTGTGTGACTCCCTCGGCGTTCCGGAAGAGAAATTCTCCCGGATCCACCGTCGCCTCCACCGCAACTGCGCAGGCGCCGTGACGTCACCATACGATACCACGACACGATACCACGTGCGTGCACGGGCGAATTCACGGCGTCCGGAAGGGATCCGGAACGCCGCTGGCAGGGATGAGAATAGCGTCCATCCTGGTGCTTCCACCTAGTGGGCGCGTAGGGAGATGCAGGGCCCTTGCGTCTCCCCAACCTGCCAGGAAGGCATGTGTGCCGCAGTTGCCTCCTTCAATCCTGACAACAATTTTGACTTATCTCTTTTTACTTTGTGACATTACAGATTATTTTCGATCATTTGCCTTTTGACCGAATCGATTGATTTTACATTTAAGGTAATGCCCTCCTCACACACCCTTTCACCCTACACGCTTTTCCCACATGTCACTCACTCATCACATTCGCATGGTTTTTTTGTTTTGCTCACGTTTACTATCATTTTTTTCTCACCTTTTGCCCCTTTTTTGGCCCCTTGATGGGCCTCCACCACACTTTCTGGGCTCCATGCACTCAAACCCTATTGCCATTGCCTTTCAACCTTTAAAATTGGACGTTTGTTATGGGAGTCGGTCCATACAATATTTATGTTTTCCCCACACTTGATCCTGCACTTTCTTTCCCGCCCCTTGCACCTTCCCCTTTCTTCCCTTCCCTGCTTTTCCTCCCTCTTCCTCCCCCCTTCCCCTCTATTCCCTTCCATTACCCACCCCCTCCCCCTCCTTCCTTCCCCCTACCATTCCTCCCCCTTTTCCCCCCACTTCTCGTTATTTCACGTCTTTCTCTTACGCCTCTTTGTATGGACCCACTCTCCCTCCACGTCCGCTAACATTTTTAGTTTCAACCCAATTAGAATTCAAATAGTTATACACAGACACATTTTCCTCTTTTGCCTTTAGAAACCCCTTCTTGGAACCCGTTACTTAACACACATTGTTATTTCATCACAGGTGCAGTGCACACCCCTCCTTTCCCTCAACTTTTGGGGATATCTAGTGTGTGATTCCCTGTAAGGTATGTGTGTGTGGCATTTGCTCCCCTTGTGATTGGCCCATCCGCCAGGAGATCGGGAATACAACAAGAGGGAAACTCCTTCATACCATGGCCACCTGTAACCATTGAGTACATCGTGACTGGTAAAGACGCATTATATGGACTTGTTCATATATTCTTTTTCTCTTGGTTTTAAATCATCTGACACATGTTTACATCTTTACAGTTTTTATATATTTATCCTTTGAAGAAGACCCATTGGGGTCAAAACGCGTCAGATCTTACACAACCAACATCTTTGTGTTATTGTACTACTGTTGCTTATGGTGTAACCTATCGCACACTGCCCTTTGCTATTGGTTAGGGATGAGCCGAACACCCCCCTGTTCGGTTCGCACCAGAACATGCGAACAGGAAAAAAGTTTGTTCGAACACGCGAACACCGTTGACACGAACATGAATAATCAAAAGTGCTAATTTTAAAGGCTTATATGCAATTTATTGTCATAAAAAGTGTTTGGGGACCCGGGTCCTGCCCCAGGGGACATGGATCAATGCAAAAAAAAGTTTTAAAAACGGCCGTTTTTTCAGGAGCAGTGATTTTAATAATGCTTAAAGTCAAACAATAAAAGTGTAATATCCCTTTAAATTTCGTAGCTGGGGGGTGTCTATAGTATGCCTGTAAAGGGGCGCATGTTTCCCGTGTTTAGAACAGTCTGACAGGAAAAAACCCATTTAAAACTGCTCGCGGCTATTGCATTGCCGGTCCGACAATACACATAGAAGTTCATTGATAAAAATGGCATGGGAATTCCCCACAGGGGAACCCCGAACCAAAATTTAAAAAAAAAATGACGTGGGGGTCCCCCTAAATTCCATACCAGGCCCTTCAGGTCTGGTACGGATTTTAAGGGGAACCCCGTGCCAAAAAAAAAAAACGGCGTGGGGTCCCCCCAAAAATCCATACCAGACCCTTATCCGAGCACGCAACCTGGCAGGCCGCAGGAAAAGAGGGGGGACGAGAGAGCGCCCCCCCCCCTCCTGAACCATACCAGGCCACATGCCCTCAACATTGGGAGGGTGCCTTGGGGTAGCCCCCCAAAACACCTTGTCCCCATGTTGATGAGGACAAGGGCCTCATCCCCCCAGATCCCGGCCCCCCCCTGTGTGAAATGGTAAGGAGGTAAAAAAGTACCCCTACCATTTCACTAAAAAACTGTCAAAGATGTTAAAAATGACAAGAGACAGTTTTTGACAATTCCTTTATTAAAATGCTTATTCTTTCTTCTATCTTCCTTCATCTTCTTCTTCTGGTTCTTCTGGCTCTTCTGGTTCTTCCTCCAGCGTTCTCGTCCAGCATCTCCTGCACGGCGTCTTCTATCTTCTTCTCCTCGGGCCGCTCCGCACCCATGGCATGGGGGAGGCTCCCGCTCTTCTCTTCATCTTCTTCATCTTCTTCTCTTCTTCTTTTCTTCTCTTCTTCTCTTCTTCTCTTCTTCATTTTCTTCTCCGGGCCGCTCCGCATCCATGCTGGCATGGAGGGAGGCTCCTGCTGTGTGACGGCGTCTCCTCTTCTGACAGTTCTTAAATAACGGGAGGCGGGGCCACCCGGTGACCCCGTCACCCTCTGACGCATGGTGACTTGACGGGACTTCCCTGTGACGTCACGGGGAATGCCACAGGGAAGTCCCGTCATGTCCCGTGCGTCAGAGGGGGGCGGGGTCACCAGGTGGCCCCACACCCCCCCCCCATTATTTAAGAACTGTCAGACGAGGAGACGCCGTAGGGGCGGATCCAGAGTCTAGTCTCGGGAGGGGCACTGCCAGAAAATATATTTTTTTGGGGTACATCTATCGGGGAAATGGCTGGTGTTGGCGCTTCAATCATCACGGCACCATGGTTGTTATGATGTCAGGATGATTGAAGCGCATTATTACTATTATTACATTGTTATAAAAAATTAAATAGTTTAAACTCACCATAATGCAGAATCAGTGGGAGCCCTGAGTGTGTCACTTGCCACGTCACCTGTCACCAGATGCAGATTGTCACTTGCCACGTTGCCTGCCACATGTTGCGGATTGTCACTTGCCACGTCGCTTTTCACCAGATGCAGATTGTCACTTGCCACGTCGCCTGCCACGTGTTGCGGATTGTCACTTGCCACATCGCTTGTCACCAGATGCAGATTGTCACTTGCCACATCGCCTGCCACATGTTGTGGATTGTCACTTGCCACGTCGCTTGTCACCAGATGCAGATTGTCACTTGCCACGTCGCCTGCCACATGTTGCAGATTGTCACTTGCCACGCCGCTTGTCACCAGATGCAGATTGTCACTTGCCACGTCACCTGCCACATGTTGCGGATTGTCACTTGCCACGTCGCCTGTCACCAGATGCAGATTGTCACTTGCCACGTCGCCTGCCACATGTTGCGGATTGTCACTTGCCACGTCGCCTGTCACCAGATGCAGATTGTCACTTGCCACGTCGCCTGCCACATGTTGCGGATTGTCACTTGCCAGGTCGCCTGTCACCAGATGAAGATTGTCACTTGCCACCTGCTAAGGTGTTCTCTTGTGTCCTAGAGACAGGCAGCAGAGAGATGATGTAATCTCTCTGCTGCTGCAGCTGCCTGCATGGTGAGGGGGGAACTGCAGGGATGCAGGGCGGGCGCCGGGCGGTGAGAGATGATGTCATCTCTCTGCTCCCCCGCCCGCCAGCTCCCTGATTGGCCAGCAGCCAACAAACACATCGAGCGGCGCCGGCACATCTCACCAACTGAGCCGCCGGGCCAGCCGCTGTCTCTCTCCTGCAGAGCCGCCCGCCGCCTCTGTCACCTATGGAGCCGCCCGGCGGCTCTCTCACTTATGGAGCCGCCCACTGGCTCTCTGACTCACCCGCATTTCTCGGAGGGGGCAATTGCCCCGTTGCCCCCCCTGGATCCGCCCCTGAAATGCCGTCACACAGCGGGATCCTCCCTCCATGCCAGCATGGATGCGGAGTGGCCCGGAGAAGAAAATGAAGAAGAGAAGAAAAGAAGAAGATGAAGAAAATGAAGAGAAGAGCGGGAGCCTCCCCCCATGCCATGGGTGCGGAGCGGCCCGAGGAGAAGAAGATAGAGGACACCGCGGAGGAGATGCTGGACGAGAACGCCGGAGGAAGAACCAGAAGAGCCAGAATAACCAGAAGAAGAAGAAGATGAAGGAAGATAGAAGAAGCATTTAAATAAAGGAATTGTCAAAAACTGTCTCTTGTCATTTTTAACATTTGCTCCCCTTGTGATTGGCCCATCCGCCAGGAGATCGGGGATACAACAAGAGGGAAACTTCTTCATACCATGGCCACCTTTAACCATTGAGTACATCGTGACTGGTAAAGACGCATTATATGGACTTGTTCATATATTCTTTTTCTCTTGGTTTTAAATCATCTGACACATGTTTACATCTTTACAGTTTTTATATATTTATCCTCTGAAGAAGACCCATTGGGGTCGAAATGCGTCAGATCCTTACACAACCAACATCTTTGTGTTATTGTATTACTGTTGCTTATGGTGTAACCTATCGCACACTGCCCTTTGCTATTGGTATTGTTTTTTCATTTGTTTACTTTTGTATTCCAGCTTATGTCCTGACTTTTTGATGTCAGTATTCACTATATTTTTTTGTATCAGTAAATTATTTATTACTCACTCCTCTTGTATTTTGTAAACTTACATCACTGGCTGCTTTAATGCCCCATTAGGGGGACTTCCCGTTTTTCATATGTAGCAAAATACATATTGGCCTAAACTGATGAAGAAATGTAGATTTCTTTACATTTTTTTATTGAATGTGTTTTAGAGCAGAAAGTAAAAAATATTGTATTTTTTTCAAAATTGTCAGCCGTTTTTTGTGCAAAAAATAAAAACCACAGAGGTGGTAAAATACTACCAAAAGAAAGCTCTATTTGTGGGGGAAAATAAAACATACATTTTATATGGGTACAGTGTTGCACAACCCTGCAATTGCCAGTTAACCACTTCAATACTGGGCACTTTTGCCCCCTTCCTTCCCAGACCAATTTTCAGCTTTCAGCGCTCTCACAATTTCAATGACAATTGCGCGGTCATACAATGCTGTACCCAAATATAGTTTTTATCATTTTGTTCCCACAAATAGAGCTTTCTTTTGGTGATATTTATTCAATGCTCCGTTTTTTTATTTCTTGCGATATAAGCGAAAAAAAGAGCATAAATTTGGGAAAAAAACAATATTTCCTGACAGACTCCATGGCAGCCTACGTGTGGGTTAACCCCGCCTCCTCTCCAATGCTATAGGACCCCATTCCCATAAAAGAGTACTCACCACTAGCTACTGCGTTCCTTTTTTGTCCTCCTCCAATGGACCTACTCAAGATGTTCACGTCCGGTCGGACGGATCCAGGATTATGGCATACCTCTTGCAGTGCAGCTCAGGGCCCAGCCACGGGTGGGCGAGTAGCGTCTGAGGCTGAAGGTTTTCCCCTTGTGGTGGAGGGATGGTTGCCTCTGTATGCCGAAAACTTCTGGACGTATCAACGGCTGGCAAGGTCGGAAGCATTGTTTGTGTCTCCATGGCAGTGTTTCTCTGTGTATCCTGTCTTTCCCCAGGTATCTCCAGCCTCTATTTCAGTGATATCGGTCGCTTTTGGGTCCTTTTCCACCCCTCATGGCGGCTGGAGCGCTGGTGCGTTCCAGCTCGCCTCAGCACTTCCGGGTACGGCGTCCACGCCATTCGCGCATGCGCAGTAGCCTCCTCGAGACCGAGGCTTGGCTCGCGCATGCGTAATACGGCGTAATGCTCTGGAACCGTGCATGCGCGGTACGATCGCCGACCTACGGCGCAGGCGCATCGTGGGCGGTGACGTCACGGGCGGGGAGCTTCAAATACCGCTCTGAGACTCCCTCACAGTGGGATTTCCCTCACAGTGAATGGGAGTGGAGCGGTCTTCCCCATGCCCAGCTCTGGTCAACTCTAGGTGAGTGTTTGCAGCACATAGGTATACTTTCTGTGTGTTGAAAACTTAAAAAATGTATATATTTTACTAAGTGCAATTCGTGATGAAAAAAAAAAAAGAGAAGAATAATATAATAAATTATTAAATCCAATTTAAAAAAAAAATGTATATATTTTACTAAGTGCAATTCGTGTTAAAAAAAAAAAGTAAATAAAAAAAATAGAGAAGGGAGGAGGAAAATTTTTCTCCTTTGATCTATGATGATATGTTGTAATTGCTTTGGGGCAAAGGACTCCTCATTACTGGTTTGTTGGCCCATTCAGGCCATTTTTTCTTTTTGCAGACCAGCTGCATTGTGTCGCACTTCTTCTGCAAATCATGGATAATTAACCGCCTTTAAGTGGCCAGCCCTCTCGCACAAGGTATGTGCTTAAGAGGGGAGGGGTGGAAAGTCAGCCGCATGGTATATGCGTTATCTGATGTTGGTCCCATCATTTCCCCTTCCCTACTGTGTTTTTTCCTCCAGCCCTTCTAGATCGGACCCTCAGATTTCGGTCCAGAATGATAAAGACCTTGCCAGGCCACAACGCCAGTCTCCTTCAAGATCCAGACGAGACTCTGCATCTGGAGACCACCACCAGGGGAGACGATCTCATTCCTCCTCCAGACACCGCTCCCACCGCCATGACAGCCGCTCTGATCGAAGAGCCTGCTGGGGATGTGGAACAAGAGTTCCGGAGGGCAAATCACTATGTGATCGGTGCTATGCCCGGGCGGTCAGGGAAAAGGAAACAGAGAACCAACACTTGGAATCTCTAGTTAAACGTGTGGTACAGCAATTCCTGAAAGAGCTGGATTCGCCCCACACGCTGAGCCAGTCTACTTCTCTGCCTGGCCCCCCGGCTGATGAGGCCCGTGAAGACCTGGGCACGTCTCAGCCTTATGCGGCCTCTCTTGATTCCTCAGATGACGATCCTCAGTAAGAGGAGGAAATCGGAGGCTTTGACTTCAACATGGTGTCACCTTTAATTAAAGCAATCAAAGAGGCCCTTAAATGGAAGGATCCCATTACTCCGCTAGCTAAACAGAAGAAATTCTTCAAACACCTTGGAAAAGAATGTTCAAGTTTCCCGCTCCTTTCAGAGCTGAAAGATATTATAGATGAGGAATGGAGTAAAACGGACAGGAAGTCCTCTATGGTTAATAAAGCCTCCAGATTGTACCCCTTCAAGTCGGAAGAGGTGAAGTACCTAGAGAATGCTCCCCTTGTAGACGCTGCCCTAATGCGGCTGGCTAAACATGTCACTCTTCCCCTAGAGGATACGGTATCCTTCAAGGATGGTCTCGAGAGAAGGATTGACCAGGATCTGAAGAGGATCTATGGGCTGGCCGGCACGGCCTGTAAACCGGCTTTGGCCCTGGCAGCCATGTCAAAAGCCATGGAGGCTTGGACGGAGAATGTGGATTCCTTCCTTAAGGGAATTTTGGAAGAGCTAGCAGGAAGTTAAGCAGCCGCAGAATTAAAGCTAGCGGCAGTCTTCTTGGGGGAGGCATCCATTGATTTGATACGCCTTTTGGCGCGAATTATGCTATCGTCAGTCACGGCCAAACGAGCATTATAGTTACGTCCTTGGCTTGCTGACCCTATTTCCAAACAGGCCTGGTGTAAGATTCTCTTCGAGGGGTCCTCACTGTTTGGCAACAAACTCGACGATGCCATATCGCGTGCCACGGGTGGCAAGTCGGGCTTCCTTCCCCAGGATAGACGCCTTCTTGGTCGGAAGAAATCTCAGTTTAGAAGAACTGGAACAGAGGTCAAGCTTCCTTTCGCAAGTCCGCTAAAGGCCAGACATCCAGTGGTCGTGAGCAGGCAAAATCCTTTTGAGATTGCGCCCGCCCAGGCGGGTCGGGTAGGGGCACGGCTGAGCCTCTTCCGGCACGTCTGGGTGGCCTCGATCTCAGATTTTTGGGTGATAAGAACAGTCTCAACAGGTCACAGATGGACCTTCTCCAATATTCCTCCTCCCAGATTTGTCTCCACTCTTCTACCCCGGTCGGAAGAACAAAGACAAGCTCTACTGTCCTATGTGGACCTTCTGAAGTCTCAAGGAGCAGTTGTACACGTCCCCAGGGACGAATGGTTTCAGGGGGTATACTCCCCTCTTTTCCTAGTTCGAAAAAAGAGTGGCTCTTGGCACCCGGTCATAGACCTGACCTACCTGAACAAGTTTACAGAGCAAGGAAAGTTCAAGATGGAAACTCTGTCGACCATTCAGCAAGCTATTCAGCCAGGCGATTGGATGATTTCCATCGATTTGAAGGACGCTTACTTCCATGTCCCAGTAGAGGAGGGGCTTCACAAGTACCTACGTTTCCAAGTAGGGCAGGATCATCTGCAGTTTATTTGCCTCCCCTTCGGGTTGACAACTTCCCCCCGGGTCTTTTCAAAAATCCTCTTAGCCACGGTAGCTCTCATAAGGTTAAAGGGGGTGCGGCTCTACCACTACCTCGACGACCTCCTGGTTCTGTCTCAAAGCAGGGATCAGCTGCTGGCCCACCGGGAGCAGGTGATCTCCGCCCTATCCAGCTTCGGGTGGCTTCTGAATCTTGCAAAAAGCCACCTAATTCCGGCTCAACGCCTAATATATCTGGGAGCACAGTTCGACACCGTAAGGAGCACTATTTCCCTTCCACTACAGAAAATTCCGGTGGTCCGGGACAGAATTTCTCGGGCTCTACATACTACACACCTGAAGGCCTCTCAGTGTCTAGAAATCATTGGTACGATGGTCTCTACGACTCCCATGGTCAAGTGGGCCTTGTGGAGATTACGTCCCTTCCAGTCAGGGTTCCTGCAGCAATGGAGAACAGGGGACACCTCTTCTGGTGGCTTCAACGCAAGAACCTCCTGACATGTCACTCCATTGCCCCCATCTCCTGGATCACGGTCACGACCGATGCCAGCGGGACGGGTTAGGGAGCCCTCTGCGGTTCGAACCTTGCCCAGGGCAAATGGGATCCATGCCTCCCAGTCCCGGGTTCAAACATCCTGGAACTCAGAGTGGCCTGGTGTGCACTGCAATCCTTCTCTCACCTATTGAAAGGGAACTCAGTACTGCTAAGAATGGACAACACAACGGCAGTCGCCTATGTGAAGAGGCAAGGGGGTACCCGGAGTCTCAATCTCCTTCGGGAAGTCAAGCCCATTATTTCTTGGGCACAGAAGAATCTATGCAATATCTCGGCGGTGTTTGTCCCAGGAGTCCAGAATACCCAAGCAGACTTCCTTTCACGCACCAAGCTGGACAACAACGAGTTGTCCCTGCATATGGAGACATTCAGATGGGTCTCATCACTAGGGATCAAGCCCGAGGTGGATCTATTCGCCTCCCGCCACAACTACAAGTTGGAGAAATATTATGCCAGAGGTCATTGCAGCCAGGCTCTCGGGTCGGACGCACTGACGGATCTTTGGAGATTCAACAAGGCCTATACCTTTCCGCCGCTTCCAGTCATCCTGAGATTCCTGCAGAGGCTCCGTTCGAAAACAGCCGAAGTGTTGACGATAGCTCCATACTGGCCGAACAGGCCGTGGTTCCCTCTCCTTGTCCAACTCAGCTTCAGGGACCTGGTGCCTCTCCCTCTCAGGCCGGACCTTCTTTCTCAGGGGTCAGTTCTACACCCATGTCCGGCAGTACTGAGACTGATGGTCTGGTTCTTGAGAGGGAGAGGCTAATCTCGCTTGGTTGCGCTCCCACAGTGATCTCAACTCTCATGAGCTCAAGAAGACCTAGCCCGAATAGAGTCTACAGTAGGATCTGGTCCAAGTTTGTGGATTTTTGCTCTTCTAACGGCAGGTCTTTTAGACACCCGGAGGTGCAAGACGTTCTCAGCTTCCTTCAAACAGGTTTAGATCTACCATTATCCATCAGCTCGCTTAGAGTTCAGGTATCTGCACTGTCTGCCTTCTCTGGGTCCTCTTGGGCAACTAATCCGTTAATCCAGCAATTCTTTCGTGGTGCTTCAAGGCTCAAGCCCCAAAGGAAATCCAGGTTCCCCAAATGGGACCTGCCACTTGTCTAGATTCAATCTCGGGACTCAGTACTACCGGGCCTTCCCCGCTCTCTATTAAGGACTTCTCGGCAAAAGTGGTCTTTTATTAGCCGTCACATCGGCGAAAAGAGTCTCTGAGATTGGCTCTCTGGGTTGTGAAGAACCCTTCCTGACGTTCTTCCCGGACCGGGTAGTCCTCATCCCTATGCTGGGTTCGAACCCAAAAGTGTCCTCAGTGTTCCATGATAATCAGGAGATAGTCATTCCCACGTTTAGGTCTCCAGGGTCCTCCGAAATTCATCCTCTGGATGTAGGGGAAGCAATCAAAGAATACCTGAGAATAACTTCTCCCTTCAGACGTTCTGACCATTTATTTATTTTACACTCAGTAAGCAATAAAGGGAAAAAAGCTTTGATTAGGACACTCGCTACTTGGATTTTACAGACTATTCAACAAGCGTACAGGGCGAAGGGCTTGGCTCCTCCACAGGCGGTGACAGCTCACTCCACCAGGGGAATGGCGGCTTCATGGGCGGCAGCTCGACACGTGGCCCCAGACACCATATGCAAAGCGGCCTCATGGGCCTCTATCAATACTTCCATGTGTCACTACTGTATTGAGCCTGCTTCATTGTCCTCTGTAAACTTTGCTTTGAGAATCCTATCGGTTGATAGGACAAATTAAAATTTTGGTTTGATTCAACATACCCACCCGTGTGGTCGGCTAGTTATTTCCCACACGTAGGCTGCCATGGAGTCTGTCAGGAAAAAGGAAAATTTATTATCAAATACTTACCGTAATTTTCCTTTCCTGATGGACTCCATGGCAGACGGAGTTCCCACCCATTGGTCATAGAGTAGGCTAGTTACGGAACACAGTAGCTAGTGGTGAGTACTCTTTTATGGGAATGGGGTCCTATAGCATTGGAGAGGAGGCGGGGTTAACCCACACGTAGGCTGCCATGGAGTCCATCAGGAAAGGAAAATTACGGTAAGTATTTGATAATAAATTTTCCTTTTTTCTTGTTTCTATTTTAATAAAAATCCAATAAAATCGAATTTTGTCATAAATTTAAGCCAAAATGTATTCTGCTACATGTTTTTGGGACATGTGATTTTACTGGGACATATGTGGGGGACAGGTGTTTTTACTATGTGGGGACATGTGTTTTGGGGACATGTGTTTTGGGGATGTGTTTTGGGGACATTGTGTGTTTACTTTGTTGTTTTTTTACATGTGTGGGGACACTAGACTTGTGATCAGTGAGTAAAAAGCTGTAAAAAACAGCTCATACTCACTGATCACCAGCCGGCTGCAGCAATCCGCTCTCCTCTCCTCACTGACAACTTCCGTGTGAGGAGAGGAGAGCAGATTGCAGACACGGCCGTCATGTGATCAGGAGGGCGAATCGCAGAGCCCTCCTACCGATCGGAGATGCGCCGTGACACAAGCGCATTGCGATCGCGCCGCTGCGCGGGCACGATCCCGCTCCTTCTGAGGGACGTTCCTGAACGTCCACTCAGAAGGAGAGATAGCCCACCCGGCCGTTTATGTGCAGTGGCCGGGTGGGAAGTGGTTAAAGTAACGCAGTGCCATATCGCAAAAAATTGGTCTGGTCAGGAAGGTGGGTAAATCTTCCAGAGGTAAGGTGGTTAATAAAGTGATTCTAAAGCCTGCTTTTTTAGTTACAGTAATAGTTTATACTTACCTGCTCTGTGCAATGGTATTGCACAGAGTGGCCCTGAACCTCCCTCTTCCAGGATCCCCCACCAGAGACCTTGGCCCCTCCTCTTCTGAGTCTGACCGCAAAGCAAGTCGTTTTCTATGGGGGCAGATGTGCGGGTTGGATCCCGAGCCAGGCTGTGTGACACACAGTGCAGCTTAGCACTCCCCCTGCTCCTTCCTCACAGGATTTGACTTATAGCAGCATCAGCCAATAGCTCCAACTCCTGCTAAACCTTCTGTGAGAAGAGAGAGACTGAGGGAAGAAGAGCTGTACAGATGGACACAGTGCAGGATCACAGTAACGAGATCGGGCTCAAGTAAATAATTAAGGGGGGCACAGCCAAATTATTTATTTTTTTTACCTTAATGCATACATTTGATTTTAGAACCACTTTAACCCCCTTATCTTCATCCTCCCACTGTATGACCTATACATTAATAATGTATCTAGCACACATTTTCCAAGCTCTGTGTTTTAACCATGTCACACAACCATCAACATGCCTCTCCATTTCCAAAAAAATTGTGTCTAAAAATGAGATCACCTTGGGGTGTCTACTTTGAAAAAGGGCTCATTTTGGAGGTATTTGTACTAACCTGGCATTCTTATTTGATCATTTTTATTACAGATAAATGTGAGATGAACAGAGTAAGGGAAACATTTTTTTAAAAACCTTTTTATCTTTTTAAAGTGATTGTAAAAGATCACCTTGTAAAACAACCCATTCAATTAAAAAAAATAAAAATGAAGTGTGTATAGAAATAAAAAAAGAAAATTATAAATACCTTGTTTTCTCTTTTTAACAAGTGATCACATTCCCTCTGTTCTCAGCTGCATGAAAGCTGAGGGAGGAGAGGCAACATCACACTGGTCTTCCCAGTGAAAAGCTGTGCAGAGGGAGTCTGTCTGAAGGTGATGTCTGATCATTGGAGGAGAGCACACAGAGTTCTTCAGCAAAGCTGGAGAACTGACAATGGTGTGTTCTCCTGCTTAGTGTGGTCAGTTTTTAATAATAAAACAGAGGGACTGGAAGGCACACCATGGATTTCACACAAAGGAAGCCATACAAAGAGCAAAGAGAATCAGATACATTTTCATACAGTACATGATACAGCATTCACATATCAGGAATATGAAATGTTGTGTTTACATACTCTTTAACTTTATATAGTAAAGAAATAAAATATCAATTTGACAATAAATTGTTCAGGCACTGTTTTGTAGAAAGGAAGTGTACCATCTTTCACTGTATCCAATAAGTTGCAATATTTAGGTAGGTTGCCGCAGCACTCTGCTTTGCTGTTATCTGCAAGTCTGCAGGTATACTCTTTAGACTTACATTTCTACTACTATACATCATCATTTAGATCCCAATGTTTTTCTCATGTCTCATGTCTCATGTAAAACCCAGAGGACATGGGGGCACTCTTTATGTCTAGAGGAAAAGAGATTTCATCTCCAAATACACAAAGGCTTCTTCACAGTAAGAGCTGTGAAAATGTGGAATAGACTCCCGCCAGAGGTGTTTCTGGCCAGCTCAGTAGATTGCTTTAAGAAAAGGCCTGGATACTTTCCTAAATGTACATAACATAACTGGGTACTAACATTTATGGGTAAAGTTGATCTAGGGAAAATCCGATTGCCTCTTGGGGGATCAGGAAGGAACTTTTTCCCCTGCTGTAGCAAATTGGAGCATGCTCTGCTGGGGTTTTTTGCCTTCCTCTGGATCAATTGAGGATATAAAATTGGGTATATTGGATTGTACAATATTTTTTATTTTATTTATTTATTGTTTTTAAGGTTGAACTGGATGGACTTGTGTCTTTTTTCAACCTGACTAACTATGTAACTGTGTAACTAGCTTGGTATAAATAATAAAAAAAAAACATAAACAGTTTATGTTTGCCTGTGTGTTTGAAAGCTGTGACATCCCCATACATTGCCAGTATCTAAGTAGATGAGCCATCACTTTTGCTTCTGGTAATGGTTGAGCACAGCAGGAGACAGATTAATATGCAGGTGTCCAAGTCTGTTTGGAGGATCAGGTGTGTGGTAGTGCATAATGTAAATATTGGGTCAGAAAAAGGAAATATGCTTGCTTTACAGAGATGTATAAAAAATTATTATTTTTTTTAATGACAGTTTTTTCCTAGCAGTTGCTGAAAGGCAATGTCTGTGTCGGGGTGCTTGATTACTGATTTCGAGTGTGGCAATTTTACTTTGCAAGTGGTTAATTTTGGTCAATGATTTATGCCCTTTGTGAGTTTCCCAAGTAGTCAGATGGTTGTCTGGCAGTCATGATAAAGATTCAATAAATTTTATGTCAGAGAAAAATAAAAAAAATGTAGTATATGTATGTAATAAAAGTAAATTTCCCAGTGTTTTATCGCTTTAATAACCCTGCGAGTACAGAAAAATCCAGGTCAATCTGCAAGAAATGCATACAGCTCTAGAGCTCTGTTGTGGCCCACGAAAACTCTGCACGTTTGTGGACTGAGGGTTATCATCCTTACCCCATGTCTTTTACGAATCCACTCAACCACTCCTATTCTCAGATCTCCACAACATAAAGTCTAATCATTCTGTAACAGACCGTAAGAACTAGGGGGGCTCTTTGCGGAAACACAAGAAGTAGGCAGAGGATGCAAGGCTCCAAATTTCTAACTTATCAAACAGATATGTTTGCAATGGTATATTCTATGGACCAAAGGGGAACAAATAAGTGCAGTTCATTGTTAAAAAGGAATGTTCCCTTATCATAAAAATTACAACAAAAGCATCTTTAAAAATGTTTAGTAATGGCAATCTACAGTGGTGCTTATAAATCATTTTCGTCTTTATATTCTTTGCATACCTTAGTTTAATTCACCTTCCCTTTATTCTCATGTTGGCTATTTATTCTAAGGGCAGAATAATCCATCTCTGTTTACTTCCTAGAACTCTGGGTCTTGCTCCTGGAACATATGAGAGGAACTTCCCAGGATGAAGCTGTAAGGCCAGGGTTATATCATTAGTTCCTTAAAGAAGCCAGAAGGGTGAGAAAAAAACTGTAATTGTAAAGAAAAAAGGTTTAACTAATGAATGCAAGATTATTTTATACAGAGCTGTATGCGGCGGTGATTTTAAGTGAAAGGGGGAACGTTTCATATTTAAAAAAGTGTTTGTAAATAAAAAAAAAAGTATAATAAAACGTGTTATATTTACCTGCTCTATGTAATGGTTTTCTACAGAGCAGTCCTGATCCTCCTCTTCTTGGGTCCCCCGCTGGTGCTCCTGGCTCTTCCCCCCGCTGAGTGCCCCTATAGTAAGCCACTTGCTATGGGGGCACTCACACAGGCTTGCTCCCAAGCTTTCATTATTCTGTTCCCCAAAAGAAAATTTGATCTGGAAATCAAAGGAGCCGGGCAGAAAATTGCCAGACAAACATTGACTGCAGACTGCAGATGCAGGCTGTCAGAATACAATAGGTAGGCAGGAGGGTAAATTCTTCCATAGATGCTGTTTTTCTTAGATAGGGGAATTGGTAGATTTCTCCTATTCAATCCGCGGGCTGTAAGATAAAAGTCTAATGCCGTGTACACACGGTCGGATTTTCCGACAGGAAATGTTGGATGTGAGCTTGTTGGCTGAAAGCCTGACCGTGTGTATGCTCTGCATGTTGGCTAGCGGGTTCTCAAATTTTCCGCCAACAAAACTTTGTTGTCGGAAAGTACAATTGTATGTACGCGGCATAAGAGTGTATGGGCAGCATTATTAAACCTGACCATTGTTTACTATACACAGTGCTTTAGCAAAGCAAATTTTATTTTTTATCAATAAATATTTAGTTAAAACAACACACAGAATTCCCAGCACTGTGTTTACAATACAGCAATCAACAATTCAGGCAAACAAACTCACAATAATTCTGTGGGTCTGTGAACGGGCTGAATTTGCCTCATAACCAAATCTCACCCAAACCAGAATCTTTTCCCTAGTTTTCAGCAGGAAAGGAAGAGAGGGTAATGCCCTGTACAGAGATAGAGATAAAGGGATTTCGCGCATAAAATCTATCATAGAAATAATAATCACATCTAACAAAAATGATATATAAATATGTGAGTGTGAGAGATAGCAAGTCTTAAATAAAGTGCATCAATAAAAATAACTGTGCTGAAAATTCATATGTCACAATAAAAAATCACAATAAAAAATCAAAAACCAAATCGAATAGATGTGCAAAAATGCAAAACATGTGCAGCAGGTGTGCAAAACTGCAAACAGCGTAGTGTAGGATACTTCCAATAAATGGATATATCAAAAAAACAGTTCATAGAAATGACAATTAAAAGTTCATAAACAATGGTGGTCGCAGAAAAAATGAATGAATGAATGTGAAGATAAAGTGTTGGTAATAATAATGATAATCTTCATAAAACGACTGGCGGCTCAATCAGGCTCTCTAAACTCTCACCTCAGAGAAGGAAAAAACAGGCATCAATGTACATCTCTCCTTGTTGTAAATGGTAGCGATTAGGTCAAATAATGGCTGCGTTCCCCTCTGCTTACTGTCAGGCACCTATAAAAATAAACTGGGAATTTTTCCACCTAGGCTGTGACAGCCCGGTGGGAGGAGGGGGAGGAGAGAGGAGGCCTCTGATGGTGTAGTATTTCGAATAATAAATTTATTGGGTATAAAAACAAGTGGTCTCTTACATAAAAACAGATAAAATTCACATGAAAAGGAAGGAGCGGCGTCCGAGGCGCCTCCTTACGTGACTTCCGGTATAGTCAGCTCTCTGCCACGCCCTACGCATTACGTCACCGCTCGTGACTTCAACTGGGGACGCCGCTCCTTCCTTTTCATGTGAATTTTATCTGTTTTTATGTAAGAGACCACTTGTTTTTATACCCAATAAATGTATTATTCGAAATACTACACCATCAGAGGCCTCCTCTCTCCTCCCCCTCCTCCCACCGGGCTGTCACAGCCTAGGTGGAAAAATTCCCAGTTTATTTTTATAGGTGCCTGACAGTAAGCAGAGGGGAACGCAGCCATTATTTGACCTAATCGCTACCATTTACAACAAGGAGAGATGTACATTGATGCCTGTTTTTTCCTTCTCTGAGGTGAGAGTTTAGAGAGCCTGATTGAGCCGCCAGTCGTTTTATGAAGATTATCATTATTATTACCAACACTTTATCTTCACATTCATTCATTCATTTTTTCTGCGACCACCATTGTTTATGAACTTTTAATTGTCATTTCTATGAACTGTTTTTTTGATATATCCATTTATTGGAAGTATCCTACACTACGCTGTTTGCAGTTTTGCACACCTGCTGCACATGTTTTGCATTTTTGCACATCTATTCGATTTGGTTTTTGATTTTTTATTGTGATTTTTTATTGTGACATATGAATTTTCAGCACAGTTATTTTTATTGATGCACTTTATTTAAGACTTGCTATCTCTCACACTCACATATTTATATATCATTTTTGTTAGATGTGATTATTATTTCTATGATAGATTTTATGCGCAAAATCTCTTTATCTCTATTCATTTTTCGAGTGCCATGTGTACACTTGTCGATTTCGCTGCAATCATTTTAGATATCATCATAAGAATCACCCACTCCAAGTCTTTTTTTATCGAACTCACTTTGTGACTGTCACCACATTCACTTTTGTCTCACTTGAGCGCGAAGGACCTTAGTATTTATATAATGCCCTGTACACACGATAGGATTTTCCAACAACAAAATCCATGTTTTTTTTTCCGAAGGATGTTGGCTCAAACTTGTCTTGCATACACACGGTCACACAAATCTTGTCGGAAATTCCGAACATCAAGAACGCAGTGACGTACAACACGTACGACGAGCCAAGAAAAATGAAGTTCAATAGCCAGTGCGGCTCTTCTGCTTGATTCCGAGCATGCGCTGAATTTTGTGCGTCGGAATTGTGTACACACGATCGGAATGTCCGTCAACGGATTTTGTTGTCGGAAAATTTGAGATCCAGATCTCAAATTTTGTGTGACAGAAATTCCGATGGAAAATGTCCGATGGAGCTTACACATGGTCGGAATTTCTGACAACAAGCTCCCATCGAACATTTTCTGTCAGAAAATCCGACCGTGTGTACGGGGCATAAGTCTCTTTAATGGATCCCTGGATATAAGTACAAACCCATCAGAAGTTCTGATCCTTTTTCTACTAAATTCAAAACAAGTTTTTAAATTTCAGGTTTTTTACTTTGTCATATGCTTTAAAGGGTTGTAAATTTTTTTTGTTTTTTTTTTAATAACAAACATGTCACACTTACCTCCTCTGTGCAAGGGTTTTGCACAGAGTGGTCCCTATCCTCATTTTCTGGGGTCCCCCAGCAGCGCTCCTCACCGCATTGAGTGCGCAGACGGAGAAGCGCTTTCCCTGGAGGCACTCATGCGGGCACTCTGCCGTGTCCTGCTGCTGCGTCTATTGACACAAACAGCAGGAATCGGTCCCACCCCCGACTCCCATGTCTTGGATTTGATTGACAATGGCTGCCCTGCTATCAATCTATCCAATCAGGACCCAAGACACCAGCTGGAGCTGGTGTGCTCATCCCCATCGCTGGAAAGACTGGGTTCAGGTAAGTAAAAGGAGGGCTCTGGTGGGCTGCTGCATCCCATCAGGTTTTTCACCTTAATGCATAGAATGCATTAAAGTGAAAAACCTTGAGGGTTTACAACCCCTTTAAGGTTAGGTCCACTTTATTGCGGTTTCTCTGTGACCACGTTTGTGCGGGCACAGCAGTCCATGCATTTGAATGGGCTTCTGTACCTGCGGGAAATGCAGGTAAAGGGTACCTGCATCTTTTCTAGGATTGCAGCCACGAGAAACTGCATAGTGCTATATGTTTCCCAATAAAGAAAAAAGTGTTGCAGTTTCCAATGAATTATTGTAACCACCACAAATCTGGTAACAGCAGTGTATTTGTCCTGTGGGTGCAGGAAAGAATGTGATTTACATGCAGTTCAACACCTGCATACATGTGAACCTAGCACTACCAACTTAGTCATTAAAACATTCTGGAACCTTATGTATTAGAAATAGTTTTGTTTGAATTACAAAAAAAAATTAACAATAACATGTTTTTGCTGTTTCAGATAATGTTGAGACTAAACAAAAATATTCCCTGATTCCTTCTAACCTTTAAACAATATGTTAGGAATTTCTTCTCATTATACATAGAAGTCCTCCCTGCCTAACCCATCTGTCAGCTTCTTTTGTGCAAAAGCGGCCTTATCCAGCAAGCCATGTACATTAGAATATAGAAAAATAAAAAAAAGACAGTTGACAAAACTGGAAAACTTTGCTACTGGAGACTGCAGAGACTGCAGTGCTTGGACAATAACAGACATCAACTACTGTGCAACTCTTTTAGCCAGCAACTCATTTCCAGGCTCAGCTGCGTGGTTCTAATAATCCTGCTTTTTTCCTAAGCCATACTGAAAATGGTGACAGCAGCTGTTCCCTATGTTTTTACAGGCAGCTGTATGACATTGTGTCTGCTGATTTGCTGCTGCGTATGACAGAAGGACAAAAACCTGATCCCTTTTAAAGGTTACCTGAATACAGTCCCAGGCCATACCCAGGTAATAATTTGATTGTTAACAACATATTAAAATACAAATCAACCAATAGACCAAAACATGAAAATATGAGGTATTAATTTGTATTCTGGCCAAAATATTTAGGCACACCGTCAGTACTGATTTTTTCAGAGGGCATTTGTCAGACAGTGAGGAGGCATTATTTAACCCTATAATGCCATACTATCATGCCATAGCTACATGCATTGCATGTGGTTGCATCACGGCCCAATTGAACTCAATGAGCAAGTTTGACAGGCAGTGCTACTTGTCAAAATCTGAATCCAGAGCTAAAAATGCTGTAGCCATGGTAAGTTTGCAAGCATGCAAGGGAGTATTGCTTACTTAACACCAATACAGTTTAGAAATAAAGACAAAAGGGCAGGACAGTTGGGTATTTCACTAAGCTCTGGAAAAAACTCCCTTGCAATATGCAACTTCCCTTGCAAAGTGAAAAGCTCTACAGTATTTGTAAATCAACTTTATTGCGTATAGGAAGGTGTTTTACGACATGAATAATTAGACCACGGATGATACAGTAGTATAAAATTGGCCAGCAGCAGGCTCAAATTTACTAGAAACAAAAATCACAGCCTTGGATTTTACTACAAGAATTAAGGTACTGCAGAGGATACAGCACTATGAAAACTGGTCAATAGTAGGACGGTTTTAAACAGGCATAATAGGCCTAGCTGGTGTATGTCTAACTTTTACTATATTAATGTGCATGTTTAGGTGCACACTGTTCTTCTGTTCTTTTTTTTCTTCCAATTTGTTTTGGTTTCAAATGAAGCAGTGGCATGCAGTCAAAACCCACAACAGAAATTAAACCCGCAAAACAACACCCCTAAAAAAATCCCAATTTATTTTTAAGGGAAGGCTTGCAAACAAAAAAAAAATACAAAGAAAAAAAGTTCAAAGTGGTTGTAAACTTGCAAAACAACAACAACCTGCAAGACAGAGGCATAATGAGCTAGTATGCATTGTATGCTAACTCATTATGAAATACTTACCTTAGATCGAAACTGTTACAGCAGTCCCCGTACACCGGCAATATGTCTCCTGGAGTTAGAATTAATGACTCATATGGCTATACATGTAATTGCCATCATCCCTTGAAATGGAATATAAGAATAAACCTCAAAAAGTGGGATTTTATAGGCAATTGAAAGAAGATATTTATAAAACATATATATTTATTACAAATAGATTTGGATAAAATTACAGATTGGAAATACAAAACATCACAACAAATGAAGATATCACATTACATAAAGAATTTTTTTGGTATGAACATGAAGTGGTAGTCTCCATCTACTTGCTGTTTCTTCGGTGGTTTACGATGAGATAAAGTATGTGGGGATATTAACGCGTTTCAAAATATGCAGATATAAGCAAATATTCTTCAAGGAATAATACCAATTCTGAAAAAAACTGTTTCAATTGAACAACAAATAAATAGTCAACGGGTCATCAAGCACATGCACAGTGAGTATCCATGAGTATCGGTAATCTGTATTTGCCTCTTGGCTGACATGTAGCCAAGGGACACAATTGTAGGATGCCCAAAGTCAATTTTACTGTTCTTGATAGGGTCCACATTCCAGCCCATGGGGGATTGGAATAAGATTCTGCTCCAGCGAGAGATGCACTTGATCAGATTTCTTAATGCCACCACACCGCCAGGCCTCAATGAATGTGAGAGTTTTAGACCCTTCCTTGAAGGTTTTTGTTCAGGGAAAACTGAAATTTTCATACAATGTGGTCATAGGTGCTGTTCTCTTCATTTTATGTATGTTTTTTTTTTAGTATTCAGCATTTGCTGTTTTCATTTTCTTTTTTTTTCTCTTTTTTTCTTATTTTTTTCTTTTTTTTCTCTTTTTCTCTTTTTGTTTCCTTATTGACAGTGTTATTTTGGTTTGGATGATGAGGTTGAGTGAGGTTCTGGATAGGATTTCCCTTCCTCATATCTTGTATGTGGATTCTCCATCTTCAGTTTGATGGTTTAGAATAAGGTGGTATGTCTTGGGCGGTGTGGCCTGACCTGGCATGAAGATGGCTGCTTAGATCAGAAGCTCCCGCTACCTCACGACCTAACCTCAGTTTAATGGAGGTATAAACGATCTAAAACAGACAACACCAATGGGGACTGCCTCACAAACCTCATCAGCCTCTCGATCCCGCTCACCCAGGGAACAACCGAACAATACGGGACACAATATCCCAGACATGTTCCTCTCAGGCAGAGGAAACATGGCGTCTTCCCGCTCTAGGAACTCACAGACTGCAGCTCCCCCTCATCTGGGATCGCCATTAGTCACTCTCCCTTCCATCTCAGCGGCCGGGAATGATATGAAAAGTCACCCGCAACCTCACCTGAACATACATGATTTGGGGACGATTGCCACAGACATCAAGGACACCCTCTCAGTGGCCATTTCGGAACTACGCCTAGACATCCGCGCTCTCACTGACAGAGTGCAGGCCGCAGAAAAAATGGCAGAACATCACGTCATACAACTGTGCAAGACTACACGACATGTGGATAATCATACCCTCCAGATGAAGGGATATGCAAAGACACCTCGAGGACCTTGATAATAGGGGCAGGCATCACAATTTAAGGATCAGAGGTCTCCCTGAAACGATCGAGGGAGGCCAAATAGCGCCTTCGATCATGGGCTTGTTTAATGGACTCTTAAATAGACCCCAGCAGACCCCTATCGAACTGGAAAGGGTCCACCGCGCGCTGAAACCCAAAGGGCGAGACACAGACCCCCCAAGGGACGTAATCTGCTGCCTGGTTGACTTTAAAACTAAAGAAGACATCCTCAGACAGGCCAGAGGTGTACCACACTTTGTACATGAGGGAAAGACCATCCAAATCTACCAGGACCTCTCAGGTATAACACTTCAACACCGCAGAGACCTGAGACCCTTATTGGATATGCTCCGCACGAAAGGTATTACATACAAGTGGAAGTTCCCGTTCTGCCTGTCAGCCGCACAGCTCTCCTGAAAGTGCCCGAAGACCTCCCTCTCTTCTGTGACACCCTAAACATCCCGAGGGTTGAAGTGCCCAACTGGTACGTGGATTTCCGCCGCTCTGCAGTAAGGAGAGAACACCCGCCTGAAGAACCAATGGAGGCGCAAAGCACTAGATACAGGAGGAGACGTTCTCCTTCACTCCCGGCGCAGCACGGTGCCCACCACATCACCCAGAATATCTCCAGCCCATCCAATTCTCCACATTCGAGGAGAGCCAGATGGGATTGTTAAAACCACTTACAGGTACACAGTAAACCGTTGCTGCAGTTCAGCCATGTTCGGCTCCTTTATACGTTAACTTTAGTTGCATTTTTAATTTTACTGATCAGACTGTTTTCACTCCTTTCAAGACGACCACCTTTATTTGATCCATGTGCCAGTAATGCCTTTATTATATGCCTGCATACTCCTCACGGTCTATTCCCTTCTTAGTAAGACAAGTGGGCTATGCATTACGCTCAGCATCTGACTACAGCTATTCGCACCTACTACTACAATCCCTATAATGCTTGGCGACTAAATACCGGAACTGCACAATACCGGAACTGCACAAACAACCGTGCACTACCGTCTCAGAACTTCCTTATCTGGATACACATCATCGAGGACTCACTGTGAACGCTCTGGACAGCTCATCACTACGTCAACCTGCCGACTTTCCTCCCGACGGACCCTGGATGGCAGAACTTTCGATGAAACACCACCGGATCCAGATCAACTTGCTCCACACTCCTTCGGTTATGGTCCTACAGCGCAACTGTAAATGGAAGTTCTCTCTGAATTCAACACAGAACTGACCGACCCACTAAAGCACTGTCATACACAGCGAAGGCAAGTATCTATACTACGGGTCACCATAATATAAACCAAACCCACCACTCCCAGAATCACCAACGCTACCAGAATTCTTGTCAGCAGTTAATCACAGGCACACAAATCTATTAATCTCAAACCCACAATTGTGGCTCGGAATTACCTTTTCCCACATTTTTAGTGTGGTATATACGTGCCATATCTTTATGAGACCATTCTCCTCATTCACTACAGATCTGCATAAAACCAAAATTTATGCTCTTTCTATAATTAATATGAATGAATGCAGACCTGACTTATCTCCACAGGTATTCTACTATGTTCTCCTCCCACAGATTGTCGTTAAATGTTGCTTTTATTTGCAATTGTTTGTTCCCCCAGTTAGGTTATCTGAATGAATATCCCCCTGCCAATGATTGTCACGGGTATATGATTTACAAAACCTTTTCTTGCTTAACGGTTACAATTGTAGATTTCACACTTTGAATTTTACACCGATTACCTCACTGAGGTTCGGGGGCATCTCCAGAAGTCCGAATTAACCACCAGGGCAAAGAACTGGCTCGCTAACACATCATTACCACACTGGTGATGTAACATACCCATACTTATCGGACTTCTCATAGGGCCCTTGATCCACATGCCCTTATTCCACTACCAACCAAATATTATCCCATTTCTCATTAAACCTCATAGTACTATACACACCCTCCCTCATACTTTTTCATGGTCACATGGTAGCGGGACACTCGTACCTTTCAGACTCTTAAACGCTCTCTAGTGCCAGGTTATAACCAACCCCCACACAGTAGCGGGACAGTGTCCACCTCCGTGTTACATGGGGTACACGCTGCTCCTACTCTGTACATTACCGATTTTTTACGGATGCTGAGGCAAGTGGATAGAATCCTCGTTGTCTCATCGGTCAACCCGTTGAGCTCTTTATTCCAAACTCAAGGTTAACCACGTCACATCGGAGCTCACTCTCCCCATCCTATTACCCTTTGTTCCCCATACACACCCATCCCCGGCGGAGGAAATGGGACCCTCTCCCAAACCAAACGGTAAGGCACAACCGTACCCCAGTTGATGTCTTCTCAGACGAAACGCGTCGGGTGTAGGACGCTACCTTATACCATCTGTCTACTGCGCTAATTACGTCTTTATGAATGTTTGTTTTTATCTGGAATTTTTTCGTTGGAAATTTTTTATACAATAAATCTCCTGATTAATTGGATTTACACTATGTGGAGCTTCTTTTCGTCCACTTTTTCCCTATCTCAAACTGCTTGAGACCCAAGAGAGTGCTGGAGGACGAACCGGGAGACTGTTCAGGACTGGAGTCCTTCTCAAGACCATCCGATTGCAGACCAGGAACAGCTATAACCCTACCGTGCTACACGGTTCAAGCTCGTACGACTCACCGCTGTATGGCTTGTGAGTCCACCGCGTCCGGTAAGGGCATTTTATGTTACTTTTGCACCAGGCTGATCAGTGGAGGAGTCCACCATTAACAACCATTACTATGAGATCTAGCTCCATGTTCTAAGAGGTCTCCACCTGATTAAAAGAACTTTCCTCACCTCAGGGACTTATCACTTGTTCCCACCCCTATATGCCTGTGTTTTGCTATAAGGGTTTGGGTTTAATTTGTGTGATGCACACTCTTTATATCGTTATATCACAAAGGACATGATAAGAGTGGTTTTCTTTGTAATATTGGAATTCTCACTGTTTCATTGCTCTTGTATATGTGATCCAATACTACTTAACTTTTGGGATATACACTGCTGGTCAATCAGCACACCCTAACGTTTCTGACTGACATATTATAGCGCTACACTTTTTTGTTCTTATATTTGTTGTCACAATTAGTCTAATTGGTGGTGTTGGCAGCTTATCGTTTTCACTACATTTTTTATTCTATACGTATATTTGTTTTGTTTGGTGGGCGCAGCAGCTTTTTCCTTCACTTTCTACAACCGTACTACCAACTCAAACTTAGCTTGATAAATATACACGGTCTAAATACACCCGAAAAAAGATCCCACTTATGTGTAGATGTTGAGGGCATGTGGCCTGGTACGGTTCAGGAGGGGGGGGCCGCACTCTCGTCCCCCCCTCTTTTCCTGCGGCCTGCCAGGTTGCATGCTCGGATAAGGGTCTGGTATGGATTTTTGGGGGGACCCCACGCCGTTTTTTTTTTTTTGGCACGGGGTTCCCCTTAAAATCCATACCAGACCTGAAGGGCCTGGTATGGAATTTAGGGGGACTCCCACGTCATTTTTTTTTTAAAATTTTGGTTCGGGGTTCCCCTTTGGGGAATTCCCATGCCGTTTTTATCAATGAACTTCTATGTGTATTGTCGGCAATGCAATAGCCGCGGGTAGTTTTAAATGGGTTTTTCCTTCAAAATGTCAGACTGTTCCAAACACAGGAAACATGCGCCCCTTTACAGGCATACTATAGACACCCCCCAGGTTCAGGCTCCTGAAAAAACGGCCGTTTTTAAAACTTTTTTTTGCATTGATCCATGTCCCCTGGGGCAGGACCCAGGTCCCCAAACACTTTTTATTACAATAACTTGCATATTAGCCTTTAAAATTAGCACTTTTGATTATTCATGTTCGTGTCCCATAGACTTTAACGGTGTTCGCGTGTTCGAACAAACTTTTTTCCTGTTCGCATGTTCTGGTGCGAACCGAACAGGGGGGTGTTCGGCTCATCCCTATTCACTACGTCCCATTATAGAATTTTATAGACAACAATAGATCATCTCTTAAGTTCCACCAACTTTGATCAGGCTATTCAAGTCACAAATTAGAAAACGTTTGATAACTGTTAACCTCATTTTTACAATTACCCAAGAAATGAGATGTATTTGACCAACATGCTCAAAAAGGTTTCTTATAATGCATTGAGCACACTGGCTATGTTTGTTGACTCTGTATTGTATTGTATAAAACTGTTATGCTTACTGTATACCTGCGAAAATTCAATAAAACATTATTAAAAAAAAAAAAAAAAGATGGTATGTCTTTGGGTTAATTTTTATATATTTATATATAATGTTCTATATTTGGACATATATAGTTTGGTAAATGATATTCAAAAAATAATATGTAATAGCATTTCCTGTGTTTATGTGCTGCTTGTATAGGATTTTTTTTTTCTGGTTGTCTCCATCATGGCTGCCGGATATTGTCATCCCAGAGACAGAACATGATGTGGCAACAAGGGGCGTACGTGTACGTCAACACGATTTGCGTCATTTTCCTCCGCATGCGCAGTTTATTAGGAATGCAGATAATGTATACCGGCACCATTCCTTCCTCACTTATGCAGGGCATGGACGTTCCACCGATGTGGAGCCATGCTACACACCCCAGGATGGCCAGCAGCACATTAGAACTTTGCAATAGAATACAGCTGATATTTGCACACTGAACTTGCCTTCTAAATGCAGGATTGGAAAAGGGTTCATACAAGTAACTTTTTTGGAATACAGGTAGCTACTGGGCCAGCCTTCTGGTGAATATCATGTAGGTTGAACCAGTATCTCATGGAATAGATACTAATTATCTTCCGAGGGATTGTTCATTATTTTTTTATTTTGTTTCCTTTATCCTCTATATAGTGCATTTGTGCATCTACCTTTGGGAGTAGTGTGAAGCTGGTTGCAGATCGGTCCCTGCAATTGGTGAAGAGTATTGATACATTGATATATGGTTCTCTTGTCACTTAAAGGGGTATTCTTGCTAGAAAATTCAAACATTGTAACTGTATATGAGTATGGATAACTGTTTACACCTGCAAGCATATTTTCAGATTGAATTCCATACATAGTTATATACAATATTTATTTGTTGTTCAATTGAAACTGTTTTTTCAGAAGTGGTATTATTCCCTGAAGAAGATTTGCTTATATCTGCATATTTTGAAACGTGTTGGATATCCCGACCTACTTTATCTCATGGTAATCCACCGATGAAGAAACAGCAAGTTGATGGGGACTACCACTTCATGTTCATACCAAAAGATTTCTTTATGTAATGTGATATCATCATTTGTCGTGATGTTTTGTATTTCCAATCTGGAATTTTATCCAAATCGATTTGTAGTAAATATATATGTTTTATAAATACATTATCTTCTTTCAATTGCCTATAAAATCCCACTTTTTGAGGTTTATTCTTATATTCCATTTCAAGGGATGATGGCAATTACATGTACAGCCAAACGAGTCATTAATTCTAACTCTGAGAGGCATGTCGCCAGTCACAGTGGTGCACAGGTACTGCTGCAACAGCTTTGATCCAAGGTAAGTATTTCATAGTGAGTTAGTATGCGATGCATACTAGCTCGTTATGCCTTTATCTTGCAGGTTGTTTTTTTTTGAGCATTTACAACCACTTTCATTTTTTTTTTCTTTGTTTTTTTTTTTTTTTGCTGCAAGCCTTCCCTTAAAAAAAATTGGGATTTTTTTCAGGAGTGGTGTTTTGGGGTTATACAATTATATTATTTAAATCTATTTGTGCGATGACGTCGGCACATGTGGATACAGTAAATATCTCCTAAACGGTGCAAGTTTAAGAGATATTCACGGTACCTACAGGTAAGCCTTATTATAGAATTATACAAAAAAAGGTCACTGCCCCCACCTATAACTGATCTTCACAGCAAGGAGCACTGGAAGCGCAAATGCATGTCAAATAAAACCAAAGAATTTCCAAGCTCAACTAACCAACCAGCCTGCGACCAACCAAATGAACCTGTCTAACAGTATGCGTTAAAAACAGGGGTTTAATTGCACACTGTCATGAACCTTGGAATACTGGATTGTCATGAAGCTTGGAATACTTTATTATTTCTCCTTTGATTCTATTACACAGTAGGGTGTCTTCTGCCCTGTCTTAAGGCTAACCCCCTCCAGGCAGCTCCATGGTCTGGAAGGAAGGCATTGTTCTGTGTTTGACCATTTGTTTATGTACTTTAATTACCCCCTGGGGCTTCTCTGTGTCATTACACATATCAGTCCTCCTATTCTAGCTATCGGACCAATCTCTGCTGACCCTGTTTCAAGTCCTCATTTGGATGGACAAGAGGACCTGAGTGAAGACTAGAGTGTACTTTACAATTGACCAATAGGAAAGTGGTTGTTGAGGGCGGGGTGTTCAAACTGCTGTGTATAAAAGTGTGTTGTGTGCATCAATAAAAGTGAGATTCCTGTTTGAACTTACATACAGCCTGCCTGGTGTTTGTTCGGAGCTATCATAACTGGATTTGAACGGCACATAGCTGTAGTTCGATTCCCGGAGCATCGGATGACCAAACCATCAGACGTTGCAATCTTATTCAATAGCCACAGAGGAGTGTCGGGAGACTGGAACCAAGCGAGCAGGGGCTTGTTACATTGGTTGGCAGCGGTGGGATTTTCTCTCCAGTTACTGGGACCCTCCAAACCACCACAGTGAATGAGCAGCTATGCAGCCTGCAGGAGAGCCATGCTGAAAGACTTACTTGAGAGCCATAGAGGGACCGGTGGGATTGTGCTTCCTTGCTGTGAACACAACCAAACCATCACCTGGATCCAAGGTCCGGATAGCAGGAGAGGAGAGGTACAGATACGTCGCCATGGAAGAGGAATTCAGAAGGAGGTTGCAAGAGATGCAGATACAGCACAGAGGACCAGTATCAGAGCAGGTCCTGCTGGAATGGTTTGATTCTATCCACTGCAAACTCTGGAAGGAAGCGCTAGCCCGTGAGCAGCGACACCAGGACAAAGTTCTCCCCTCCATCCATGTAAGGTACTGGTCGCAGTATGACGTACGAATGCTGTTATTGGGGGAACAACCAAACCAGGAGTGGACAGCTGAGTTAAGCAGGCTGATCCAGGCAGAAATGCAGTTGGACGAGAGCTACAGAGCCCTCCAGTGGTATGTAGCCCAAGTGTGCCCGTGGACAGCGGATGACAGCCCCACGGAAGGCTTTGACTACGATGGCTTGGGATTGTTGTACTGGAGGCTGTCCAGGGACCCTGACTTTGGGAGTGATGGAGAGTGGCATTTAGAGGAAATAATGGAGCATAGAGAGCAAAGACTGAATGTCTCGGAAGTGCACTGGGCACAGGAAGATTTGGAGTTTCTGGCCGTTCAGGAATGGGAGCTGGAGATTGCCTACAGACAGCTGCTAGACTCTGCTCAGCAGCAGGGTGGGGCTCCCTTTGCCTGGGACTATCAGGAAATACCAGTTGACAACTCTGAAATCCTGTCTGAAGAGTCGACAATGTGGCAGAGTAACGGTGTTCTTTGCCAACCTGCCCCTGCAGCTATGGACGCGGAGGTCTTATGGCGGATGGAGCAAGTGCTGACTGACCTTGATGAACCTGTTTCTGCATTGGATGATCTTGGATGGAGGAATGTGCCTGTCCAGCAGAATGCCAGAGAATCGGCAGTGGAAAATCTGGAGATCGCTATCCCCAAAGCTGAAGTGCTGACAACAGGGCAGAGCTCTGCTAACCTCTGCCCATCACTGATAGCATCTTCTGGGTTCCACGGACAGGAGAGGGTGAACCTTTATCCCCAGACACCAGTTGCAGAGACAGGGGATTTGATAGACTTTTCTGCTGAGGAAGAACAACCTGGTGAGCCTCCAGCAGAAGAAGAGCTGTTATTAGAGCCAAACTTCACTGTGCTCTGCCCAGCACCAACAGCAGTATCTGTGGAGTCAGAAGGAATTTCCCCAGCTGAAGCGCTGGCCACCGGACAGAGGGTCCAAGACCTCTGCCCCACATCTGTGGCGGTTCAAGAGGCTCAGGGTGAAAAGGAGGTGGTCACTTCCCAGCAGCAGATCAGGATACAGGGGGAGAAGGGAGAGGAGGTGTTTGTCGTGCCTCCCCAACAGTTGGCCAGGGTGGGGGAAGTGTTCTTTCCTCCCCAGCAAAGATCCGTGCACCTGGGAAACAGTACCACAGACATATCGTCCCAACAGCCAGATGAGGGAATGGAAAAGGAAGCAGCTGGCTCACCTCCCCAATGGCAGTTACACAGTTTGGGAGTGGAGGAAGCCAGCCTCCTGCCCCAATGGTTAGCCAGAGCGGAGGATGTGGAATCCCCAGCAGAAGTGCTGGCAACAGGGCAGAGTGCTGCTGGCCTCTGCCCTCAACTAACAGAAGAGGGAGTTCCTGTGATAGCGGATGGGACTTTGGTCTCCACTGACACAACCCCAGAAAATGGTGTGACACTGAGATAGGAGGATGTCAGCTATGCTTTGCAAGCACTGTGGGATTTTCACCTACTAAAAGTGGATGGGACTTCAGTCCCCACTTGTATACCCCAGGGATGCTGGGCAGTTGGCCCAGATCCCCAACAGCATGATGGAGTGAGCCCAGTCACCCTGTCTTCTCTCCAGCGGTTGAAAGGACTCCAGG
Source organism: Lithobates septentrionalis (assembly GCA_037952835.1). Classification (NCBI taxonomy): domain Eukaryota; kingdom Metazoa; phylum Chordata; class Amphibia; order Anura; family Ranidae; genus Lithobates; species Lithobates septentrionalis. Next base: position 4,038,654 of record JBBDGP010000158.1, read on the forward strand.
GAGAAGGGCCAGTCCAGGCCTGTCCCCAGTGGCGGGCATGTTCTCTGAGAGAGGCAGAGGTTGGCTGGGTAAGTAATGCTCTGTTTGGAACAATTTGTTTGGGGTACTGTGTGGGTACAGGCATTAGGGGACTGGAACTATGGACTAACTTCAGAGTAAATCCGTCTGGGGTCTCCTCCTGTGTTAGTCATCTGCCGACAAGGGAGAAATGTGACAGACCTAGCCAGGACAGAGGCTTTTGGAGGGGACTGAATGCTAGCCTCTTGCCAACCGATCATGGGCCCTGACATTTGGGGGAACGGTGACCTGAGCTGTATGCCTAAAGAGCCTTGAGGTGGTGTTACTTTGGATTCAGGTCCATATCCCACAAGAGACACAGACTCTAAGAACCCTGTATTTGCCATATTACATAGAGTGACCGATTCATACTGTTGGAACCTTAAGACTACTTTTCCAACATCCTCAAGTTGACCCGTTCGGGGTCCCACTGTGGCTGTTGGACTGTTTCCCAGGCAGGAGTATTGTCATGAACCTTGGAATACTGGATTGTCATGAAGCTTGGAATACTGAAGTATTTCACCTTTAAATCTATTACACAGTGGGGGGTCTTCTGCCCTGTCTTAAGGCTAACCCCCTCCAGACGTCTCCATGGTCTGAAAGGAAGGCGTTGTTCTGTTTTTGACCATTTGTTTATGTACTTTAATTACCCCCTGGGGCTTTTCTGTGTCATTACACATATCAGTCCTCCTATTCAAGCTATCGCACCAATCTCTGCTGACCCTGTTTCAAGTCCTCATTTGCATGGACAAGAAGACCTGAGTGAAGACTAGAGTGTACTTTACAATTGACCAATAGGAAAGTGGTTGTTGGGGGCGGGGTGTTCAAACTGCTGTGTATAAAAGTGTGTTGTGTGCATCAATAAAAGTGAGATTCCTGTTTGAAATTACATGCAGCCTACCTGGTGTTTGTTCTGAGCTATCACAACTGGATTTGAAAGACACATAGCTGTAGTTCGATTCCCGGAGCATCGGATGACCAAACCATCAGCCGTTGCAATCTGATTCAATAGCCGCAGAGGAGTGTCGGGAGAGTGGAACCGAGCGAGCAGGGGCTCGTTACACACACATTTGCAAATACATGCATAAGCTGCAGGCCATGGCAAGGCATCCTGTATCCTGCAGACCCTAACTCTTATGCCCTGTACACACGGTCAGATTTTGTGTGATAGGACCTTGTTGTCGGAAATTCTGACAGTGTGTGGGCTCCATCACACATTTTCTATTGGAATTTCCGACACACAAAGTTTTTTGAGCTTGCTATAAAATTTTCCGACAACAAAATCCGTTGTCGGAAATTCCGATCGTGTGTACACAAATTCGACGTGCAAAGTGCCACGCATGCTTAGAATAAATTAACCACTTGCCGACCGCCTCACGCAGATATACTGCGGCAGAATGGCACGGGCAGGCAAAATCACGTACCTGGTACGTGATTGCCTGCCGCGGGCGGGGGTTCTGATCGGATCCCCCCGGTGCCCGAGTCGGTTGGCTTCTGACTGGGAGCGTTCAGAGATGAGGGGGAGGCCATCCATTCATGGCCCCCCTCGCGATCGCTCCCAGCCAATGAGATCATTCCCCTGCCTCTGTATAGTACACAGAGGCAGAGGAAATTATATCATCTTTCCTCGGCTCGGCATTTTCCATTCCGGCGCCGAGGAGAGAAGACTGCAATGTGAGTGTAAAACACACACACAGTAGAACATGCCAGGCACAAAATACACCCCCTTCACCCCCCGATCCCCCCCAATCACCCCCTAATAACCCCTCCCCTCGTCACACAGACACCAAGCAGTTTTTTTTTGTTTTTGTTTTTTCTGATTACTGCATTGGTGTCAGTTTGTGACAGTTATAGGGCATACACACGGTTGGACTTTGTTCGGACATTCCGACAACAAAATCCTAGGATTTTTTCCGACGGATGTTGGCTCAAACTTGTTTTGCCTACACACGGTCGCACAAAGTTGTCGGAATTTCCGATCGCCAACCACGCGGTCACGTACACCACGTATGACGAGACTAGAAAAGGCCGGTTCAGAACCAAGCGCGGCACCCTTTGGGCTCCTTTTGCTAATCTCGTGTTAGTAAAAGTTTGGTGAGAGACGATTCGCGCTTTTTCAGACTCGTGGCTTTCAGATCGTTTTCTGCCGTTCAGTTTGTGCTTGTGGGTTTGTATCTGCTCTTCAGTGCGTGCAAGCAAATTCCGCGTGACTTTAGGTAGTCATTGTATTCTTGTTCGTTCGTTACTGTTTTTCAGGTCGCTCTTCACAGGCCTTGCTGTTCTTCAGTGCGTTCTGTTACTTCGTTCTGAGCAGCCGACCGTTTTCTAGCCATGTTTCGTATGCGTACTCCTCGTAGAGTTCGTGCTGTGCGGGGGCTTGGTGTTGGGGTCCTGACCTTGACACAAGTCCAGTCCATGAACAGGGTGGGGAGGAGTTCATGGACCAAGAATTGGTTGCTTCAGCGTGACCAGTTCTGTCATATGCCTTTGCTCCGTGAGATCCGTGAGAATAATCCTGATGATTTCAGGAACTTTCTCCGGATGACGGACCCCGTATTTCACCGTTTGTTGGCTTCACTGACCCCCTATATCAGCAGGCAGGATACCTGCATGAGGCAAGCCATCACTCCGGAGCAGAGGTTGGTCGCTACCTTGCGGTATTTGGCCACAGGGAGAAGCCTGCAGGACCTCAAGTTCTCGACAGGCATCTCCCCCCAGGCTCTGGGGATCATTATCCCAGAGACCTGTTCTGCCATCATCCAGGTCCTGCAGAAGGAGTATATGAAGGTAAGATTTTTATCCTTTTATATCACATTTTATTGTCTTGAATGTTTGCTAATATATTGTATTTCTTTCCTCATTCCCTAATTACCATGATTGTAATATGCTGTGAATGTCCCCTTTGTCCTCATGCATGCTGGATTTTTATGTAATTATTATTTTATGTCCTTCATACATATTTGCCCTTCACTAACCTCCCCAGCATGGTGTCTCGTGCCCTATATTCACCTCATGTAGTCACTTAACAATGTATTTTATCTGCTCCATAGTAGTGCTTTACCCCAAACACCCCCTAAAATGTTTGGTAATGTTATTTTTGATTTTAATTCAGGCAGAGTGCCAGAGGCTTTTTTTTGTGGTGTCCCCAAATAATTTTTAGTAACCCTCCCTCCCCCAACTGCTAAGTCAGCTGATCCCAATTCTCTATGTATCCTCAATCATCTATCTGCTGACTTTGCCAAACCCATACACACTATACCCATCTCTTTTGTGCTCTGATTTATGGATGAATTCCCCAAAGCATGTAGTGCAAGGGCCTGCCTGTATACTTTCAAATGGTACTGTTTAAAGTTTTTGTATCCTATTATTATCTTGATAGGTAATAGCAGAATGTCCAAATGTCCTCAAATGTGTACAGTGTGTATTTATATCTTTGTATTATGACACTTCTTACGTGTCCAGTGGGCTGCCAATAGCGTAACTAAGGAGGGGGCTATTCCAAGTAATACCCTGTATTTAGGCCTTCATCTCTCAATGAAGTGAAGAGGGTTACCTGTCCAAGAGTTCCCCCCCCTATAATGTTAGAAATGGCCCATGAGAGGGGGGGAGGGGAATATGATAGGTGTACCTTATACTTTGGCCTTGTTAAATTCCCCTTAATAAATGCTATCTGGAGGTTGCCCCATAATGTTTGTGTCTAATCTGCTTGCCATGTTTCAGAGTAAAAATAGTAATGTTTATTGTTTTTTCCTCAACAGTTTCCTTCCACGCCACAGGAATGGCAGACTGTGGCCTCCCACTTTGCCCAGCGGTTGGACTTTCCTAACTACGGAGGGGCAATTGATGGGAAACACGTCCACATCGTCCCACCACCCAACTCGGGGTCGTACTATTTTAATTACAAGGGGTTTAATAGTATAGTGATGTTGGCGGTGGTGTCAGCTAATTACGAATTCTTGTATGTGGATGTGGGGAAGAATGGCCGGATGTCCGATGGTGGAGTCATCGCCCAGACGGAGTTCTACAGGCGTCTCCAGAATGGCAGCTTGGACTTGCCAGCTCCAGAGGACAATGTGGAAGGACTCCCATTCGTGTTGATGAAGCGTTTGCGCTGGGGGACTACCTGATGCGGCCATTCCCGATGAGGACCCTCACCCCGGAACAGAGGGTTTTTAATTACCGGCTGGCCAGAGCCCGAAGAGTGGTGGAGAACACATTTGGAATCCTGGCCAGCCGGTTCCGACTATTTATGACACCCATCCATATGGCGGAGTATAAACTGAACCATATAATAGGAAAAAATTTAAAAAAAAAAAAATTAAATAGAGAGATAGCGGGACTTTTTATATAGACACTCGGGAGCGGGAATAAAAATAAATAGCTTTTATTGGAATCAAATGGTTATAAAGTTTCTGTATTCGAATAATTCAATGCATGATGCTATATATAAAATCATTCGTACAACTATTACAATTCATTGAAACCAAAAGAGATATAGATACATACATGTTCCAACAAGGAATCAATACATAATACATAATGTAAAAACATTTAGAGCAAGGTTACATCATTAAATGGAAAAAATTGAAGAACAAACATAAAAGAGAGGGTTTCAAATCATAGGGGGCAAAAAACGAGTTATTATGGAACGGCCTGGTAAGATGCATCAAAATGTACACTAGGTTGTTATTGGCTCTACGCGTTTCAAGGTATTTGACCTATCATCAGGAGCAAGGAACCATAGTGATAATCTAAAAATTTGAAAGAAAAAATATTTAATTAAAAGTATAAGGGAAAGAGGAAAAAAGAAAGAAGAAGAAGAGGAGGAAAAGGGGGAAAAAAAAGGGAGAAGAAAAGCTCAGAACAGGCAGGAAGGGTCCTCCCTAATGGACCCGAACTGTCTGTACACTTACATGTATGGTCCACACATTAGCGGTGCGGCCACGGAACGCACAGGCCAAACCAACCATGCCATGCACGGGAGCTGAGGGGACATGTCGCAGCGGGCAAAACACAGGAACGGACGACGTCCCGCAGGAGTGTCATTGTAGATAATGGTGAAACGAGGGACCAAATCTGTAAGGGAAAGATAATTATGTGGCTGTGAAGTGAATGTGGGGCAAGAGTGAGGGAAATGGGTGGAGAGAGAGAGATGTAGAGCAAGGGAAGGAATGGAAGGGGTTGAAAAGGATTAGTGTGAATGGAAAAAAGGTGTGAGGACATGAGAAGGGTGGATAGAATAGGAGAGAGAAAAAGGGAAAAAAAGGGGGTAGAATAAGCGGGGTGGTGCAAAAGGGGCAAAGAGTGAGGAACTGAATAAAGGAGAAAGGGCGAGAGAAAAAAAGGGCAGGAGTGAAAAGGAGGAAGGGGAAATTTACAAGGCCAGGAAGGTGATGAGGGGAAAGTGGAATACGGTTTGAAGGTCAAGAGTAGTGAGAGAAAAAATGTGTACCTGATAGACAGTGTGTCCAGCCAAGGATGCATTGATGCATGGGTGATCCGTGGCCGCACCGCTAATGTGTGGACCATACATGTAAGTGTACAGACAGTTCGGGTCCTTTAGGGAGGACCCTTCCTGCCTGTTCTGAGCTTTTCTTCTCCCTTTTTTTTCCCCCTTTTCCTCCTCTTCTTCTTCTTTCTTTTTTCCTCTTTCCCTTATACTTTTAATTAAATATTTTTTCTTTCAAATTTTTAGATTATCACTATGGTTCCTTGCTCCTGATGATAGGTCAAATACCTTGAAACGCGTAGAGCCAATAACAACCTAGTGTACATTTTGATGCATCTTACCAGGCCGTTCCATAATAACTCGTTTTTTGCCCCCTATGATTTGAAACCCTCTCTTTTATGTTTGTTCTTCAATTTTTTCCATTTAATGATGTAACCTTGCTCTAAATGTTTTTACATTATGTATTATGTATTGATTCCTTGTTGGAACATGTATGTATCTATATCTCTTTTGGTTTCAATGAATTGTAATAGTTGTACGAATGATTTTATATATAGCATCATGCATTGAATTATTCGAATACAGAAACTTTATAACCATTTGATTCCAATAAAAGCTATTTATTTTTATTCCCGCTCCCGAGTGTCTATATAAAAAGTCCCGCTATCTCTCTATTTTTTTTTTTTAATTTTTTCCTTCATTTAACCGGGATGGAGGGGGGGACCTGAACGGCACCCCTATACCTCATATAAAGTCCCACTAATTCCCCCAATTTTCTTCCCCATTATTATTAACCAATTAGGGATGATAGGCACCTGGCGGCGTTAACCATTAATTTACTCTGACTCCCACTTCTATCTACCAGAGGCCTCATTGCTTCTACAATCAATTACATCTTTTTTCAATCCAATACCAATCTTTATTTGCTTTGACAATTTTAGTTTTGTTCCTCTTTTTTTTTTTTTTTTCGTTTCCTATTTTTAACCTTATTTCCAATTTTCAGTATTTACTTTTACTTTGTTTTTTTCTTACATGCACGCAGTGGTGCGTGCGTCTGTTGGTTTGCCGGGCCTGCCTCTCTGTCCTGTTCGGGAGCTGCGACGCGCACTGCGGACCCCCCCTCCACCCTGTTGTGACGGAGGGTGGGCGGGGCTGTGCTCACTGCGCGTCGACGTCACACATCCCGGCCGGACACGCTGGCGCCATATAGCGCGGCGTGCCGTCCGAGTGATCACTATCCCCTGGCCCATTGGGGGGTGGTTTGGTCGCCGCCGCCGCCGCCGTTGGGACCATCAGTCGCTTGGGTCCTGGGCTGTCGGCGTTCTTCCCTTCCCTCCCCATCTGTGGGCCAGCGTCTGACGTTGGGGACATGGTTGCGGGGGCTTGACGGTTATGGACCCCATCCCCGCATGGATTCCGCACTTCGTTTGACATACACTTTGTTTTCACTTATCACCCATGCATCAATGCATCCTTGGCTGGACACACTGTCTATCAGGTACACATTTTTTCTCTCACTACTCTTGACCTTCAAACCGTATTCCACTTTCCCCTCATCACCTTCCTGGCCTTGTAAATTTCCCCTTCCTCCTTTTCACTCCTGCCCTTTTTTTCTCTCGCCCTTTCTCCTTTATTCAGTTCCTCACTCTTTGCCCCTTTTGCACCACCCCGCTTATTCTACCCCCTTTTTTTCCCTTTTTCTCTCTCCTATTCTATCCACCCTTCTCATGTCCTCACACCTTTTTTCCATTCACACTAATCCTTTTCAACCCCTTCCATTCCTTCCCTTGCTCTACATCTCTCTCTCTCCACCCATTTCCCTCACTCTTGCCCCACATTCACTTCACAGCCACATAATTATCTTTCCCTTACAGATTTGGTCCCTCGTTTCACCATTATCTACAATGACACTCCTGCGGGACGTCGTCCGTTCCTGTGTTTTGCCCGCTGCGACATGTCCCCTCAGCTCCCGTGCATGGCATGGTTGGTTTGGCCTGTGCGTTCCGTGGCCGCACCGCTAATGTGTGGACCATACATGTAAGTGTACAGACAGTTCGGGTCCATTAGGGAGGACCCTTCCTGCCTGTTCTGAGCTTTTCTTCTCCCTTTTTTTTCCCCCTTTTCCTCCTCTTCTTCTTCTTTCTTTTTTCCTCTTTCCCTTATACTTTTAATTAAATATTTTTTCTTTCAAATTTTTAGATTATCACTATGGTTCCTTGCTCCTGATGATAGGTCAAATACCTTGAAACGCGTAGAGCCAATAACAACCTAGTGTACATTTTGATGCATCTTACCAGGCCGTTCCATAATAACTCGTTTTTTGCCCCCTATGATTTGAAACCCTCTCTTTTATGTTTGTTCTTCAATTTTTTCCATTTAATGATGTAACCTTGCTCTAAATGTTTTTACATTATGTATTATGTATTGATTCCTTGTTGGAACATGTATGTATCTATATCTCTTTTGGTTTCAATGAATTGTAATAGTTGTACGAATGATTTTATATATAGCATCATGCATTGAATTATTCGAATACAGAAACTTTATAACCATTTGATTCCAATAAAAGCTATTTATTTTTATTCCCGCTCCCGAGTGTCTATATAAAAAGTCCCGCTATCTCTCTATTTTTTTTTTTTAATTTTTTCCTTCATTTAACCGGGATGGAGGGGGGGACCTGAACGGCACCCCTATACCTCATATAAAGTCCCACTAATTCCCCCAATTTTCTTCCCCATTATTATGAACCATATAATACTTGCGTGCTGTGTTCTCCATAATTTTTTAAGAAAACATTCTGCCAACTATGCTGGCTCAGTTGGGCCTGAGGCCGGAATCCAAAATCCATCAACACTGACGGCGCTTGAAAGCGGACGTCCTGGCTTGCCCTCCCTGAGTGCCCGTGATGTCCGGTTACGATACCTGGAGTTCTTTGCGGGTAGGGGGGCTATCAATATGCCAGACAATATGTGAAGCCTTTTTGAAATTTAAAAAAAAAAAAAATTCTTTGTGGACATTTACTGATTGTGTTTGTTTGAGCTGACCCTGACAGAAATGTGTGGAGTCCAGAAAATGGCGTGATTGTGTAACCTTATACAAAGCACTGTTGGCTGTTATTTACTAAATGCAAAGACACTTTTCACTACAAGTGCACTTGCAACTGCACTTAAACTGCACTTGTAGTGCAAAGTGGATTTGCCCTTAGGAAATAACCCCCATTTTGACAGAAAACAACAATTACATCACCCCAAAAATGATGTAGCGTTGAGACAATAATCCACACATTCTTGATGAACAATCTTTTTAATACCAGCACAATCACATGTGCATTTAGCAAAGGTTTTTCTGACAAAACAACATGTTTGTTGTATACCAATTTTTGTGGTGGCATTATCCAAAATCAAAATGTGCATTTTATAGAAAACACACCTGTGTAAAAACAACAAGAAAGACACAAATCTTGATCTTACAAAGTTCACATTTGGTAGAACTTGAAGGCAATATCAGACATGAGTATTTAGGAACTGTGTTTGATATTGCGTTCAGATGGGGGGAAATCACCCCAGGAAAAGCCAAATTTGGAAGATGCACACAAATTTCATAATGTCAACATGTGCTATCTGCCATCACGGGGGATCAAGGGACATGTTTTGGGGGAGAAACCCCTTCCTCACCGCTACTTTATTATTGAGGAAGGGCTTGCACCCCCAAAACGCATCCATTGATCTCCCGTGATGGCAGATAGCACATGTTGACACACTGTGTGCATCCTCCAAATTTGGCTTTGGGAAAAATCACAAAAACATTTTGCACATTGTAGCACACAAAAGAAGTAAGTGATTTGGAGGGGTTTTAAACTCACCCCAAAACATCAATGATGTTTTTATATTTTGGAATAACATCATTGATGTTTTGCTTGATGATTTCCAATTGTAAATTACACCCCATGATCTCCCCGATCAGGATCTGGGCACTTTCGGATGTGAAAGGATCTTCATCCACAACCTCACGATCACCTAAAAAGAGAGGAACCCCAAAATAAATTTTGTTTCCAAAAAATGCCGCCATCCATCTCTTATCTGAGCCTGTGGTCGCAGACACTCACCTGTTGTGGTGACTAGTTCCACCACGTATTCTTCCTCCTGCTCAGCTTGTGTTGGGGGTATTTCCCCTTCTTCCAGAGGTGGGGGGTCTCTGGTCTCCTCGGATGAGGGGTGTCCTCCGAGTCTTTTCTCCCCTATGTAAAACAAAAATGGTATAATTAGCACACAGATATTTGATGGCAGAACTATAAATAGGAAACATTGCTTGGAAGTGGTGTACAATTATCTATTTTAGCCGAGTTCCAAGATGTAATTTTTTAAATGCCCTTTGTCAAGCTGCAATACTTTACCTGTTTGGTACAAGCTTCACAGATGGAGACCCCCCTATAGTATACACTGGAGCACCTGTGTGGCCCCCCTGATAAAAATGGTGTTCTGGGGTCCCACACTATAGTGCTCCAGTGTCCAGATGTGAAAACAGCTGCTCAGTGTCCTCTCCTTACACAGAATCTAGTTTGCATTTCATTCTAGTAACAAAGCCATCTACACAACCCAATTCTTTGAAGACAAGTATAGGGCCTCAAAATGGTGGCCAAATGCATATGGCCTAAACAATGGTATTTTAGAGTCCGAAAGAAAAATGTGTGATCCGAACGAATAATGTGCCCATGAACATGAAAGTTGCCATTTTAAACTGTACAACAGTTCCTAAAAGCACATGGAGCAGCACGAACGTAATAAACATAAAGAATAGGAACACAGCACAACTACTTACTTTTTTGCAGCACTCTCCGGATCTTTCTGTACTGCTCATGTTCTCTGAATTTGAGGTCCGACCACCGCTTCCTGAGCTGATCTTTCGATCGTCGTACCCCGAAATTCCGGTGCAGACTCCTGACCACTTTCGCCATGATCTTGGCCTTTCGGACATTGGGGTTGGGGTAAGGCCCATACTTTCCGTCATAGTCGACCTTCTTCAGGATGTCCACCCTCTCCAACATCTCCCCAAAGGACATATTTGAGTCCTTAAATCTCCTTCTGGATCGGGACGTTTCAGGCTCCAGCCTTTCCTCCCCCTCCTCCTCGTTGCTACAATTAGCACGCACCTGCTGTCTATCCGCCATGTGCTCTTCCCCCACTGCGCCGAACGAAAAGGGGCGGGGAATAGACTAGAAAGAACGTCAGGGGCGGGCGGAGTTATACGCATGCGCAGTGTGTATAAAGCGTAACACACGTTTGTCTTACGTACGATCTGTGAGTGGAGGAAGGAGCATCGGAGACGCCGATCGTGCTAACGAAGGTAAGATCTAAACTTGGGCCTATTCTGCTTCGAAATGGAAGCCTATATTGTAACAAGATTAGGGGAATTTTGCCTGACATTAGGGTTTGTCTTGTGTTGTGTCTTGCAGAGAAAATGGATGGTTTCAACGACCACAATTTCCTGCCCCTGTTTATTGACAAGTACAGGGAGCTGCCCTGTCTGTGGCACCCACATTATAATCATAAACAGAAGAGGCAGGCAGCGCTGGAGAAACTGTTGGTGAAGCCGGTGGTCCCCACAGCAACCATCCCTTATTTAAAAGCTAAAATTGGTGGCCTGAGGAGCACTTATCTTAGGGAGCGCAAGAAGGTCACAGATTCCCAGAGGTCCGGAGCTGCAGCAGATGACGTTTATGTCCCCAGGCTGTGGTACTATGAGAGACTGCGATTTCTGTCAGACCAGACTGAAGTCAGGGAATCCCTCTCTACTCTTCCTTCCACGCTTCCTTCCATCCCAGCTGAGGCTTCCGATGTCCAACCTGGGCCTTCCAGCCAGGAAGAAGTGGGGGAGCCCAGCTGGAGTCAGGTATAGCATTCTTCTACAGATTTCTGGTCAATAAATAAATGATGTTTATTAGATGTTATTATTGATAACTAATTGCTGATTAAAAAAAGTGTTTTACATATCAATAGACAGTAGTGGGCACCCAAAATTGGGACAAGAATGAAAACTGCTGGGCTCAGAAGGATAGTCTGTTATATTTGTTAACATTCAATTTGCAGCAGTCAGGAGGTGAAAATTGTGTGTGATTGATTGAAAAAATATTAAAACTATGTCCCTTTTTCATACACAGGAAGACCTCAGCCAGGAGGAGGTTGTGGAATGTGGCAGTCAGGAGGAGGCGGGGATTAGTGGCAGCCGGGAGGAGGTGGGGCTAAGTGTCAGCCAAGAGAAGCCTGGGACCAGTCGCAGCCTGACTGAGTCTCAGGTTCCTCTGCTCCGCCTGCCACATAAACGAGCCAGGAAGATGACTCCCAGTCCTGTGCAGGATTCAGCATACAGGCTGATCCAGGAGGCTTCTGCGTCCCTCAGAGCCTTCCCCAGTCCTGAAGAGGCCTTTGCCTGCATGGCTGCCACAAAATTGCAGGGCATGCAGGAGGGCCAACGCAGGCTCTGTGAGGACCTGCTTTATAAAGTGCTACGTAAGGGGGAGAGTGGGGAACTGACACCCAAGACGGATGTCATTGAGTTGGACCATCCTCCTCCTCCTCCTGCTGCCACAACTCCACCACCACAGCCAAAGCCTGGAAGGAAGCATGGAAGGAAGACCAAAGAGTGATTGCCCTGGGTTCAGTCTGGTCTGACAGAAGATGCAGTCTCTCGTATGACCACAGCCTGGGGACACAGATGTCATCTGCTGCTTTCCGGATCTCTGGGACTTCTGGACCAGACTGCCCTCCCTAAGATAAGGACTCCTCAGGCCACCAATTTTGCGTTTAAATAATTGATGTCTGCCCTGGGGGTCCCAGGCTTCGCCAATTTCTGCAGTTTCTCCAGCGTTGCCTCCCTCTTTGTTTATAGTTGTGACCCCTTAATAAAAATTTTTTTGGGAAATTCTACTCTCCTGTGTGTGTTTTCATCCAAAAATGACAGTTTGTTGGTGACGATTCAGGTACATTTCTAAAGTACAATGTGAAATTAACAAGGGACAACAACACCAAAAAATCTCCTACAGATTAAATACAACAACATATAATGGTGTTGTGGGAACTTGTCACAAAAAACACACAAACATTTTCGGGAGTACAAATCAAAATCACCAAAAAAAAAAAAAAATAGAAACACAAAAAAAGATTCTACATTAAAGGCAAAAAAAAACAAAAAAATATATCAAAAAATATGTTGTCAGATGTGAGAAATCAAAATATATTGAGGAAATCCAGATAAATAGTAACGAAATAAGTTTGTGAGAAGTGTGTGTGAATATGAGCAGCAAAACTACTTCATTCTTGTCACATTATAAAGAAGAAGAGATTGCGCTGTATTAAACCATTTTTGACATTGCAGCGTGACGAAAGTGCTGTATCCATTGCGAACGCTAAGTTTACCAGAACGAGCTGTCCCGTCTCGGAATTTCTTCTGAGCATGTGTGGCACTTTGTGCGTCGGAACAGGCCACACACGGTCGGAATTGACGCGATCGGATTTTGTTGTCGGAAAATTTTATCTCCTGCTCTCCAACTTTGTGTGTCGGAAAATCCGATGGAAAATGTCCGATGGAGCCCACACACGGTCGGAATTTCCGACAACACGCTCCGATCGGACATTTTCCATCGGAAAATCCGACCGTGTGTACGGGGCATTAGTGTGGTAGGGCAGTTAGTGTTAGCCCCCTGTAGGTCTAGGATACCCCCCTAACCCCCCCTAATAAAGTTTTAACCCCTTGATCACCCCCCGTCACCAGTGTCACTAAGCGATCATTTTTCTGATCGCTGTATTAGTGTCGCTGGTGACGCTAGTTAGGGAGGTAAATATTTAGGTTCGCCGTCAGTGTTTTATAGCGTCAGGGACCCCCATATACTACCTAATAAATGTTTTAACCTCTTGATTGCCGCCTAGTTAACCCTTTCACCACTGATCACCGTATAACCGTTACGGGTGACGCTGGTTAGTTTGTTTATTTTTTATAGTGTCAGGGCACCCGCCGTTTATTACCGAATAAAGGTTTAGCCCCCTGATCGCCCGGCGGTGATATGCGTCGCCCCAGGCAGCGTCAGATTAGCGCCAGTACCGCTAACACCCTCCCTTAGTGGTATAGTATCTGAACGGATCAATATCTGATCTGATCAGATCTATACTAGCGTCCCCAGCAGTTTAGGGTTCCCAAAAACGCAGTGTTAGTGGGATCAGCCCAGATACCTGCTAGCACCTGCGTTTTGCCCCTCCGCCCAGCCCAGCCCACCCAAATGCAGTATAGATCGATCACTGTCACTTACAAAACACTAAACACACAACTGCAGCGTTCGCAGAGTCAGACCTGATCCCTGCGATCGCTAACTGTTTTTTTGGTAGCATTTTGGTGAACTGGCAAGCACCAGCCCCAAGCAGCGTCAGGTTAGCGCCAATAGTGCTAACACCCACGCACGCACCGTACACCTCCCTTTAGTGGTATAGTATCTGAACAGATCAATATCTGATCCGATTAGATCTATACTAGCATCCCCAGCAGTTTAGGGTTCCCAAAAACGCAGTGTTAGCGGGATCAGCCCAGATACCTGCTAGCACCTGCGTTTTGGCCCTCCGCCCGGCCCAGCCCAGCCCACCCAAGTGCAGTATCGATCGATCACTGACACTTACAAAACACTAAACGCATAACTGCAGCGTTCGCAGAGTCAGGCCTGGTCCCTGATCGCTAACAGGTTTTTTTTGGTAGTGTTTTGGTGAACTGGCAAGCACCAGCGGCCTAGTACACTCCGGTCGTAGTCAAACCAGCACTGCAGTAACACTTGGTGACGTGGCGAGTCCCATAAGTGCAGTTCAAGCTGGTGAGGTGGCAAGCACAAGTAGTGTCCCGCTGCCACCAAGAAGAAGACAAACACAGGCCCGTCGTGCCCATAGTGCCCTTCCTGCTGCATTCGCCAATCCTAATTGGGAACCCACCACTTCTGCAGCACCCGTACTTCCCCCATTCACATCCCCAACCAAATGCAGTCGGCTGCATGAGAGGCATTTTCTTTATGTCCTCCCGAGTACCCCTACCCAACGAACCCCGCTATTATTGTCCCTCCTGTCCTGACAATCCTGGTCTTTGCATTGGTGAATGTTTTGAACGCTACCATACACTAGTTGAGTATTAGCGTAGGGTACAGCATTGCACAGACTTGGACACACTTTCACAGGGTCTCCCAAGATGCCATTGCATTTTGAGAGACCCAAACCTGGAACCGGTTACAGTTATAAAAGTTACAGTTACAAAAAAAGTGTAAAAAAAAACACAAAAAAATAAAATAAAATAAAAAAAAATAGTTGTCATTTTATCGTTCTCTCTCTCTCTATTCTCTCTCTATTGTTCTTCTCTTTTTTTACTGTATTCTGTTTCAATGTTTTTATTGAAATTTTGCAATGCAAGTATAATATGAACAAAACATACCACTTAATACTCCTCAATGACCAAGGTAGTCAAAAGAGGGAAATACATAGCAGGAACAACATAGCACTTACACAGATGATGTATCTAAGGTAGAGCAAAGTTCCTGGCTAGTTTACTGTCTTAGTAATGAATTATTAATTTCCGCTGGGAGAACGGACAATCTGAGAAGAATTTCAAACTGGGGACTCCCCCCAGGAAGGCCCCCGAGATCATCACTCCACCCCCATGGGAACACACTGTGGAGTGCGAGAGCTTCAGGGTTCCCACCAAAGGGGGTGCCTCCCCATCTCCTGTCAGATCCCCAGGGAAAGTGCTCACACTGGAAAGAAACCCAGGCGCAGCAGCCCCCCGGACGGAGCTGACAGACACATCGTCCAGGATAGAAACCTGAGAGTGACTGGCTGCCATCTAGGCTGATACGCCAAGTGAGTAGTTTAGGACAGCCTAAAAGAACAATTGAGTAAGTTTCGGCTTAGGAAGACCGTTATTAGCCGTTAGCTGGTATAAGAAAGATGAGGATAGAACATGAAAAGAAAGAACAGAGAAGAAAGATGAAGAGGAGAGAGGGAGCTAGTAGAAGAGAGAGGGAGGGAGGGGGGGGTGGGGTAAATGGAAAGAGGTGGTAATCTCGCCGGACTCTCCCCTACGTTAGTAGGTGACCTGGGTAAAGTGAGATACCGACATACCTAGCCCAAGGTTCCCAAATCCCTTCAAAACGTGGGACCGTGTCACGCAGTTTAGCGACTATTTGTTCCTGTGACATTATCCAAGAGATCTTCCGTTTGGTGGCCGATATGGACACCGAAGGAGTTTTCCAGGCTTTCGCTAGAGTAACTTTGGCTCCCAAACACATAAAGAATATAAGTTGTTGTGTATTTCTAGAAGTGTTGGGTATTTTGCAATTCAATAGAATGTATGTGGGGTCCTGTGGAACCTCTGCCCCAGATACTCTCTTTAGAATATGGAGGAATTTATTCCAGTAACTCCGTATGCGGGGGCAAGTCCACCAGATATGATGCAGCGTGCCAATATGACCGCAACCTCTGTAGCAGAGGGGGGAGGAGTCTGGGAATATCCTGGAGAGCCTGGCCGGGACGTAGTACCATTTGGTAAAGATTTTAATGTTAGCTTCAATCAAGGCCATATTTAAGATACCTTTCGATGATCTGCTGAAGGCTTGGAACCACTTAGTAGGGTCCCACTGAATGTCCAGGTCCGATTCCCAGGATCGAGCGTATGCCAGGGTGTCCGTCCTATCTGCCAGGGACGCGTAGATAATGGATATCCCACCCCTTTGGGGGGCTGACGAAGAGCACCATAGCTCATACATCGTGGCCTTAGGAGTGTTCGTCCTATCAGTACAAAGTGAGTGGAGAAAGTGACGTATTTGCGAGAGTCAAAACTTTTCCGAGGTAGGCATTTCCAGTGAACTCAAACAATGGCCTAATGAAATGGGGCCATTGGGAGTAAAGAAGTGTCCTATCTGGAAAAGGCCTTTGTTCAGCCACCAATGAAATGCATGAATGTTCATCCCAGGGGGAAAGTCAGGGTTGTGAAACAGGTGTGTGAGAGGCCTTAAGGGGGAAATCAAGTTGGCGTGGGTATGCAATTGGTCGCAGAGGGCTAGGGAGTGAGACAAAGTGGGGGCTAAGATGGCCGGTCTATGTTTGGGAGGTCTCCATGTTAAGAAGTCAAATGTGAAATGCGGTACCTCTTGTCTCTCAATGGAGATCCAATCTGGCCTGCAGATTTTAGTGTAAATGGCTGAGAACTGTGCTAGCTGTGCTGCCTGGTAATATAGCCACAAGTTTGGTAGTCCCAGGCCCCCTTGTGACCGAAGCCTGAACAATATTTCTTTAGCAAAGCGATGGCCCCTGTCCCCCCAGACAAACCTAATCACCCCGGACTGAAATTTGGTCAAGATTTTTTATTGGAAGTGATCGGAACAGGTATAAAAGGCGTGGCAGGAGAGTCATTTTGACTGCGTTGAGTCTACCTAACCATGACAGGCCCTCCCCCGACCATTTCCGTAGGTCCTGCTCTAGAGAGCGGAGCATGGGGGGGTAGTTAGCGGCATATAGGTCTCCAATGTTTTTCGTCAGCTTGATACCCAAATAGGGGATTGAGTCGCTAGCCCATGTGAAGGGAAAGTGTGGTCGGAGTTGGTCTATGAGAGGTACCGGGACCGAAACATTGAGGGCCACAGATTTAGTCACGTTCACCTGAAGACCAGAGATGAGACCGAAGTCTCTCAAAAGTCTGAGGACATTAGGTGTGGATGTGAGAGGAGCAGTGAGGAACAAGAGCATGTTGTCAGCAAATAGGGCGCATTTGTGAACGTCAGGACCACATTTCACTCCCTTGATGTTCTCGTTCGATCTGATGGCTATAGCCAGGGTCTCGATTGCAATAGCGAAAATCAAGGGTGAAAGGGGACAGCCCTGTCTAGTTCCCCTACGAATATTGAAGGGTTCCGAGTAATGGCCCATTAGTCGCACCTGTGCTGAGGGTGAGGAATATAAAGTGTGAATTATCGTGCGAAAAACCGTCGCCAAACCCCCAGCGTTCTAGAATGTCAAAAATGTAGGGCCACGACACGGAATCAAAGGCCTTCTGCAGATCCAGCGACAGCAAGAAGCCCTCTTGTGCAGGGCCTCTGTCCCACCGGGACTGCAGAAGGGAAATCAAGTCAATAGCTCTGCGAACCTGGTCCGGTCCCTGTCTCCCCGGGATGAAGCCCACTTGGTCCCTATGTATATAATGAACAATAAAGTTAGACATCCTGTTTGCCAGTATTTTAGTCATTATTTTGAGATCGTTATTGATTAACGAAATAGGGCGGTAGCTGCCCACCTCGCTTGGGTCTTTACTCTGTTTAGGTATGACCGAGATAAAAGCCGAGTTTAAGTCGCTAGGGATAGGGGCTCCATCCCGGAGGGAGTTGAAGAACCGGGCCATGTAAGGAGCCAGACGAGGGCCAAACTTCTTGTAATAACATACCGAAAAACCGTCTGGACCCGGGGCAGAATTCGTTTTCAAGGATTTAATTATTTCTAAGATTTCCTCGGAGGAGAAGGGGGCGTCTAGCAGGTCGCGGTGTGTTTGCTGTAGGTGGGGTAGGTTAATGTCTTGGAGAAACCGCTCTCTGGCCTTGGAATGAGTGTGGGGTACTGTCTCATAAAGATGTGAGTAAAAATTGTGGAATGATTTCATAATGATGGTAGGATTTTGCGTCAGATTACCCGACGAGGCACGAATTTTGGGAAATACCAAGGTACGGATCCTCGGGCTAAGCTTAGTAGCTAACTTAGCGCCTATCCTATCCGATTGGTAATAGAAACGCGCGCCGGACCACCGTAAGTGTTTCTCCGCGGAAGTAGTAAGAGAGAGGTTGAGTTTCACTTGAGCTGAGTCAAGTTTGGCCAAGTTATCCGGTGTAGGGTGTTGTTTGTGGGCTTTACTCAGCAAGCGGAAGTCTGCAGTGAGGCGCGAGACTTCCGCCCTGCTTTCCTTTTTAAGTTGTGAGGAGAGTTGCAAGATCCTGCCCCTCATCACCGCCTTGTGTGCTGCCCAAAGACATCCCGGGAGACTGACCCCGTGTCATTCTCACTGAAGTAGTCGGAAAGAGCTTTGTCTAGGAGCGTGCAATGGGTTGGGTTGCTTAGAAGAGTTTCATTAAGGCGCCATTGGAAGGGACCCTTCACCCCTGACCCACCCCTGAGTGACATAGACATTATCGAGTGGTCGGACAGTGGAGTGTCATATATTTTGGAGGAGGTTACTCTCGGGATTACGTGTGGTGGGACAAATATGTGGTCAATCCTAGAGAAGGTGTGGTGGGGGACCGAGTAGTGCGTGTAGTCTCTAGTTTGGGGGTTAATTTCCCTCCAGATATCGATCAGGCCAAAAGATTGTACTATTTGCGCCACCACAAGGCTACGTTTGGGGGGCCGTTTTGTCAGAGGAGTAGTCAAATGGGGTATTGGAGTCTCCCCCCAATATTACTGTGCCCACGAAATGCGGTGTGAGTACCTTCAGTGTGGTGTCAAAAAAGGTGTCTTGGTGAGTGTTGGGAGTATAATAGGAGACAAACGTGTAGGCCTCACCATTAATCATACCAGACACTAGTATGTAACGTTCCTCTGGGTCTTTGATAGTGTTCGCATGTACAAATTGAGTTCTGTTGGAGAAGCAGACTGCCACTCCTCTCGTTTTGTTGTCAGCATTAGCTAGGTGGAAGTTCATGAAGCTTTTGTGAAGGAATTTGGGCTGATAGGAGGCGGGAAAATGAGTTTCCTGGAGCAGTACTACATCAGCCTTCAGAGTGTGAAGCTGTTGCAGTATTTTGCGTCTCTTCACAGGGGAGTTAAGGCCCTGTACATTGTGGGAGAGAATTATAAGTGTCCCATTCAGTGGCGTGGAGTCAGTCATGGGGAGGCAATGTGTGTGGTGCTAAGTGTTTGTGATTCTCACCTGATGTCCCAGTTGTCCCTGGCAGATAGGAGACATCCCCAGCAGCATGACGGGCTTGATCTGTGGTACGGCAGACAGGAGATCCAGCGGGAACCTGTAGCTGAGGAGGAGGGGGGAGGAAAGGAGAAAGGAGAGAAGAGCAGAGAAAAGAGGTAGAGAGGAGTGAAAAAACGAACCATTAGATATTGCATCAAAAAAATTTTACCCATATCCCAACGGACCAGCGAGGGGCCCTCCCCTACCCAAAACAAAGCAAAACTTCTGCGACCCAAGGGTCGAGAGAGTCTGGGTCCGATAGGTGAGTGAACAAGGGTTCAGCTATCGGAGCCAGAGAGAGGCCCACTCCGGTCAACGCCGCCTCTGATTGAAATCGTGGCAGTACATAAACAATGCAATGCAAGCCCTGCTATCACATGGTAATAGTGATCAAAAAGCTTTGAATATTTTGGGAGGAAAAGAGAAAAAGGAAAAAAAAGAAAACATTATTAAAAACGGAACAGTACAACCTATTCCCCGGAAAATCTGGACCCATGGGGATCCGAAAGGAAGTCCTGGGGAGAACTCAGAAGAGGAAAGTCACCAAAAAGCTGACATCAAGTCTGTCGTCAGCACAGACCCAGGGGAGGATCAAAAACAGAGACTGCTGATGCTGCAGGCCCACTCATGGGGGAAAGGACTCTTTCGATCGCTTGGAAAGCTGTTTCTGCCACACTGGCGACACTGGGCTGGTGGGGGATGTTCTCTTGACAGACGATGCTCCTTGAGAGGCAGAAGACTGTGGGACGTCCTGAGTGATCAGACCCAGATGAAGGAGAAGTCATTCCCCTTCTTGGAACGTTGAAAAATTGTATGGTTTGTTGCGGTATGAGAAGTTTAATCTCAGCGGGAAGGCCCATCTGTAGGTGATCTCTTTGTTCGCCAGAACTTGTAAGAGCGGTTTCAGGGCTCTTCTTTTTTGTATGGTATATGGGGATATATCAGCGAAGATTTGGACCTGATGACCTTGGAACATCAGTTTCTCTGCTGACCTGGAGAGCTTCATCACTTCTTCCTTGACTGCATAGAAATGCGGTTTCACGATGATGTCTCGTGGCAGACCATCGGAACGAGGTGGTTGTAGCACCCTGTGGGCTCTGTCGAGCTCTAAGCAATGAGCCGGAATATTGGGGATTAAACTTTTGATGAAGTCCTGAACTGTCGTGTGGGTGTCTTTAACGGATTCGGGGAGCCCCCTGAGACGAAAGTTGTAACGTCTCGACCTGTTCTCGAGGTCCTGGATTCTGGAAGTATTTTGGTTAAGTCTCAGAATGGCCTGATCAGATTTTTGTTCGATCACTTCAATTCTGGCACCAATCTGCTGCAAGTCTGCATGTATGGAAGCAGTGATCTGTGTAGCTGTGTGGGATAGGCCTTTAGATAACATCTGGGAAAAAGCAGCCATCATGGAGGGGAAATCAGTAGGGGAGGGAGGGAGATCTCTGGCCTGTATGTCCCAGGAGTCCGGACTGTGAGGTAAATTCAGCTGAGGGGTGAGAGCTGCCCCTCCAAATGTCCTCCGTAACAAAGAGTCAGTGGATGCTGGAGAGGGGAACCCCGGGAGAGTACTCACTGTGGCATCCGATGCTTGTGAGGACGGGAGGGCCCCTTGATCCTGATTTGCAATAGATTCTGACAGGCCGGGCAGGCCTTGTGAGGAGACGGCCGCCATTTTGGGATGGCCGGGCCGCTCCAGGGATCCGTTCAGGGCGTCGATGAGATTCCGCCTGGAGGAAGAAAAGGACATCCAGGTGTGGCTGGAGGTGTCCCCAAGCTGCAGGGACAAGAGCCGGGCCGGAACGAGGGCTTGCACCGCCGCTATAGACGGCGTTAGATCAGAGTGGCGCGGAGCTCCCGGGCTAAGCGGCCATCTTGGACGCTGCCGCGCATGCGCCCATTTTTTTTTTTTTACTGTATTCTATTCTGCAATGTTTTATTGTTATTATGTTTCATCATGTTTGCTTTTCAGGTATGCAATTTTTTATATTTTACTGTTTACTGTGCTTTATTGTTAACCATTTTTTTGTCTTCAGGTACACCATTCACGACTTTGAGTGGTTATACCAGAATGATGCCTGCAGGTTTAGGTATCATCTTGGTATCATTCTTTTCAGCCAGCGGTCGGCTTTCATGTAAAAGCAATCCTAGTGGCTAATTAGCCTCTAGACTGTTTTTACATGCAGTGGGAGGGAATGCCCCCACCACCATCTTCCGTGTTTTTCTCTGGCTCTCCTGTCTCAACAGGGAACCTGAGAATGCAGTCAGTGATTCAGCCAGCTGACCATAGAGCTGATCAGAGACCAGAGTGGCTCCAAACATCTCTATGGCCTAAGAAACCCGAAGCTACAAGCATTTCATGACTTAGATTTCGCCGGATGTAAACAGGGCTATTGGGAAATTGGGAAAGCATTTTATCACACCGATCTTGGTGTGGTCAGATGCTTTGAGGGCAGAGGAGAGATCTAGGGTCTAATAGACCCCAATTTTTTCAAAAAAGAGTACCTGTCACTACCTATTGCTATCATAGGGCATATTTACATTCCCTGAGATAACAATAAAAATGATTAAAAAAAAAATGAAAGGAACAGTTTAAAAATAAGATAAAAAAGCAAAAAAAAAAAAAAAAGCACACCTGTCCCCCTCTGCTCTCGCGCTAAGGTGAACGCAAGCGTCGGTCTGGCGTCAAATGTCAACAACAATTGCACCATGCATGTGAGGTATCACCATGAAGGTCAGATCGAGGGCAGTAATTTTAGCAGTAGACCTCCTCTGTAAATCTAAAGTGGTAACCTGTAAAGGCTTTTCAAGGCTTTTAAAAATGTATTTATTTTGTTGCCACTGCACGTTTGTGCGCAATTTTAAAGCATGTCATGTTTGGTATCCATGTACTCGGCCTAAGATCATCTTTTTTATTTCATCAAACATTTGGGCAATATAGTGTGTTTTAGTGCATTAAAATGTAAAAAAGTGTGTTTTTTCCCCAAAAAATGCGTTTGAAAAATCGCTGTGTAAATACTGTGTGAAAAAAAAATGAAACACCCACCATTTTAATCTGTAGGGCATTTGCTTTAAAAAAATATATAATGTTTGGGGGTTCAAAGTAATTTTCTTGCAAAAAAAATGATTTTTTCATGTAAACAAAAAGTGTCAGAAAGGGCTTTGTCTTCAAGTGGTTAGAAGAGTGGGTGATGTGTGACATAAGCTTCTAAATCAGAGGGGGATGGTTGGGTAGTCCTCAATATGACACGGCACCTCATCCCAATAATTAGAAAATCATGTGGAGAAAAGGGATGCGGGGATTATAACGGTGCCAAAAAAACCAGAATGTAATTAGATAAAAAACATGAATTTTCATTAGCAAAGTTTAAAAAATAGGAAATTCTAGTTTATTATATAGACAAGGTGTGCATCAAATTATAAGACATTTAAAACCATTTGTAGCGAAATTTTACAAGATTCGGCCTGGAAATGTGGCGGCCAATCCCGTAGACAGGTATTTGAGGGTCCTACATGTTTCGCCAGAAGTGGCTTCCTCAGGGACAGTTGGTTATACCTATATCGCTACTATACAATCTATAAAGAGAAATTCACAATCAAAAAACAATATATACAAAGTTACAGCAAAAATAGAATCAAATACATTAGAAAGGATTGAAATGTAAATAGACATTTTACTATGTTTGCAAACTGTCAGACATGAACCTGCGAACAACAACCAGAATGCAACCGTGGGTACCGTGGTGCATATCAGTAAGCCAGCCCATCCTCCACCCAACCACCCAACAAGCAAGCCGAGCTACCCACAAGATGGAAAAATGACTACCTGTAAGTCACCAACGGCAGGCGCAGAGAGCCTCAGGAGCCGCACCACAGGCCGGGGGTACAGTGAGCAGCTGCAGGGGGCAGATAAGAGGACCTGGCATAAAATATCTACAGAAAAGGCAGGTACAGCGATTTTAGTGGACACCAGAGCAAATCAAGGTCCACAAATCTACGGATATATAATTGGACTAACATAGTCTCAAACTAATACTTAAAATATTTATTTATTTAACAGCATTCTGGTTATTGTTCATGTCTGACAGTTCACAAACATAGTAAAATGTCTATTCACATTTCAATCCTTTCTAATGTATTTGATTCTATTTTTGCTGTAACTTTGTATATATTGTTTTTTGATTGTGAATTTCTCTTTATAGATTGTATAGTAGCGATATAGGTATAACCAACTGTCCCTGAGGAAGCCACTTCTGGCGAAACATGTAGGACCCTCAAATACCTGTCTACGGGATTGGCCGCCACATTTCCAGGCCGAATCTTGTAAAATTTCGCTACAAATGGTTTCTCTTTATAGATTGTATAGTAGCGATATAGGTATAACCAACTGTCCCTGAGGAAGCCACTTCTGGCGAAACATGTAGGACCCTCAAATACCTGTCTACGGGATTGGCCGCCACATTTCCAGGCCGAATCTTGTAAAATTTCGCTACAAATGTTTTTAAATGTCTTATAATTTGATGCACACCTTGTCTATGTAATAAACTAGAATTTCCTATTTTTTAAACTTTGCTAATAAAAATTCATGTTTTTTATCTAATTACATTCTGTTTTTTTTTGGCACCGTTATAATCCCTGCATCCCTTTTCTCCACATGATTTTATAAGCTTCTAAATGTTGTGCATAAAATGCCAGGACAGTTAAATCCCCCCCCAAATGACCCCATTTTGGAAAGTAGACACCCCAAGCTATTTGCTGAGAGGCATGTCGAGTCCATGGAATATTTTATATTGTGACACAAGTTGCGGGAAAGAGACACATTTTTTTTTTTTTGCACAAAGTTGTCACTAAATGATATATTGCTCAAACATGCCATGGGAATATGTGAAATTACACCCCAAAATACTGTTGTTTCTCCTGAGTACGGGGATACCACATGTGTGAGACTTTTTGGGAGCCTAGCCTCGTACGGGACCCCGAAAACCAAGCACCGCCTTCAGGCTTTCTAAGGGCGTAAATTTTTGATTTCACTCTTCACTACCTATCACAGTTTCGGAGGCCATGGAATGCCCAGGTGGCACAAACCCCCCCCCAAATGACCCCATTTTGGAAAGTAGACACCCCAAGCTATTTGCTGAGAGGTATAGTGAGTATTTTGCAGACCTAACTTTTTGTCACAAAGTTTTGAAATTTGAAAAAAGGAAAAAAAATATTTTTTTCTTGTCTTTCTTCATTTTCAAAAACAAATGAGAGCTGCAAAATACTCATTATATTGCTGATAAGGTACACAGATGATCCGCCCCTTTCTGTGTGCCAAACACTGCGCTCATGGGATAAGCCCCTCACTCTAAGCAGCTGCTTAAAATTGCAAACTCATGTGATTTAAAAATAAATGATACACTATACAATCGCCCTCACCAATAGTGTGATCAAATAGCAGCGCTAAAAAACCTAAAAAAAATATATACAGTGATTGCTCAATGTGATACCTTGATAATAACAGTTTGTGACCAAAATTAAATAAACCAAAAGATGTTTCTAATGAACACACACCGTGCAGTCCATTTGTGTAATAATCTTAATTCAATATAAAAAGTCCAAAAAATAGGTGAAAACGTAGTGAAATAATGGTGACAAATATCAGAAGTATAATCTTCAGTGATAAAATCTTCCACCACACCGCTGTGAACGTGACTTCCACTCCCCTTCAGCGAGCAAACTCACCAGCTTTTTTTGCCTTACACTCTCGTGTTCGGCTTGCAGGCTTTTCCCACACAGTAGGGGCAAAGTGATAACCTCCAATCAATTTCCGTATAGTTAACCGCAGTATATAAGCAAATGCTCTCTCCACATGAAAGAAAGGAAAAGCGAACCAATAGTGCAGTAACGCAACAAACTTTAATAAAAATAACACTCTCCTTCACCATAGAACTCACATTTTCCAATTTTCAATAACGCAAGTAAGCACAGCAAACATGGTCATCACCAACAGCACTTCAAACGGTAACTTGGACGTATGGTGGTCACGGCGGACCCAGGTAATTTGGCGAATGCAGACACTCTCACCCGTTCCCTGGGGCCTCCCGTAGCCGCTTCCCCGCTCACTCGTATGGCGCCTCCTGTCACAGCGTCCTACGTCAAGCTTCCTCAATTGCCGTATAGCCACGCCCCGACATGTTTCGTCACACCGGACTTATTCATGGGATTGGCTAGACGGACTGGCAATCTTTCTTATATACCCTCCCACCGCATGACGTGCGATGTCGATGACACTGCGCTTGCGCGTTCCCTGTGTCCCCGTTCGCACCATACGTATACATTGCTTTTAAGCAGAATTGAGGGGCATCCGAAACTCAGAAAATTACTCAAAATGCTAATCTCTATCAAATAACACACTCACTGATTGGTGATCACGCACACCATCCACGGGGGGCGCACATCACCAATTCTAACAACTAATGGTGAGTTATCTATATGTAGTAATAACCATAGATTAATAATAGAGACATTACTATCTCTGAACTGCAAAAAAATCTATATAAAAAGTTTTATACCATATAAAATTATATAAAAGATATAAAATTAGTAGATTATTGAATGGTTGGAAATCTAGATATTAAAACTCAACTCATTAAAATCCAGACAAGGTGCATAGACCTCATGGGTCTACCATGTTACTCCCATGAGTCACTTTCTCTACCTTAAAGGTCAGCTCCTACATATATATGAATCAGAAAGTATACAGACAATATCATATACCTATAGTTTCCCCTACTCGTTCCCCTCCCCATAGGTGGTCTCTCCGTTGCGTTGGTGTTACAAACATTCCACCTATCACAATTTCTGGGACTGGGTACCATATAGCTCTGGACCCCCAACCGTCACCTCAAAAGTCATTAATGAAACAGTTGAGGTCCAGTTCTATATTTAAACCTCCGGGAAAAAGACATCTCAATAAGTATATCCATCGAGTTTCACGTTGGGATAAATCCCTTATTCTGTTAGAACCCCTCCACGAAAGAGCAAGGTCAGAGGGAGAGGGAGGATGACGTGAGACGTCAGACGGGAAGGGAGGAGCGAGAGGTGTGTCAGCCTACAGGCACCCTTGCCGGCTCTCTTATGATACCTCCGGGAAGGCACAGGCAGAGGAGACGGACCGAAGGACGAGAGAGGGCGGCCCCCGCCACGACAACTAAGCGGCTGTTAGGGAGATGAGTGTCTGAGAAGCCCGGGGTCTGTGCGCGGCGAGTGGAGGAGATCAAACGCTGTGACGGACCCGGACGTCTGCTCGGGACTCCCACCTCCGGATGCTCTCCCCCCCACCCCCCCCCCCGCACCGAGTTGCCAGCGTGAGAGACAGAGCGAAATACGAGACGCCGCTGTGAGCGGCGCGAGGCGAGAGTCATGAAGCCTTGATCCACAACGGGAATCGAACCCCAGACTGCATCTAATCTGAGGAGGACGACAGGGGTTCAAAGAAGGGGTAAGAAACACACTAAACCAACCAGCGGACAAGGTAAGAGTGTATTGGAAATATGCTAAGAAGGTCATGCCCAGGAATGAGGATGTGAGTGATCCAGCAGAACTGTTGATCTATGGTAGTATCGGTCATGCATGCAAAGCTGATGTGACGGTGGAGGATTGATGAGGCTATTGACCCCTCTTTCATATTCTTTGAACCCCTTGAAAAATGCCTTAAAATCAAACTTCTCACTGTATTGGTCGCATGGTATACGGCAGAGAGCTGTGGGGTATCACAACTGATTGAAGAGTAAAGTGCAAAGATAAATGCCCTTATTAACTGCATAGACTGTTATGCCTGTGATACCTGCATCCCATAAGGGAGGGAAGGTTGGTGCATAGTCAAAGATACAAGTGCAACCCCAACATACGAGTATCTACTCTAAGCGACCTCGCGACATACTTGAACATAGGCAAAGCAGGGCCGGTAGAACTCGAGAGGTAGGGGGGCAGTCCCCCAGAAAATTTTTTTTTTTTTTTTTTTTTTAGAACATCACGCGCGAGAAGACCCGGCCTGTGTGCATATCTGAAAGCAGATAGAGAGACAGTCTTTAGACATGGTGGGTCCGAGAGGTTGAACGCAACACATTCAGTGTACCTCCCCATACCTACCCATCATATCACCTTAGTCCCAACTACGCATTTAAAACCCCGGATAAATAGACAGTGAACTTGATTCCCCCCCGTTGGACAGTATTCGGTATATTGCACAATAGTCAACTGTAAGGGGCTACCGGAAGGTAGTATGAGCCGGAACACATCCAAAACCGGGAAAGGGGGCCTTCCAAAAACCCCAAAAGATAACCAACCAGGGAATGCAACTGGAAGCTCAATAAAGCAATACTTGGCCAAAGGAGGAAGCCCAGGGGGCGCCCATCAGGAGACACAAGGGGGAAAAGGTCCTGTCCAATTCCAAAATTAAGAAAGAAAGGAAACTCTCCAAGGTCTAAGGTAAAGGGAGAACTAAGGGGAAGAGAAAAAGGACCATAGCCACAATAAAATTTACGACTTATAACGTCAAAGGCTTAAATAACTCCAAGAAAAGGATGGATATCTTCCAAGAGTTAAAATCATTGGGACCAGACGTGGTGTTCCTACAGGAGACACATATCTCATTGCAATCGAGACTTAGACTATTCTCAAATGAATACCCAGTCTGGTACCAAGGAGATACCATCACTAATAGGGCACGGGGAGTAGCCATTGGTTTTTCAAAGAAAATAAGGTTTGTGCTGGAGGAAAGATTAATAGACCCGGAAGGTAGATACCTGGGCCTCAGAGGTAGACTAAATGAAGTGGAATATACATTAGTCAACATCTATGCCCCAAATAAGAACCAGACAAAGTACTTGACAAATATTCTGAGGAAAATAATGGAGTTCACGAGAGGACACCTGATAGTAATGGGGGATTTCAATTTTTGCCTGAACCATGAGCTGGATAGCACGGCCCGAGCACAGGGGAGGAACTGTACCTACTTAAAAGAGTAAAAACAAAAACTCTCCACTTACCAATTGGTGGATATTTGGAGGGTTCAACACCCAACCAAAAGAGATTATACGTTTTACTCCCCTGTGCACGGGTCATACTCCCGGATCGACTGGGGATTGATTGAGCATCGGGATATCGACAGGGTAGTGGAGACTAGGATTGGAAATATAACCTACTCTGACCACGCACCCATGACCATAGAAGTGACAACGGCTAGAAATCAGCACGACAGGGCTCAGTGGAGGTTGAATGAGGAGTTGATAAAGGAGGAGGAGGATGTCAGTAGAATCAGAAAGGAACTAGAGAACTACTTCGAGGTAAATGACACAGGGGAAGTCTCGGGAGCTTCACTATGGGAGGCCCACAAAGCCTACATCAGGGGGGTCCTGATTGAAATGGGGGCGAGGAAGAAAAAGGATAGACGGCTCAAAATCCAAAAATTAAGGGCTGACCTTACGGGGCTAGAACAAAAACATAAAAAACAAACGGGCCATTTACCCCAAGAGATACACCAGCAGATGATTGCCAAAAGAACGGAATTAAAAACCATGATGGAACAGGAGTCAAGGGTAACGTTTAATAAAATAGCTTGGGAGAGATTTAGATGGGGCAATAAACCCAGTAAACAGTTAGCCAATATGGTACAAAAGAAAAAAATCAGGAATTTCATAGAAAAAATTCAGACCAAAGAGGGACACATGGAATATTCAACAAGGAAGATAGCAGAGACCTTTAAAAATTACTATAAAGACCTATACTCAGTCCCCAAACAAGACACCTCTTTAGAAAACAGGAGATCAAGAAATAACAATTTTCTAAAAAAGGCAGCGCTCCCTAAGATTTCGGAAGAAGGAAAAGAAATATTAGAAAGACCAATCTCAGAAGAAGAAATAAGGAAAGCGTTAGCAGCAACGGCTTCCGGGAAAAGCCCTGGCCCGGACGGCCTAACAATATCATATTACAAAACATTCAAAGAAATATTAATACCTAGGCTCTGTTGCTACATGAATGGTCTGGGGGATAGTTTTGAAATGAGCAGGGAGGCATTAAAAGCATCTATTACAATTATTTTGAAAGAGGGTAAAGAGAAATCATTATGTTCGAGCTACCGCCCAATCTCTCTGCTGAACAATGACACAAAGCTATATGCTAAAGTTCTGGCAGAGAGATTAAAGGAATTCATGAATATATTAGTGAACCCAGACCAAGTAGGCTTTGTACCTAATAGGGAGGGGAGGGATAATGGGATCAGGACTCTTCTCTTGTTGGGGAAAATAAAGGAGAGTGGACCCCCAGGACTGCTTCTGTCAATCGACGCCGAAAAGGCATTCGACAGAGTAGACTGGGGGTTCATGATTCAGACCCTGGAGACCATGGGACTGGGACCCAAAATGATCCGGAGGATTAAAACTCTCTACCACCATCCAACTGCTGTAGTAAAAATTAATGGGATAACATCTCAACCATTGGAGATGGAAAATGGCACGAGACAGGGGTGCCCCCTGTCTCCGTTGCTTTTCGTTTTAGCAATGGAACCCCTTTTGGCAACAATACGAAGAGATCCAAATATAAGAGGAGTGAAAGTGGGGGAGGAGGAGCACAAAGTCGCAGCGTTTGCAGACGATGTGCTGTTTTATGTAACGGACCCGATTTCCACTATGCCCAACCTAGTTAAAACAGTGAAGAAGTACGGTGAGGTATCAAACTTTCAAATAAATATGAAAAAATCAGAAATATTAAACATAAATATAAGTAGGACAGAGGAAGTGAGATTGAAACAAGAATTTGGTTTTAAATGGACTAAGGAATTAAAGTATCTGGGTATCAAGCTATCCAACTCAATCCAAAAGATATTTACTATTAACTATATGCCTCTACTTGACGCTGTCAGATTAGACTGTAAGAGACTCTCCGGTAAGGCCCTCTCTTGGATCGGGCGTATCAACGTTATTAAAATGGTAGTATTACCCAAAATTATGTATTATTTCCAGATGTTACCAGTCCCACTCCCCCAATATTATTTGAGGAAGTTAAGGAAAATACTTATGGCATTCATATGGGCAAATAAAAGACCCAGAGTTTCCTTCCAGACACTGAAACAAAAGAAAAGGGATGGCGGTTTGACAGTCCCTGACGTACAGACCTATTACAAAGCGGTAGTATTATCAAGGGTGTCCGAATTGGCAAAGAAGAAAAATTCAAAAGAATGGGTGAAAATAGAGGAAAATATTAGCAACGCACAATTAGGTATTATAATTTGGAACCCCCCACACGGCAGATTTTTAGATAAAAGCACACATGTCATAACACGAAACGTTCTTAGAATATGGGATGGGGTATATAAGAAAGTAAATGGGGAATATAACTCACCACTGATTTCACTTATAGATAATAATTTTTTCACTCCAGGTATGGAGAATAGTAAAGGAAAAGAAGCACTTTGGGGGAAATCACAATTAAGAGAAATTGTGAAAGAAGGTAAAATTATACCACTTCAACAACTTACACACGGAAGGGAACCACGGGGATTAGAGAAATGGCGTTATCTCCAATTAAGTCACTTTGTCAGCACGTTACCTCATCCGATTAGGTCGGGGGAACAATTGACAGACCTCGAGAGGTTGTGTGATAGGGGAACTCCAAGGAATACAATATCTCAAATATACAAAATTTTGATGACCTCAGAAAAATTGGAGATACCGCCATTCATGGCAAAATGGGAGAGAGATTTAGGCACTAAGAAAGATTTAGTCACAATTAAAAGAATGTTGAAAATGATTGCTTTTTCGGCATTAGATATCCGAACAGAAGAAATGAACTACAAATGCATCAGTAGAAGTTACCTCACCCCGGAGATAACTAGTAGATTCCAGAAAGGGCCAGCCAGCTGTTGGAGAGGATGCCAAGAAGTCGGTACAATGGGACACCTATGGTGGAAATGCCCCAAAATTAAAGAATTTTGGTGTAAAATTCTAGGTTTAATTAAAGAGATCACGGAAGTCGAAGATGACCCCTGGGTGGTTCTGTTCCATGGGGGGGCAGGGGATCCAAAAAACTATAAACAGTCACTGGTACCGCAGCTACTGAATGCGGCAAAAAAAACGATACCGAGGAATTGGCAGAGGAGGGAGTCCCCTGAGACATGGGAGTGGTTTGATGCTGTAGAGGAGACTTGTAATATGGAGACGCTAGGGAGTATGCTCAAGGAAATAGGAAGCGTGAATAGGGGTAGGTGGCATCGCTGGAAAAAATTCAAAAAAACATGGAGTTATGCCAAAGAATATAAAGCCTAGGACCAAAGGAGGAGAAGAGAAGAAAATAGACCTTGGAGAAGAGGGATGGGGAGGACTTGGGGAGGGGATGGGGAGGGAGGGGGGGGTGGAAAGGGAAGTAAAAAAAGGGGAGAAAAATCTTAGAAATAGGGGTATGGTTAAGTATTTAAATAGGAGAGGTACGAATGGGCATTTTTTTTTTTGATACTATGTTTGTATTTCCGGTCTTTCCTCTTTCTGTTTTGATATAGCAATAGCCACAATGATGAGACTTGGGTGGGTCTGTGTCTAAATGAAAATGAACTGAAAAGTTGATTTAAGACCCCCGAAAAAGGTTATCTGAAGTGGCAAAAAAAAAAAAGAAAAAAAAAAAAAGAACCCCTCCACGATGGATATACAATGTCTATTCCACAGAACTGGAGTAGACTCGGGTCTTGATTATGCTTCTCTCTAAAATGAAGGGACACGCTATGGTACTTGAAACCATTTTTGATATTGGTCAGGTGTTCAGAGATATGGACTCTTAATAACCTTTTCGTGCGTCCTACATAATACAGACCACATGGGCACCACATCAAGTACACTACGTATGATGAATTACACGTAATGAACTCTTTAATTTCAAATGTTTCGTTTGCTTGATTGGTGATGCTCTTCATGTTTCTGTTTCTAATCCTCACTGTCCTGCAGCACACGCATTTATTACATGAGAAGAAACCATTGAGATTTATTTTATTGGATGGTCGGCCTGGTGGATCGAGGATTTTTTTCACTACTCTATCCCCAAAATTGGGGGCCCTCCTGTAAATGAATTTGGGGGTTTCAGGTAACAATTCTCCTAGGTGACGATCCCTCCAGAGAATATACCAGTATTTTTTAAAAATCCTCTCAATGTCTCTATATTGACTATGATAGTTGGATATAAATCCCCACTGTTGTTTCTCATTAGATCTAGTACTTTCTTTATTTTTCAACATTTCCTCCCTTGGTAGATTAGCTACCTGCTCTATAACCTCATCTACAGATTTTCCTGAATAGCCCTTCTGAAGGAACCTCTCCTTCAGCACATTTGCCTGAGAATAATATTTCTCTTGTTCCGTACAGTTCCGACGGACTCTCATTAATTGTCCCTTAGGGATGTTCTTTATCCATACAGGGTGATGACCACTCCTGATGGACAAAAAACTGTTCCGGTCCGTCGGTTTAAAGTACACACAAGTTGTCAGGATGTGATCCTTTCTTTGGATCGTCACATCCAAAAAATTAATGCATGTATCACTAATTTGAGCCTCCAGTTTAATGTTGTTATTATTAGTGTTAAGATACCTAAGAAACTCCTCAACTGAATCCCTGGAACCCTCCCAAATCATTAGGAGATCGTCTATGAACCGCCTATAGAACTTCAGTTGGGGGAGAGGTCTGCTGAAGATAAACCTGTCCTCCCACTCTGCCATGAACAGGTTGGCGAGGCTAGGGGCAAATTTAGCTCCCATAGCCACGCCAACCCGCTGGGAGAAGAAGTGCCCATTCCACCAAAAATAGTTGTGCGACATGCAGGGAACGCGCAAGCGCAGTGTCATCGACATCGCGCGTCATGCGGTGGGAGGGTATATAAGAAAGATTGCCAGTCCGTCTAGCCAATCCCATGAATAAGTCCGGTGTGACGAAACATGTCGGGGCGTGGCTATACGGCAATTGAGCAAGCTTGAAGTAGGACGCTGTGACAGGAGGCGCCATACCAGTGAGCGGGGAAGCGGCTACGGGAGGCCCCAGGGAACGGGTGAGAGTGTCTGCATTCGCCAAATTACCTGGGTCCGCCGTGACCACCATACGTCCAATTTACCGTTTGAAGTGCTGTTGGTGATGACCATGTTTGCTGTGCTTACTTGCGTTATTAAAAATTGGAAAATGTGAGTTCTATGGTGAAGGAGAGTGTTATTTTTATTAAAGTTTGTTGCGTTACTGCACTATTGGTTCGCTTTTCCTTTCTTTCATGTGGAGAGAGCATTTGCTTATATACTGCGGTTAACTATACGGAAATTGATTGGAGGTTATCACTTTGCCCCTACTGTGTGGGAAAAGCCTGCAAGCCGAACACGAGAGTGTAAGGCAAAAAAAGCTGGTGAGTTTGCTCGCTGAAGGGGAGTGGAAGTCACGTTCACAGTGGTGTGGTGGAAGATTTTATCACTGAAGATTATACTTCTGATATTTGTCACCATTATTTCACTACGTTTTCACCTATTTTTTTGGACTTTTTATATTGAATTAAGATTATTACACAAATGGACTGCACGGTGTGTGTTCATTAGAAACACCTTTTGGTTTATTTATTTTTGGTCACAAACTGTTATTATCAAGGTATCACATTGAGCAATCACTGTATATATTTTTTTTAGGTTTTTTAGCGCTGCTATTTGATCACACTATTGGTGAGGACGATTGTATAGTGTATCATTTATTTTTAAAATACTCATTATGCCTCTCAGCAAATAGGTGGGGTGTCTACTTTCCAAAATGGGGTCATTTGGGGGGGGGGGGGGGGGTTGTGCCACCTGGGCATTCCATGGCCTCCGAAACTGTGATAGGCAGTGAAGAGTGATAAAAAAAATGTACACCCTTAGAAATCCTGAAGGCGGTGATTGGTTTTCAGGGCCCCGTACGCGGCTAGGCTCCCAAAAAGTCCCACACATGTGGTATCCCCATACTCAGGAGAAGCAGCTAAAAGTATTTTGGGGTGCAATTCCACATATGCCCATGGCCTGTGTGAGCAATATATCATTTAGTGACAACTTTGTGCAAAAAAAAAAAAAAAATGTCACTTTCCCGCAACTTGTGTCAAAATATAAAATATTCCATGGACTCAACATGCCTCAAAGCAAATAGCTTGGGGTGTCTACTTTCCAAAATGGGTTCATTTGGAGGGGGGGGGGGGTTGTGCCATCTGGGCATTTTATGGCCTTCAAAACTGTGATCATTTAGTGACAACTTTTTGTAATTTTTTTTTTTGTCATTATTCAATCACTTGGGACAAAAAAAATAATATTCAATGGGCTCAAGATGCCTCTCAGCAATTCCCTTGGGGTGTCTACTTTCCAAAATGGGGTCATTTGGGGGGGGGGTTTGTACCGCCCTGCCATTTTAGCACCTCAAGAAATGGCATAGGCACTCATAAACTAAAAGCTGTGTAAATTCCAGAAAATGTACCCTAGCTTGTAGACGCTATAACTTTTGCGCAAACCAATAAATATACGCTTATTGACTTTTTTTTACCAAAGACATGTGGCCGAATACATTTTGGCCTAAATGTATCACTAAAATTGAGTTTATTGGATTTTTTTATAACAAAAAGTAGAAAATATCATTTTTTTTCAAAATGTTCAGTCTTTTTCCGTTTATAGTGCAAAAAAAAAAAACGCAGAGGTGATCAAATACCATCAAAAGAAAGCTCTATTTGTGGGAAGAAAAGGACGCAAATTTTGTTTGAGTACAGCATTGCATGACCACGCAATTAGCAGTTAAAGCGACGCAGTGCCAAATTGTAAAAAGTGCTCTGGTCAGGAAGGGGGTAAATCCTTCCAGGGGGTGAAGTGGTTAAGAGACAAAAGCTATTGGCTACTGCCCCATTTATAGTCCTGATGCACGTGTTTTACGTCACCACGTTCAGAATGATCGGATTTTCCATCAACTCTGTGTGACCATGTGTATGCAAGACAAGTTTGAGCCAACATCCGTCGGATAAAATCCATGGATTTTGTTGTCGGAATGTCCGATCAATGTCCGACCGTGTGTACAGGGCATTAGGGTCTGCAGGATACAGGGTGCCTTGCCGTGGCCTGCAGCTTATGCATGTATTTGCAAATGTGTGCAACTAAACCCCTGTTTTTAAAGCATACTGTTAGACAGGTTAATTTGGTTGACAAACAAAATATTTGGGGGACACACCCTAAAAGATGCATTAAAGATGGTGCAGCCATAAGACCATACAGCAGAACGAAATATTACAGCACACACATGCAAAAAAGACATTTACCTCCAACAAGGCTAGTTTAAAACACCTAAACATTTTCAAAAAACATTATCAAAAAATATGGTCACACCATATTGCTATATGGTGCTAAGCCCACTTACTGCGACAAAGTACCCCATGATTAGTGGGTCCTACACTATCCATAGATTGGGAGATCCTGCTTCTCTGAACCATGAGAGCAATACAGTCTTCTATATTGGAGAACTTTGAGGTCTCCACCCATGACACAAGTGGACACTAATGACACCTTTGCTGCCATTGTGCAATGTGCTGGGTGTTCAGTGTTCTCCTGCACCTTTAAGGAGGGTTGGGCTCCCTCAAGTCATCTGCCCTTCATCTATCCATTAGAATACATGTGCTTCCACTGTGGAGACTCTTCAAAGTTAGAGTTAGGGTCTGCAGGATACAGGGTGCCTTGCCGTGGCCTGCAGCTTATGCATGCAAATGTGTGCAACTAAACCTCTGTTTATAACGCATACTGTTAGACAGGTTAATTTGGTTGGTCGCAGATAGGGATGAGCTTTGAGTTCGAGTCAAACTCATGTTCGACTCGAACATTGGCTGTTCGCAAGTTCGCCGAACAACGAACAATTTGGGGTGTTCGCGGCAAATTCGAATGCCGCGGAACACCCTTTAAAAGTCTATGGGAGAAATCAAAAGAGCTGATTTTAAAGGCTTATATGCAAGTTATTGTCATAAAAAGTGTTTGGGGACCTGGGTCCTGCCCCAGGGGACATGGATCAATGCAAAAAAAAGTTTTAAAAAACGGCCGTTTTTTACGGAGCAGTGATTTTAATAATGCTTAAAGTCAAACAATAAAAGTGTAATATCCCTTTAAATTTCGTAGCTGGGGGGTGTCTATAATATGCCTGTAAAGGGGCGCATGTTTCCCGTGTTTAGAACAGTCTGACAGCAAAATGACATTTCGAAGGAAAAAAACCATTTAAAATTACTCGCGGCTATTGCATTGCCGACAATACACATAGAAGTACATTGATAAAAACGGCATGGGAATTCCCCACAGGGGAACTGCAAACCAAATTTTTTTTAAAAAAAATGACGTGGGAGTCCCCCAAAATTCCATACCAGGCCCTTCAGGTCTGGTATGGATATTAAGGGGAACCCCAGGCCAAAATTAAAAAAAAAAAAAAGACGTGGGGTTCCCCCTAAATAATTCCATACCAGACCCTTCAGGTCTGGTATGGATTTTAAGGGGAACCCCGCGCCAAAAAAAAAAAAAAAACGGCGTGGGGTCCCCCCAAAAATCCATACCAGACCCTTATCCGAGCACACAACCTGGCAGGCCGCAGGAAAAGAGGGGGGCGAGAGTGCGGCCCCCCCCTCCTGAACCGTACCAGGCCACATGCCCTCAACATTGGGAGGGTGCTTTGGGGTAGCCCCCCAAAACACCTTGTCCCCATGTTGATGAGGACAAGGGCCTCATCCCCACAACCCTGGCCGGTGGTTGTGGGGGTCTGCAGGCGGGGGGGCTTATCGGAATCTGGAAGCCCCCTTTAACAAGGGGACCCCCAGATCCCGGCCCCCCACTGTGTGAAATGGTAAGGGGGTAAATAAGAAGATAAGAAGAAGAGAAGAAGATGAAGAAGATGAAGAGAAGAGCGGGAGCCTCCCCCCATGCCATGGGTGCGGAGCGGCCCGAGGAGAAGAAGATAGAAGACGCCGCAGAGGAGATGCTGGACGAGAATGCCGGAGGAAGAACCAGAAGAGCCAGAAGAACCAGAAGAAGAAGATGAAGGAAGATAGAAGAAAGAAGAAGCATTTAAATAAAGGAATTGTCAAAAACTGTCTCTTGTCATTTTTAACATTTTTGACAGTTTTTTAGTGAAATGGTAGGGGTAAGTACCCCCTTACCATTTCACACAGGGGGGGCTGGGATCTGGGGGTCCCCTTGTTAAAGGGGGCTTCCAGATTCTGATAAGCCCCCCACCCGCAGACCCCCACAACCACCGGCCAGGATTGTGGGGTTGAGGCCCTTGTCCTCATCAACATGGGGACAAGGTGTTTAGGGGGGCTACCCCAAAGCACCCTCCCAATGTTGAGGGCATGTGGCCCAGTACGGTTCAGGAGGGGGGCTGCACTCTCGTCCCCCCTCTTTTCCTGCGGCCTGCCAGGTTGCATGCTCGGATAAGGGTCTGGTATGGATTTTTGGGGGGACCCCATGCCGTTTTTTTTTTTTTTTGGCGCGGGGTTCCCCTTAAAATCCATACCAGACCTGAAGGGTCTGGTATGGAATTTAGGGGGAACCCCACATCATTTTTTTTTAAATTTTGGCCGGGGTTCCCCTTAATATCCATACCAGACCTGAAGGGCCTTGTATGGAATTTAGGGGGACTCCCACGTCATTTTTTTTTTTTTTTAATTTTGGTTCGGGGTTCCCCTGTGGGGAATTCCCATGCCGTTTTTATCAATGAACTTCTATGTGTATTGTCGGCAATGCAATAGCCGCGAGTAGTTTTAAATGGGTTTTTTCCTTCGAAATGTCATTTTGCTGTCAGACTGTTCTAAACACGGGAAACATGCGCCCCTTTACAGGCATACTATAGACACCCCCCAGCTACGAAATTTAAAGGGATATTACACTTTTATTGTTTGACTTTAAGCATTATTAAAATCACTGCTCCTGAAAAAACTGCCGTTTTTAAAACTTTTTTTTGCATTGATCCATGTCCCCTGGGGCAGGACCCAGGTTCCCAAACACTTTTTATGACAATAACTTGCATATAAGCCTTTAAAATTAGCACTTTTGATTATTCATGTTCGTGTCCCATAGACTTTAACGGTGTTCGCGTGTTTGAACAAACTTTTTTCCTGTTCGCATGTTCTGGTGCGAACCGAACAGGGGGGTGTTCGGCTCATCCCTAGTCGCAGGCTGGTTGGTAAGTTGAGTTTGGAAATTCTTTGGTTTTATTTGACTTATTATAGAATTACCTGTAGGTAAAAGTGGTAGTACAGAGTTTACAACCACTTTAACCTTAAATAAATACCCTATCAACATAAAATAAAAAACAAACTTACCTAAAAGTAGATCTGCACTTCCAGAATTGGGGTGCTAATGCATGCTGCCAGTGGCCTTCTTAGTACAGTGACAGTGCATATTTTTTAGCACTAATCACTGTGTTAGTGTCACTGTTCCCCAAAAAGTGTCAAAAGTGTCAGTGTCCGACTGTCTGCTGCAATATCGCAGTCCCGCTATAAGTCACTGATTGCCACCATTGCTAATAAAAATAAATAAAATTATCCAATAGTTTGTGTGGGGATTTCCATACTGCACTAGACACTTCTTCCCGTTCCAATAGACTTCCCTCCCCAATGGGGACCCTCCTAAGGAACAATGACTTATACGATGTGCAGACGTGCAGAGACAGCAGCACCCTGCACATGCGGAACTCTGAGGTGTGATGAAGTTAGTGTGCTGCCTTTAGGCTGGCCTCTGGAGGGCATCCTTCCTCCTTGGTGATGTGCCTCCTCCTCCTCCTCTCTCCTATCAGGCACCCACATTGAGTCAGTGACCTCATCATCCCCTCCCTCCTCATCACTGGAGCAAACCTGGCATTATGCTGCAGCAGGGGGAACATAGCTGCCAGATTGCTGTCCTTCTTGGGCACCCCCTCTGTCCGTGCTCACTTTACTGCCTTCATCTAGCTCAGTATCATCATAAGAGCCTTCAAAACGCTGGGCATCCTCCTGGAGCATGTACCAACACTGTGGTCAAACAGTTAGAGGGACTCCTCAGGAGGACATGGTGGGGCTAGGGAAGGAGTCACTGATGCCATTGAGCTGAGGGAAGAGGCCGTGTTGGCAGCTGCTTTGCCAGACAAAGTACCCTGAGCCTGGGTGAGAGAGGATGAGGAGGATGAGGACGGCTTGGTCATCCACTCGACCAAGTCTTCTGCATGTTGCGGCTCAACACGGCCAGCTGCCAAAAAAAAGGCCAAGCGTGTCCCACGGCGGCGTGCTGATGAGGATGCACAGTGTCCACGACCAGCACTGTTGCCTCTAGACACAGAGCCTGCTTGCCCTATTTTATTGGCTTGTGACTTTCTGCCTCTCCTTGTTGGCCTTCCAGATATACTATTGGCCTGCAGTGAGCTGCACAAAACTGGGATATATATATATATATATATATATATATATATATATATATATACCAATTATACTGCAGCTAGCTAGTAACCCCTGAACTTGTCTTCAGGTAGCTATACCTTAGGTGCAACTGAGCAGGGTACACAGTACAGTAACTGGAAATATGTCAAGAGCCTACACAAGCACCTGGCTGCAGGTAGCTATACTGTAGGTGAGACTGTGCGGGGTACACAGTACAGTAACTGGAAATACTTCAATGAGCCTACACAAGCACCTGGCTGCAGGTAGCTATACTATAGGTGAGACTGTGCGGGGTACACAGTACAGTAACTGGAAATACTTCAATGAGCCTACGCAAGCACCTGGCTGCAGGTAGCTATACTGTAGGTGAGACTGTGTGGGGTACACAGTACACTAACTGGAAATACTTCAATGAGCCTACACAAGCAACTGGCTGCAGGTAGCTTTACTGTAGGTGAGACTGTGCAGGGTACATAGTACAGTAGCTGGAAATACTTCAATGAGCCTACACAAGCCCCTGGCTGCAGGTTGCTATACTATAGGTCAGACTGTGCAGGGTACACAGCACAGTAGCTGGAAATACTTCAATGAGCCTACACAAGCACCTGGATGCAGGTTGCTATACTGTAGGTCAGACTGTTCAGAGTACACAGTACAGTAGCTGGAAATACTTCAATGAGCCTACACAAGCACCTGGCTGCAGGTATCTATACTGTAGGTGAGACTGTGAGGGGTACACAGTACAGTAACTTGAAATACTTCAATGAGCCTACACAAGCACCTGGCTGCAGGTAGCTATACTGTAGGTGAGACTGTGTGGGGTACACAGTACAGTAGCCGGAAATACTTCAATGAGCCTACACAAGCACCTGGTTGCAGGTTGCTATACTGTAGGCCAGACTGTGCAGGGTACACAATAAAGCAGCTGGAAATACTTCAATGAGCCTACACAAGCACCTGGCTGCAGGTTGCTATACTGTAGGTCAGACTGTGCAGGGTACACAGTAAAGTAGCTGGAAATACTTCAATGATCCTACACAAGCACCTGGCTGCAGGTTGCTATACTGTAGGTCAGACTGTGCAGGGTACACAGTAAAGTAGCTGGAAATACTTCAATGAGCCTACACAAGCACCTGGCTGCAGGTTGCTATACTGTAGGTCAGACTGTGCAGGGTACACAGTACAGTAGCTGGAAATACTTCAATGAGCCTACACAAGCACCTGGCTGCAGGTTGCTATACTGTAGGTGAGACTGTGCAGGGTACACAATACAGTAGCTGTAAATACTTTAATGAGCCTACACAAGCACCTGGCTGCAGGTTGCTATACTGTAGGTCAGACTGTGCAGGGTACACAGTACAGTAGCTGGAAATAATTCAATTGGCCAAAGCCTCCTTGGCTTTGGCCAATTACGGCTCTCTGTTCAGACGGCGCTGTGATTGGCCAAGCTTGCGGGTCATAGTGTATGCTTGGCCAATCATCAGCCAGCAATGCACTGCAATGCCGCAGTGAATTATGGGCCATGACGCACCACTCGAATTTGGCGCGAACGGCCCATATCGTTCGTAATTCGGCGAACGACCGAACACACGATGTTCGAGTAGAACATGGGTTCGACTCGATCACGAAGCTCATCCCTAGTCACCATACCACAGAACGTGACTACACCTTCTTCTCCCATCGCCACAACTCCTTTACCGGAATTGACTACTTCCTGGTAGATAAATGGCTACTGCCCAGTCCACCGTCGCGGAAGGCTAGCGTGATGACGTCACCGTCGGAGGATCCACGGGTGGAGCCTCGGGTCACGGGTGGAGCCTCCAACGGTGACGCCATTCGGCCAATCCCCAGAAGATGTCCACTCGTGATGAAACGTGTACGGTGGAGCCTCCAACGATGACATCATTACGCTAGCCTTCCGCGATGGTGGAGAGACGAACTCTTTAGGAAATAGGGAGAAGTGAATAGTGACACCGCGGCTTTTATGTGACGCAACCGCTTATGATGATATCTCGTTCCTGTAAGTGCAAATCTTTCTTTCATTCAATTATTTGAATCAATATACTGCACTATGGGAGTCTCTATCGTTTATCTTTGAGCAACATTAGAGCATCGGCTGGTCCCGATAACCTTAAGTCTTGGGGAGACTGTTAATTCCCTGTGCTTGGCTTTTCAGCAGTCATGGTTTTTTGGTAAGCAAGCTACCTCACAATTGGGTGCTGACCTAAACACAGGTTTGATTTGCTTTGGGAAGATTGGTGTCACAGTTTTTTTTCCTGCAATTCATCTTTCTCCCTCTGGAGGCTTATTAAATATGGACTTTCTCATTTGATCACTATGAGACATTGCTTTAGTTTTCTTTTTTCATTTTTTCTTTTTTGAATATTTTTTCTTTTTTTCTTTTTTTTCTTTTTCTATTTAATAATTTTTGGTTTCACTTACCGTTATTTTATTGTTTGTTGTATTTATCACAGTTTTCTTGATTATTTCAATATTTTCAGTATTTCCAGGATATCACATTTATCCTTATATCATTATTAGCGCTGCACTCACTTTGTTATTTATTCCATTTTGAAGTTTTTAGTATTGAACTTTAGGTGCTGGCTGCTTTATATTAACATTTTTTTCATTATTCATTTTAGTTGCTGATTATTATCTAGCGCAGCGTTAGCCTTAGGGCTTCTTTTTCCTCTTAAAGATAGAAGCCACCATGATACCAGGGGGAAATCTTAAACTTTGGCTACTCAGCATGGCTTCCAAGCCCCCCGGACTCAAACTTCTCTCTCCGACTATCCGGGCCTCTGTTAATCTCTGGAAAACATTACTTTCCTCTAAATCAGGGGTATGCAGATGTTGCAGAAATACAAGTCCCATGAGGCATAGCAAGACTCTGACAGCCACAAGCATGACACCCAGAGACAGAGGCATGATGGGACTTGTAGTTTTGCAACAGCTGGAGGTCTCCTAATTGAATATTCCTGCTCTAAATGGACGCATTTCTCCACCAAAGCCCTCTCAATACCTCTTGAAACATTGCATTTATTAACCCCAGACTTAGTCATACCTGCCTGGTTAACAGGTCTGATGGGTCACACTTCTGAACTACGAGACAGATTGACACACAAAACGTTTACGCAAACCCAGATTGTAAAGCCCCTGGCAAAGACTTTCTTAACTACTATAGAATCCAACATTGTCTTTCTTCCTACCCTCACCTTGAAAGAGCTATACCTACTGAACTGTGGCACTACTACTTCACTGACAACCGGAGATAAAAAGGCATCTCCTTAATCTATTTAATACTACAGGGAAAGAAAATATTTACTTAATCCATGCCCTTCAGGAGATGGGAGGAAGACTTACAACAGCAATTTACTAATCAACAAAGGCAGATGGCTTTGTGTTCAATTTACAAAGTCACAAGTAGTGCATCACTCTGGGAATTGACCCTGAAAATAGTTCTGAGGTGGTATCTGACACCCCAGAGACTTGCAAAAGTCTATATCCATTCCACACCTACATGCTGGAGAAACTGTGGCCAAGTAGATACTTTGTACCATATATTCTGGTCCTGTCTTTATCTGAGGGATCTCTGGACAGGCATATCAAATATACTAAAATATATAATACAACTACAATGCACAATCACCCCTCAATTAGCCATCCTAAACAGAAACATTGACTCAATCCACCCACAGTTTAGATTGGTAATTAGTATTGGATAAAAATCAGTGTAGCGCTGGATAAAAAATAAGAGTTAACCTAAAATATGTTATGCTCAATCCCTAATATCACCAGATTCCTAATGAGTTAGGCATCTGCAGTAGAAAAAAGTGATAAGTACACAGTGAATAAACAACGTGACATTAAACAAATAAAGCAGTGCATATAAACAATATAAACACACGTGATTTGCTCATCAAAAACTATGTAAACTTAAAATGAAATCCATATACCGGTAAGTGATAATGACCATTAATTGTGAGTCCATACCCACAGGGTATATATGAGAAAAAGCACAAAATATGTGAAAAAAAATGTTGTGAAATTAATATGAGGTTCATAAGTGTCCCAAATAAGGAATAAGTGATAATTCCAAAGAAATCCAGAGAATCCACAGGGTTCAGGATTGTTTGGTTCACCTCGAGTGCGGCCCGCCACCAGATGTAAGGATTAAAGGCTTACCAGAAAGCCTGCGACCACCCTTACTCAGGGGGGTCAGTACAGGCTTAGTAGTGGAAGGTAACCGGGGATGGTAAACCTCTGGACTCTCAACCCACTTTGTTCATCCGACCAGTAGTCCACAGCAACAGGGGCTCCAGTGTGGAAAAAAGATCCTGGGATTCCTTCAACACTCCTTCCCAGGAGGCCAAGTACAGATAAGCCACGGGTTCCAAAAAAACACAAGAGGGGACTCCTCTGTTATGTAGCAATCACCCAAGTTCTTTTCTCCTATATGATTGTCATATCTATAACAAGATAACTTGCTTTATTTAGTTCTTATTCATCATCCATACTGCCCTTAATGACCTTTGTGATACCT
Organism: Lithobates septentrionalis; assembly: GCA_037952835.1. Lineage (NCBI taxonomy): Eukaryota > Metazoa > Chordata > Amphibia > Anura > Ranidae > Lithobates > Lithobates septentrionalis. The sequence goes on from JBBDGP010000158.1 coordinate 4,083,098, forward strand.
CCCCTGTTTTTCATTAGTTCATCCTTTTAACCAACCTCACTTATCTTTATCCGTTTTATTTTATCTTATTCAGTAATATCTTACATATATTGAGGTTAAATCCTATGGGGCTGTGTCGCTGGTGGTGTGTGCTGGAGGGACTGCCTTGTCATCTGGCTTTGTTCCCCTTCGGGAGCCGCGACGCACCTTGCGGGTCTCCTTCCTCCCCCAGGTAGTCCTTTGGGGGGATGGACGCCGGCTCAATGTGCGTCGACGTCACGCACCACACTGTGCTTGCGGCGTCCTATCATGGCGCCGTCATGCGCAGTTGCTGTTTCCACACTCGTGGGCTAGTGAGGAGGTTATCTGTGCCGTTTCGCCGGACACCCGTCCGACTTGCGGTGCTCCTCCCCCTGCTACACGGCGTGACGTTGGTGGGCGGCCCCGCGGCGGCATTATATGGACGCTCTCCGGGGCGGCCTGGGCATTTGAGGCTTTCCACATACCCTATATCACACATTGGGAATCCTCCCTCCTCTGGCGCCCTAATCTTCCTTTCAGGTACACCCATCACCTCCTTTCATGGCTGGTCACTGCACTGTTTGTCTTTGACTTTTCCTCACGCTTTACCCACTCTCAACCTTTCATCCAGTTACTGCCTACCTATCTATGTCCTTCACTGGCTTTCTTCTATTTTTCACATCATGTCTGTGGGGTTCCTTTTGTTTCTCCTCTCCCACCACATTGTTTTCACTCACCTTCACTATCTTCCACTTCCTTAGATAACCCTCGATCCCCATGCCTGCCCTGGTTGGCGCCTGCTTTCGCCCATGCGGGGCTCCCCGCCTCGGCTCCCGGTTGGGTGTAACCTGGATGGCTTGTGGGGTCCCGCCGCCTATCTATCAGTGCCCAGTTTCCTAGTGAGTATATTTTTTTACCAGCAGCAGGGGCTTATACACCATGCCCCCCCCCCCCCCTCACTATTTTTTTTTTTTTTTCGTTACTCCTCTTTTACTTACTCCATCCCTATATATTTTCAGATATACACGTGCTCGCTCCTGACGAGTGGCATGGAAGCCACGAAACGCGTTGAGCCATCAATTGCCGTGTCCTACTGTTTAATCAGTCCCCATCAGCTTTATCCTATCTCAACTCCCCCCACAGGTCCAGCGAGGCCTTAGGTCCAGCAGACATTACTGTTTCTAATATGTATTTTACCCAACTTTGCTTGCGGTGCACTAGGGAATTTGTGAATGTGGTATCCTGAGTCATCATTATTCAAAAAATTTTAACTTTGTACCTTGTTACCTATTCATTAATTGTATGAACATTACAATGTATGTTATATTTCATTCAATTATACGTTTTTACATACTTAATTATGCATGAATTGTCTGACTGTATTTACTCTACGGTTACAATGTGTATGCTTGAATATTATGTCAATAAATTCCTCTATGTTCATCCTATTACCCTCTTGCTGTCACATGCTTCAATTAAAGTCTCAACCTCCCCTTTAGCTATTCCCCTTGTTTTGTCTGCTACTAACTAATGCAGCCGCTGTGTGAGCTGTACTATACTCTTGTAGCATCAGCTACATACAGTAATCAGTGATGTGTTCTGCAGCAGTATGGGCAACTTCCTGTCTGCTACCAGAACTAAACTAAGTTGGCAGGAATGCTTCTCTGCCATTAAGGCGAAGCCTTGTATTTTTATCAATAAATACAAGGCCTCCTCTGAAGTCAAAGTAAACCTGAATTCAACGTTACCATCCTCATCATCTAATTGTATGTACTACAACACCAAAGATTGTTTGTAGAACCTCATTACTGGATATATGGTTCTAAGAAAACTCTTTTACTAAAAACTTTACAACAAAACACAGTTTAAATTGCATACACAAGAACAAAAGGTAGTAAGCTTTGTCAGGCTTTAAGAATACAGTAAAACTGTAACCTTGATATGACCTAAAGTTGCCTGAATCTTGAAGGGGCACAGCAGTCATAAGCTATACCTATATGAAGAAAGCTATTTCACTTTATTTTTACTCTTTAAGTAAAAAAGTGATATATTTCATGAACTAAATGTGTATTTTATTGCATTTCTCAGCTTCATAAATTGATTAATTGATGTAGCAATGCAAGGCATATATAAGTCTAGGGCTACAAAAAGCACAAGCTATAATTCAGCTACTTAAGGAGGACTGAGAATTTAAGTACTCACCTACAGGAAGCACAGGCTTATATGCCAGAATATATGTAAGATGTCACATTGATCTACATCACAGCCTGTCCAAAATTCTTTAAAAAGCAGTACTTCCTTTGGAAGGCAGAAGTGCTTGTCATCTTTTCTACATTATCAATATTTTGGATTCAAACCAAACTGTTAACTGTTTTCTAAGTTAACCTTGAAATTACAATGGAACATACTCATGCCAAAATGATTTTAATATAATTTATATGTAGCATATAGAAGAGGAACCCATGTCAGCTGTTGAACTTATGAAAAAGTGCTTCTTATTTTTGACACATTTGAAAGTCTGAAATTTTCTGAGGTTTCTGGATACTTCTCTAGTAAATGGATTAGCTCTCTGACACCTCACTTCCTCAGCATGTATTAAGAGCCAAAGTAAATTCTATTTGCAAATTACATCAGTTGAGCTCACGTTTGTCCAAATTGTTTTACTTCTATTGCCCAAGTTCCTCTTACAGATTAAAAGCAAAGAGACTTTCCTCCTGCGTGTGCAGCTAACGGCATTAGCATTGATTTTGGAAGCAGCTAAGCACTAAATTATCAGTTACATGCACAGAAAAGAGGTTGACATGTCAGGAGATATTAAAACTGTCCATTTAATGTAAAACTCAGATAATACATGAGTTAAAGTGAGAGGATGGGAGAAAGCTTTTAAGCATTCCCATAAGATTGATGGCAGAATAATATTATTGAACACACAACTAGTATATTCAGGATGCTGTTAGGTAGCACACTATATAATCATTATAGTAAAAAGCATCAAGTAGAACTGGGAAGAGATAGCAAAAACACATATAATGAATTATCAATAGAAATCTAGAGCTTCAAGTTACATTCCACATAGAGAGAATGCTTCCTGGTTGTGCCAATCTGGCAAAGAGATGAATATTTAATGCTTTCTTCCGGGACAGGCAATTTCTCATCATTTGATCAGTCTACAAATGTTTCAAAAGCCTCAGACTCGGCAGCTGTTGTGGTTTTGTATTGGAGACAAATTGAAATTAAAACTCTCAGCTTACAATGATTTGTGCTTTGTTGGTAGATGTGCGGAAAGAGTTTACAATACATGTACTGTTGCTTTGGGAGTGAACTAACATCAGTTTGCCTGCCAGCAGTTCACATGCAGCTAGACTTTCCCTGTTTTTTGCTTTATCCCATGCCCCTAAAAAATAAATGATGCAGTTACAGAACAAACTTTCATCTGCAAGTCGTAACAGACCAGTAAATGAATACAGTGAAAAGGAACGGTTAAATCGAGCTTTACAATTACAGTTGCAACTTCAATTGCTTTTCCTTTCTTAAATTCATATATAGGTGGTGCATTGGGTCTTAAATAAACTCTAATGCCCTTGTACACACAGTCGGATTTTCTGAGGGAAAATGTGCGATCGGAGCTTGTTGTCAGAAATTCCGACCGTGTGTGGGCTCCATCGGACTTTTTCCATCGGATTTTCCGACACACAAAGTTTGAGAGCAAGCTATAACATTTTCCGACAATAAAATCCGATCGCGTCAATTCTGACTGTGTGTGGACAATTACGACGCAAAAAGTGCCATGCATGCTCAGAATAAATTCGGAGACGGAACTGCTCTGTCTGGCAAAATTAGCGTTCAGAATAGATATAGCACTTTTGTCAGGCTGCAATGTTTTAAATTGTTTAATGCAGCGCACTCTCTTCTTCTTTATAATGCTAGAAGAATGAAGTTGTTTTGCTGCTCATATTCACACAGACTTCTCACAAACTTCTTTCTTTTTTATTTATCGTGATTTCATCAATATAATATTTTTATTTGTCACATCTACCCGAAAAATAATATTTTTGGGATGTTTTTAGATTAAATACTTTTTTTTGAGTTTTTTAAAGCCTGATCTTATGTTTTATTTATCTTTTTTTTTTTTTACTGCAGCATATTTTTGGGTGTGTTTTGTGTGTCAAGTTACCACAACACCATTATTATCTTGTATTTTTTAATCTCAATGGGATTGCTTGGTGTTGGTGTCTCTTGTTAATTTCACATTGTATTTTTGAAATGTACCTGCCTCCTCACAAACAAACTGTCCTTGTTGAAGGAAAACACACATAGGCGAATATAATTGAAACAATGTTTTTATTAACTTAACTTTATTAAGGGCTCATAACCAAAGAGAAAGGCAACGCTGGATAAACAGCAGAAATTGGTGAAGCCTTTGGCCCTCAGGGCAGACATCAATTATTTTACTGCAAAATTGGTGGCCTGAGGAGTCCATGTATAAGGGAGTACAATCTGGTCCAGAAGACCAAGAGATCATGAACAGCTGCATATGACATATATGTCCCCAGGCTTTGGTCATACAAGAGCCTGCATCTTTTGCCAGACCAGACTGAACCCAGGCCATCACTCTCTGGTCTTCCTTACATGCTTCCTTCCCGGCTGTGGCTCTGGTGTTGGAGGTGTGGCAGGAGGAGGAGTAGGACCTGGAGGAGGAGGAGGAGGAGGACCTGAAGGAGGAGGAGGAGGATCATGGATGAGCTCACAAATGTGGCTTTGGCATGTGAGTTGGCCCCTCAACCCCTTATTTAGTGCTTCTAAAATGAGAAACTCACATAAGAGGCGTTGGCCCTCCTCCATTTGCAGCACTTTGCATGCTGTTAGGTCAGCAAAATCATTTTCAACACTGTGGGGTGTTCTGAGGGCCTCAGTAGCCTTCCAAAATAGGCCAATTGCAGCCTCCTCCAGGTTACTCCTCTTCCTGCCACTTTTTCTTTGAAGGCAGAAGGGAGGGACCTGGGTATCGGGCAGCCTACTTGGCCTGGCCACCTCCTGGCTGAGACTTTCCTGTGTATGAAAAAGGGACATCATTTTAGTTTTTGGTTCATCAATCACAATCAGAAATTAGTACTCCAAACTAACATATATTTAACATCATTAATTTGACAACCAGAAATATTTAGAAGAATGCTATACCTGGCACAAGCTGGGCTCCTCCACATGTTGCTGCCTGGAAGGCCCAGGTTGGACGTCAGAAGCCTCAGCTGGGGAAGGAAGCGTGTAAGGAAGATTGGAGAGTACTGGCCTGGGTTCACTCTGACCTGCCAGAAAATGCAGTCTGTCATAGTACCACAGCCTGGGGACATAAATGTCATCTGCAGCTGCTGATCTCTGGGAATCCTGGACCTTCTTGTGCTCCCTTAGATAAGTGCTCCTCATGCCACCAATTATGGCCTTCAAATAGGGGATGTCTGCCGTGGGGATCACTGGCTTCACAATTACCAGCAATTGATCCAGCGCTGCCTTCCTCTTTGTTTGATTCTTATAATGTGGGTGGTTTACCTGCCACAGACAGGGCAGCTCCCTGAACATATCAATGAATATGGTGATAAAGTCCTGATCCTTTAATATATCCATTTTCTCTGCAAGACACAACACAAGACAAACCCTAATGTCAGGCTAAACTCTCCTAATCTTGTCCCAATATAGGCCTCAATCTATAAGCAGTATAGGCCCAAATTTAAATGTTACCTTCGTTATCACGATCGGCGATTCCGATACTCCTTCCTCCGCTCACAGATCGTACGTACTATGCACGCATGTTACGCTTTATATACACTGCGCATGCGTGAAACTCCGACCGCCCCTGACGTTCTTTCTAGTCTATTCCCCACCCCTTCTCGTTCAGCGCAGTGGGGAAGAGCACATGGCGGAGACACAACAGGTGCATGCTAATTACAGCAACGAGGAGGAGGAGGAGGAAAGCCTGGAGCCAAAAACGTCACAATCTCGAAGGAGACGATTTAAGGCATCAAATATGTCCTTTTTAGAGATGTTGGAGATGGTGGACATCTTGAAGAGGGCCGACTATGACGGGAAGTATGGACCTTACCCCAACCCCAATGTGAGAAAGGCCAAGATAATGACTAAAGTTGTGAAGAGTCTGCACAGGAATTTTGGGGTACGGCGATCCAAGGATCAACTCAGGAAATGGTGGTCGGACCTCAATTTAAGGGAGCAGGATCAGTATAGAAGGATCAGGAGAGTGCTGCAAAAAAGTAAGTAGTTGTCCTGTGTTCCTATTCTTAATTTTTATTACGTTCGTGCTGCTCCATGTGCTTTTCTTTATACTGTTGTAAAATTTTAAATGGCAACATTCATGTTCATGGACACATTATTCGTTCATAGGAAACATTGTTCGTTCGGCCTATAAAACATCATGTTTTGTCCAGATGCAGTTCAATAAATTTTTTCTGGCTTACTTCTCGTAAAATAATTTTGGTGTCTAGATGGGTTTGTAACTAGTATGAAATGCAAAATAGATTCTGTGTAAGGAGAGGATGCTCAGCAGCTGTTTACACATCTGGACGCTGGAGCACTAGTGTGGGACACCAGAACACCCTTTTTATTAGGGGTCCCACACAGGTGCTCCAGTGTACACTATAGGGGTGACTCCATCTGTGAAGCTTGTACAAAACAGGTAAGTATTCAAGCTTGACAAAGGAAAACAATATTTCTTAATCTTGAAACTCTGCCAAAACAGACAATTGTACCCCACTTCCAAGCAATGTTTCATATTCCTATTTCTGCCATCAAATATCTGTGTGCTAAGTATACCTATTTTTTTTTACATAGGGGAGAAAAGACTCGGAGGACACCACTTATCAAAGGAGACCACAGACCCCCCACCTCATGAAGTAGTGGAAATCCCACAAAGCCAAGCCGAGGAGGAGGAGGGAGACATGGTGGAAATTGTTACCACAACAGGTGAGTGTCTGCGACCACAGCCTCAGGTAAGAGATGGATGCTAGCATATTTATAATACATGGTGTGTTTTTGTTTCTATATTTTTGTGATCATGATGTTGTGGATGAAGGTCATTTCACCAGTGAAAGTGCCCAGATCCTGATTGGGGAGATCATGGGGTGTAATAGGGACTTGGAAAACATAAAGCAAAACATCAATGATGTTCAAAACAAAATGAAGAACATCATTGATGTTTTAGAGGGAGTTTAAAACCCCTCGAAATCCCGAATTATTTCAGTTTTTTGGTCCGGAGAATTTTTAGAACTTTTTTGACATATTCTCGAAAAGCCAAATTTTGAAGATGCACACAGTGTGTCAACATGTGCTATCTGCCATCACGGGAGATCAATGTATGCGTTTTGGGGGTGCAACCCCTTCCTCAATAATAAAGTAGCTGAGAGGAAGGAGTTGCACCCACAAAACATGTCCCTTGATCCCCCATGATGGCAGCTAGCACATGTTGACATTTGGCAATTTGTGTGCATCTTCAAAATTTGGCTTTTCCAGGAGTGACTTCACCCCATCTGAATGCAATATCAAACACAGTTTATAAATACTCATGTCTGATATTGCCTTCAATTTCTATAAAAGTTGAACTTTGTAAGTTCCAGATTTGTGTATTTCTTGTTGGTTTTAAACATGCCTGTTTTACCTTAAAAGGACAATTCTACTTTTATTAATGTGACCTAAAAATTTGTTATACAACAAACATGTTGGTTTGTTTTAAAAACCTTTTATAAATGCACATGTGATTGTGCTTGTATTAAAAAGATTAATCATCAACAATGTGTGGCTTCTTCTTTCAATGCTCAAAAACATTTTTTGTGGTAAAATTGGTGTTTTCTGTGACAATGGGGGTTATTTCCTAAGGGCAAATCCACTTTGCACTACAAGTGCAGTTTCAGTGCAGTCTCAAGTGCACTTGTAGTGCAAAGTGTCTTTGCCTTTAGTAAATAACACCCAACAGTGCTTTTATAATTTTACACAATCATTTTCACGACTCCCCAAATTTCAGTCATGGTCAGCTAAAAGAAACACAAGCAGTAAATGTAAGCAAATATTTGTTCAGTTTAAAAAAAAAAAAATTATTTAAAAAATGTCTCAGACATTGTCTGGCATATTGATGGCCCCCCTACCCGCAAAGTATTCCATGTATCTTAGACTGACCACGCGGGCACTCAGGGGGGGCAAGCCAGGACGGCCAGCTTCAAGCGCCATCAGGGTTGATTCATTGAGATTAATAACTCCGGCTTCAGGCCCAACTGAGCCAGCATAGTTCACAGAATTTCTCCTTAAAAAGTTGTGGAGAACACAGCAAGCCAGGATGATGTGATTGAGTTTATACTTCGCCATGTGTATCATGTAAGAAATAGGTGGAACCGGCTGGCCATTATTCCAAATGTGTTCTCCACCACTCTTCTGGCTCTGGCCAGCCGGTAATTAAAAACCCTCTGGTCCGGGGTGAGGGTCCTCATAGGGAATGGCCACATAAGATGGTCCCCCAGCGCAAACGCTTCATCTGCAACGAAGACGAATTGGAGTCCTTCCGCATTGTCTTCTGTAGGTGGCAAGTCCAAGCTGCCATTCTGGAGACGCCTGTAGAACTCCGTGTGGGTGATGACTCCACCATCTGACATCCGGCCATTCTTCCCCATGTCCATATACAGGAACTCGTAAGTAGCCGACACCACCGCCAACATCACAATACTATTGAACCCCTTGTAGTTGTAATAGTATGACCCCAAGTTGGGTGGTGAGACGATGTGGACGTGTTTCCCATCAATTGCCTCTCCACAGTTAGGAAAGTCCCACCACTGGGCAAAGTGGGAGGCCACAGTCTGCCATTCCTGTGGGTTGGAAGGAAACTGTGGAGTCAAACAAGAAAAAAAAATCATTTTGCACATAAACATGGAAAGCAGATTAGACACAAACATTCTTGGCCAACATCAGTATTACATTTTTTTGGGCGAGTATTTAAAGACAAAGGTATAAGGTCCACCTATCAGATTCCTCCCCCCCTCTCATGGGTCATTTAAATAAATTTATGGGGGGGGAGATGTTTTGGACAGGTAAGCCTCTCCACTTCATTGAGAGCTGAATGCATAAATAATGTGTATTACTTTGGCCAGCCCCTCCTTACTTACACTATTGGCAGCCCACTGGACAGGTAAGAGGTGTCATAATACAAAGAGATAAATACACACTGTACACATTTTAGCACATTTTTACATTCTGCTATCACCTATCAAGATAATAATAGGATACAAAAACTTTGAACATTACCATTTGAAAGTATTAAGGCAGGCCCTTGCACTACATGCTTTGGTGAATTGATCCATAAATCTGACCACAAGAGATGTGGGTATAGTGTGTATGGGTTTGGCAAAGTCAGCAGATAGAGGATTGAGGATAGATAGAGGATTGGTATCAACTGAGTTAGCAGTTGGGGGGGAGGGAGGGTTCCAAATGATTTTGGGACCCAAAAAAAAGCCTCTGGCACTCTGCCTGAATTTCAAGCACACATCACAATTTTCTACATTTTAGGGGGTATTTAGGGTAAAGCACTACTATGGAGCTGACAAAATACATTGTTAAGTGACTACACGAGGTGAATATAGGCCCTGGAGAGCATGCTGGGCAGGTTAGTGAAGGCAAATATGTATGAAGGACACAAAAAAAGTACATAAAAATCCAGCATGCATGAGGACAAAGGGGACATTCACAGCATATTACAATCATGGTAATTAGGGAATGAGGAAAGAAATACAATATATTATCAAACATTCTATACAATAAAATGTGATATTAGATAAAAATCTTACCTTCATATACTCCTTCTGCAGGACCTGGATGATGGTAGAACAGGTCTCCGGGATAATGATCCCCAGAGCCTGGGGGGGAGATGCCTGTCGAGAACTTGAGGTCCTGCAGGCTTCTCCCCTTCGCCAAGTACCGCAGGGTGGCGACTAGCCTCTGCTCTGGAGTGATGGCTTGCCTCATGCAGGTATCCTTCCTGCTAATATAGGGGGTCAGCAAAGCCAACAAACTGTGAAATACGGGGTCTGTCATCCAGAGAAAGTTCCTGAAATCATCAGGATTATTCTCACGGATCTCACGGAGCAAAGGCATGTGACAAAACTGGTCACGCTGGAGCAACCAATTCTTGGTCCATGAACTCCTCCCCACCCTGTTCATGGACTGAATTTGTGTCAAAGTAAGGTGAAAAAAATACCCCCAAATTAGGTTGTGGGACTTTAACGGCAACAGCGTAATGTAAAAACAATTTTATTCTATAGAAAAATTTATATATGTATACAAAACATTAGCATAGTAAATAAACATAACACAGTGAACACAATAAAAAGCTGAAACACAGCTGTACTGATGTGCATTGGATAAAGCATCTTTATCCAATGCACATCAGTACAGCTGTGTTTCAGCTTTTTATTGTGTTCACTGTGTTATGTTTATTTACTATGCTAATGTTTTGTATACATATATAAATTTTTCTATGGAATAAAATTGTTTTTACATTACGCTGTTGCCGTTAAAGTCCCACAACCTTATTTGGGGGTATTTTTTTCACCTATCAATATAGGGATGTTGGCAACATACATGATCTAGCTGGATGGTAACCTTTTTCTATTAGTGTGTCAAAGTAAGGACCCCAACACCAAGCCCCCGCACAGCACAAACTCTACGATGAGTACGTATAAGCAACATGGCTAGAAAACGATCAGCTGGTCAGAACGAAGTAACAGAACGCACTGAAGAACAGCAAGGCCTGTGAAGAGCGACCTGAAAATCAGTAACAAACGAAAAAGAACACAATGATAAATCAATGGTAACTCGCTGCACGTACTGAAGACCAGATACAAACCCACAAGCACAAACTGAACAGCAGAAATGCGACCTGAAAACCACGAGTCTGAAAAAGCGCAAATAGCCTCTCACCAAACTTTTACTAACACGAGATTTGCAAAAGGAGCCCAAAGGGTGCCGCGCTTGGTACTGAACTGCCCTTTTATAGTCTCGTCGTACGTGGTGTACGAGACCGCGTTCTTGGCGCTTGGAAATTCCGACAACTTTGTGCGACCGTGTGTATGCAAAACAAGTTTGAGCCAACATCCGTCAGAAAAAATCCATGAATTTTGTTGTTGGAATGTCCGATCAATGTCCAACCGTGTGTAAAGGGCATTACAGTAGAATAATACAAGTAGTGAAAAACTCAAGTTGAATTTTGCGAAAAAAAAAGAGATTTACAAGTTAAATGGATTTCATACACAGAAGATAAAAAAAGAATTTATAAAAAAATCATAAACAATCTTATAGATTCAGTGAAGAATTCTGGTTGACAAGCCGGTTTAATAGTCAGAACCTTATACTTGCCAGTTTAAAGCTAAATCGGGCACTTGTTAATGCATACACATTGGCCCAGGTAAACTCTAAAAATTCTTGGGATCATCCAGACACTCTTTTTGCAACTACTGGCCATTCTGGAGGTTGAGAGTAATGGAGGTAGACTGCATCTGTAAACCAGGGGAGCTGGCTACTATTTAAATAATAAAGAATTCAGGTTTTGGAGGTTCAAAGGCATGCTAGACCAATAGACATGACTCGGAGATGCCAAAAATAGCATCTAATGTATAGAAGTGGGACTATACATTAAACAAAGAGATCATACTGTCACAGGAAAATGTTGGTTTTATAGTTTAAATGAGATTGATTATATAGGTACCCTTAAACCTCTGAATAAAGTGTGTACATTTTAATAAAGTTTAAATTGTTTGTCCAGCCAATGCCTTTTATTCGTTTTGGAAAACGTGCAGAAGGATTAGATCATCTCTTAATGTCTTTCAGTCTGTGTTGTAGACATTGATTAATCATAGCATTAGGATCAGCTCAAATTGCTAAAAATTAGAAAGGGAAAGAAAAAGGGAAGCACTCCCTTAGTGTAAAACCTCCTTTATTGATAACATAATAAGAAAGATAACATGGTTCCAGTGAAAACACGCTTGTCACAGAACATTTTCTGTGACAGGTGGGTTTTCACTGGAACCATATGAGTGCATCTTGTTATCTTTCTTATCGTGTTATCAATAAAGGAGGTTTTACACTAAGGGAGCGCTTCCCTTGTTCTTTCCCTTCCTATCTTTCGTTATAGATTGCAACCCAGACCTTGTTGACAATCTTCCAGGAGAGCAACTGAATCTAGTGAACCTCATTAAGACAGTGGATATCCAGCCTGAAGTGCGCAGGATCAAATTTAATTTGTTTGTGGTCAATTTGCTGAAAAAAGTTATGTTAATTCTAATAGGTGAAAAGTGTCACCACAGTTGCAGTTTTTTGAGTATGGGACTGCGTAGCTGCAGACTGGTCCGGGTGCCCATGCTGACCCTTGCCAACAGCCAAAAGTGCCTAGAATGGGCATCAGAACTGGACCACAAGAGATGTGGATGAATCATGTTTCTTTTACATCATGTGAAGGGCCAGGTGCATGTGCATCACTTACGTGGGAGGATATGACACCAGGGTGTACTAACGAAAGTTGGCAAGCCTTCAGAGACAGGGATCTGCTACTAAGGCTTGGTTCTAGATTCCACAGCATACCTTCAGAGTCCCTTTGGAGTCCATACCTTGATGGGTCAGGGCTGTTTTAGCAGCAAAATGTATTTATTTGGTTATTTATATATTCCAGGTACTTATGTAGCACCGTCAGTTTACACAGTGCTTTACACACACACACACACACACACACATTTATATATATATATATATATATATATATATATATATATATAAGGTCCCTAACTCACATTCATGTATACACATACAAATTGGGACCTATGGACCTATTTAGTATCAGATGGGTGGTCATGTTATAGAGGGTGGGCATAATATTATGACTAATCATTGTATATGCATAGTTACATAATTAGACTGAAAAAAATCTATCTAGTGCAACCGACAGAAAAAAATAAATAGAAAACCGTCATATACAGAATCCCATACCTACAGTTGATCCAGAGACAGGCAAGAAACCCTAGAAAGCATGGCCCAATTAGCTCCAGCAGTGGGAAAAAAATCCATCCTCATCCCCTCAAGGCAATTGGATATTCTCTGGATCAACAATTCCTGGTGTTATTACCTATAAATGTTAATATTCAGTTATATTTTGTGCATTTAGGAATGTGGCCTGCCCTTTTTCAAAACAATGTACTGTACTAGCCAGAACTAGTTCTTGAGAGAGTCTTTCACAGTTTCAAAGCTTTTACTGTGAAGAAGCTTTTTCATATGTGGAGGTTACATTTATTTTCCTCATTCCACATAGAAGGATGCCCCCCTTCAAAATAGGCCACCTGAGCTGGCAGGTGATAGGGCCCAAGCTTTACAAGACTACCTAAATGTAAGTGGTCTTCCCAAATTGACAGAAGCTGACACAGCCTCTTTGGAAGAGCAGATCACCCCCATGGAAATCCAGCAGACCATTAAGGATTTAAAGTCAGGGAAAAGCCCAGGCCCAGAAGGCTTCACATCAGGGCCGATCCTAGGGTCACAGACGCCTGGGTGCAGAAATATTTCTGGCTCCCCCACATGGGCGTGGTCATCTTACAAACTCCTCCCCTTTACACGTGTTTCTATGGAAACCACTCAAACACAAAGATGCTCCCCTAAGAAGTCTTCATTACCCTGGGATCCTCCCATGATCTTCTAACAATAACAAAAAATACAGGAAGAGCGTACACTAATGAGACCTGGAGGGGAGTCTCTCTGATGCACACAGAGAGGGCTTCTGTTAGAGAGCCTGTTAGAAAGAGCTCCCAGACATGATATAAGAGACGGTCAGAGACTGAAGACATAGTACAGGAGAAGGTCAGAGACTGCAGACATGATACAAGAGACGGACAGAGACTGCAGACATGATACAAGAGACGGTCAGAGACTGCAGACAGGATACAGGAGATGGTCAGAGACTACAGACATGATACAGGAAATGGTCAAAGACTGCAGACATACTAGAAGAGATGGTCATAGACTGCAGACATAGCACAGGAGATGGTCAGAGACTGCAGATATAATACAAGAGATGGTCAGAGACTGCAGACATACTACAGGAGATAATAGCCGATTGGCCCTCTCACCTGACCCAGCAACAATGGTTCCTCTGATCAGGAGTCAGCTCACTCTGAATTGCCCATGGCGACTCTGCTGGGTAGAGCCCAGATATGTATTCTGGCAATGACTCCATTCCTTTCCCTGCCAGGAATGGTGGTAGGCTGTGTGGCTTTCCCTCTGGTGGCGCAGGGCAGTGGGGTTCTCTCTCTTATGGTGTTCCCTCAGCACTGTCCTCTCCCTCTGGAGTCCTGTGTGTAGTTCCCTGAAAGCTTTCCTGGGCTCCTAGCTCTCTCTCTCTCCCATTCAGCTGGGCATGCTGTGTGGGCTGCAGTCTCCGTGTTACAGTGGGGCTGCCAGTCCTCGGGACTACATGTCCCACAATCCTCTTCTCTGCTCATTTTTTTATTCTATTTCTTCCCTGGCCGATATGAAGGCAGGGGAAGAAACAAAGTGGGCAGCTGTGCTGGCAAGCACTGCTCACTAGTACAACAGCGTGAGGTGAGGGAGAGGGGAAAGAAGAGCCCGCGGCTGCAGTGGCGTCACTAGGGTTCGTGTCACCCAGTGCGGTAAAACATGGTGTCACCCCCCTCTCCACCAACTTCAGTCGCCCCTCAGTACAGACCCCCTCCACTAAGTATAGACCCCCCTCCATCAGTGCAGACCCCCCCACTAAATATAAACCCCTCCCTCAGTACAGACCCCCCTCCATTAGTACAGACCCCCAGGACAAACCACCCCCCTCCATTAGTAAAGACCCCCCGACAAACCACCCCCCTCCATTAGTACAGACCCCCCATAAACCACCCCCCATTAGTACAGACCCCCCTCAGGACAAACTACCCCCCTCCATTAGTACAGACCCCCCCACAAACCAACCCCCCTTCATTAGTACAGACCCCCACACAAACCACCCCCCTCCATTAGTACAGACCCCCCCCACAAACCACCCCCCTCAATTAGTAGAGACCCCCCACAAATCACCCCCTCTATTAGTACAGACCCCCCCTCCATTAGTACAGACCTCCCACACAAACCACCCCCCTCCATTAGTACAGACCCCCCCACAAACCACCCCCTCCATTAGTACAGACCCCCCCACAAACCACCCCCCCTCCATTAGTACAGACCCGCCTCCATTAGTACAGACCCCCACACAAACCACCCCCCCTCCATTAGTACAGACCCCCCACAAACCACCCCCCTCCATTAGTGCAGACCCCCCCACAAACCACCCCCTCTCTATTAGTACAGACCCCGCACACAAACCACCTCCCTCCATTAGTACAGACCCCCCCACAAACCACCCCCCCTCCATTAGTACAGACCCCCCAAAAACCACCCCCCTCCATTAGTACAGACCCCCCACACAAACCACCCCCCTCCATTAGTACAGACCCCCCCACCATCCACCCCCCTCCATTAGTACAGACCCCCCCCACAAACCACCCTCCTCCATTAGTACAGACCCCCCACACAAACCACCCCCCTCCATTAGTACAGAAACCCCACAAACCACCCTCCCACCATTAGTACAGACCCGCCCCACAAACCACCCCCCTCCATTAGTACAGACCCCCCTACAAACCACCCCCCTCCATTAGTACAGACCCCCCCACAAACCACCCCCTCCATTAGTACAGACCCCTCCACAAACCACCCCCCTCCATTAGTACAGAAACCCCCACAAACCCCCCCTCCATTAGTACAGACCCCCCTCCATTAGTACAGACCCCCCACACAAACTACCCCCCTCCATTAGTACAGACCCCCCACAAACCACCCCCCCTCCATTAGTACAGACCCCCCACACAAACTACCCCCCTCCATTAGTACAGACCCCCCACAAACCACCCCCCTCCATTAGTACAGACCCCCCCACAAACCACCCCCTCTCCATTAGTACAGAACCCCCACTCAGGACAAACCCCACCTGGGCGGCAGCTGGAGAGGAGAGGACAGTGTGCAGCCGTGTCGCCCGGGTGGCCGCACGGCATGACCCGCCCCGCCCCCCAATGACGTCACTGTGCGGGTCTCTCTCCGAACAGAGACAGCCGCTCTGATCTCCTCTGACAGGAGGATGGAAGGGGGAAGGACATGGGCAGGAAACACAGCGGCGGCGGTGAGCGGCGGCGGTGAGCGGCGGCGGTGAGCGGCTGAGAGAGCGGCCTCTGGACACCAACAAGGAGAGGAGAAGGAGGGAGAGGAGCACTCTGGCGCTTGAACGCCCCCACCTCTGTGGTGCCCGGGTGAACTGCACCCCACGCACCTGCCTAGGATCGGCCCTGCTTCGCATCAATCTATTAGAAGACATTCATGAACACATTAGCAGATTCGCCCATAAGACAAAAACAGGGAAATTTGGGACTTTAAATGAAGTGGTTGACTCGTGTAGATGAATATGGTCAAGTTTAATTATTGGAGTAAAAAGTATATAAATACATAACAGTAATATAATTCATATAAAAAAGTCAATGGATAAATGTTACCATATTTGTACATGTGCATAACAGTAGTACCATCATGTTCATAAATGTATACATGGTCAGCACATAACAATGGTATATAGCATAGTCAATTCACATATCAACTGGCAGCATAGTTGGTAATTCAATAGATTAAAAAATGAATGGTGTATCCAGATATATATATATCCCAATAAAGCACATAGCTACATCCTCAAAACCTGTCACATTTCTGTGTAAAAACACTTCTTCAGGGACGGATATTGTAAGGTATCTATAAAAACATATAACATAGAATATACAGTAGTAAAAATGAATTCTAATATTAGGGTAAGTACAACAGGACAAGACAATGTCGTCAACCCTGAGTGCATACATGCCACAGATAGCGATGGTGTGCAGTTTATACAGAACCAGGACCATAGGAGTGGTTCGTCCCAGGAGCTGAGGTGGTCATGTACCCCATAACCAAAGGGGCGCAAACGCAGAACCCCCAAAAACACAGACCTCTCATCTCAAAAGTATGTCCAAAACGGTGAAAAGGCATGGAGATTTTGATGTGACCTGTAATGGATGAGTAAAGTGACCTTTAGTTGGTGAGAGTGATGTGGGAAAAGAGACCCAAATAGAAGGTTGAGATATAGTGTACGAGAAAGGTGGTGGTATGAACCGCCTCAAGTTTACTGTAGTGAGTACCATGGAGAGTGCATTAACCAAAATAAGGGGAAAGATAAAGGAGAAAGGGGAGACATGCTGGGATAGCACTACCATTAGGTCGCATATGTGTTTACCTTGAGTCGAGGTATAAAAATGTAAAAACTTCCAAAAAGTGTGGTGTACCACATAGTAGGTGAGGTTGAAAAAAGACACAAGCCCATTAAGTCCAACCTATGTTTGTGGTTATATATCAGTATTACATTGTATATCCCTGTATGTTGTGGTCGTTCAGGTGCTTATCTAATAGTTTCTTGAAACTATCAAAGCCCCCTGCTCAGACCACCGCCTGTGGAAGGGAATTCCACATCCTTGCCGCTCTAATGCCGCGTACACACGAGCGGACTTTACGGCAGACTTTGCCCGGCGGACGGGATTTGGTCAGACAATTCGATCGTGTGTGTGCTCCAGCGGACTTTTTTTTCTCAAAAGTTGGACGGACTTAGATTTGAAACATGTTTTAAATTAATCCGTCGAAATCGAGTCCGGTCGAAAAGTCCGCCGTCTGTATGCTAGTTGGACAGACAAAAAGCCACGCTAGGGCAGCTATTGGCTACTGGCTATGAACTTCCTTGTTTTAGTCCGGTCGTACGTCATCACGTACAAATTCGACGGACTTTGGTGGATTGTGTGTAGGCAAGTTCGTTCATTCAGAAAGTTTGTCGTAAAGTACGTTGAAAAGTCCGCCGGGCAAAGTCTGCCGTAAAGTCCGCTCGTGTGTATGCGGCATTACAGTAAAGAACCCTCTACGTAGTTTAAGGTTAGACCTCTTTTCTTCTAATTTTAATGAGTGGCCACGAGTCTTGTTAAACTCCCTTCTGCGAAAAAGTTTTATCCCTATTGTTGGGTCACCAGTATGGTATTTGTATATTGAAATCATATCTCCTCTCAAGCGTCTCTTCTCCAGAGAGAATATGTTCAGTGCTCACAACCTTTCCTCATAACTAATATCATCCAGACCCTTTATTAGATTTGTTGCCCTTCTTTGTACTCGCTCCATTTCCAGTACATCCTTCCTGAGGACTGGTGCCCAGAACTGGACAGCATACACTAGGTGCATCCGGACCAGAGTCTTGTGGAGCGGGAGAATTATCGTTTTATCTCTGGAATTAATCCCCTTTTTAATGCATGCCAATATTCTGTTTGCTCATGTGTCACTGACAATCAATCAGTCCATTTTGCCCCCCCGAAGTAAAGACTGATTTATAGAGACACCAGGGCTGGCTTGGAAGGGGTTTAATCAAGATTCACATTCTTAATATTTCCATGTGTCTTACTTACTCACTTACTGTATTAGGGTCATATAACATATTCTTTTAGCATCTGCTGCCAATACTAAGTATTGACTATGGATTTTCAAGTATAGTAAACCATGCATGCAACATGAAAGCCTGCATATGTCACGACATGCATTCTACATTTTCTTGACTTGCAAATACAACTGGATAAATGTATACAGCATATATTTTATTTTATTTCAGGTACTTATATAGCGCTGTCAATTTATGCAGTGCTTTACATATATATTGTACATTCACATCAGTCCCTACCCTCAGGGAGCTTACACTCTAAGGTCCCTAACTCACATTCATACATACACATACTAGGGGCAATTTAGACAGGATCCAGTTAACCTACCAGCATGTCTTTGGAGTATATATATATACACACGTCATATATAAACACGTCACAAGACTAACAACATAAAGTAGACCTGAAGTGTGCCCTGGTCTGCTGGACGGTATGCCATAAGAAGAGGGCATACCCAAGATAAGTGAGTGGATGGTTTTGTAGAGAAAGTGTTTTAAGAGAAGTGCCCTAAGAAGGGGAATGGGCCGGTGGATACCGCGCACTGGAACCGACAAAGACCAGTGTGGGTGGTCTGCTTAAATACCCGCCGGGGTCCTCCCATAATTTCAGGCCACCATACTGGCCTTCCTATTTATGGTCAGAGCCCTATGTCTGGGAGAGATCTGAACAACATAAACATGTCACAAGACTGTGACATCCAGAAAATGAAAAATTTCTCTAGATCTCATGCTAATCTCAATCAAAATGAAAAGAAGGCGCTTGATCTATTGGCCCATAACCATGACATTGTCATAAAACCCTCTGACAATGGTGTCAATGTTGTGGTTATGAACAACATTCATTACATTAAAATGGGTAACATAGGTCGTTACTAGACAAATTCGCTCAAGAGCTTTATTTGATGGTGGGTGCTTCATTTTATCATAATGACATATCCCACAGGAGGCCACCTTTTATGCCCTGCCCAAGTTGCACAAGCACTCTAAAAATCCTCCAGGTAGACCCGTCATATCTGGATGTGGTAACCTAACTGAAAACCTGTCGTGTAGTGGACAGTCATCTTAAACCCTTTGTAACATGTATGACATCCTATGTACGTGACACCATCCACTTTTTGAAAATCATTCAAGATATGCACATCGAGGATGGTACCCAATTGGTTGCCATAGACGTTGAATCCCTGTATAGTACCATTCCTCATGAGAAGGACCTTGCAGTGATGCATCATGTGTTGTCACACTCTGGTGAATGTGAACCTAGCTATACTGATTTTATCCTAACATCTCTTGAATTTATATTCTACCATAACGTCTTCTGCTTTGATGGTACAGGAGGTGGCAATGGGGAAATGTTGTGCCCCATCATACATCTTAATACATGCCTTAAGAAAGCTTATTGAAAGACAATTGGTCTATCCCGTCGTGAACTATTGAATATAGAAAAACAACCCTCAAATGACGATACAAATAGAATTATCACTACTTATACGACACAACGCAAACAAGTTAGACGCATCTTAAACAAATACTAGCACTTACTGATGATGGATCCATTGCTTGCTCCGTTCATTTCCAACTCACCAGCTGTCACCTACAGGAGGGCCTCCTCTGTTGGTGACAAAATGGTAGCAAGCGAATATAAATCATACAAGGGTAACATATACAAAACAATGGGAACCTTTGCATGTGGTGGATGCACATATTGCCAATACATGGATAAGCCCAAACACATCGACCAGCCCAATGAACGTACATTTCATCCGAAACATTATGTAAATTGCAGGAGTCCTGGCATAGTGTACCTACTCACATGTGAATGTGGGTGCTACTATGTCGGAAAAACTATAAATTAATTTTGGAAACGAATATACCAACATCTATCCACCATACGCAAATGAGATCCTGATGTATTTATTGGTCGTCATATGGCTTAGTTCACCCAGAAACTATCCCCAAAGTATACTTTTTGGCTCTTGATCATGTACATTTCAACTCCAGAGGGGACAAATTTAATAAGTGCCTCCTCCAATGCGAATTGAGATGGATATATAATTTACAGGACACCTCACCTCCTGGCCTAAATGAGGCATTCCATTTCAAATCCTATCTTCCGGGCTTTGTTTCAGGGGGTTGCAAATTGAATTTATAGCCCCCTGTCTTCTCAAACCCTGAATGTACTACCTTTAGTTATATTCTTATTTTTCTATTTTATATATATAGTTATATACTTATTTTTCTATTTTATATATATTTTATATTGGGCCACTGTATCATCAGGCCTCAATAAGGCATTTGACTATAAATACTTCTTCTTAGAGCTCTTTTTTCTGCTAGGGGGGTGTGTATGTTAAATTCAATTTTATAGATTTTTCATAAATACAGCTTTACAAGCATATAATTACCTTTATAACTGCATGTTTACAATATGGATGATTTACCTTATTGTTAACTATGTCTATTTGATATTCAACCGCCATACATGTGTATTTAATTTTTTTTTCTTTGTTGTTCTGTTATGGTCACAATTTATTTAATTCTTGTTAAATGTTTCTTCTTTTGGTTTTGTTCTTCCATTGTATACATGTTGGCTGCTATTGTTCTATTTGGCCACTAGATGGTGCACTGTGCGCCCCTGGGGCTGTGCTATGCATCGCACATGCCCAGCGGGCGGGCTCCGCTTGTGCATGGCTAATGGGTGATGGAAGTGCTTCCGAATCCCCATTGGGGCCTTTGTGCAGGAAGGAGCTCCTACATGTCCCCGCTGTGTGACATCCCCTCCGCCAGTGACACGCCGGAGCATGACATCATCACGCCCCTAGGGGATGTCTGCACTGCACCTTTACCAACACAGTAAAAGGTCATTTATAATATTTTTTCTGGCAATCCAGGGCAATGTATGCACTTGGCTTGCTGTTTCAGCACAGTAACTGTGTCTAAAAAATACAGCATAGAACTTCATAAAACATTCTTGTTATTTATGGCTTTTCAGACAGTGTTATCTTTCTGCTGGTTCAAACATCAGGGTGTCTCTTGTGTGTGTGAAGCACTGGCCGGCTCTGGACTGCACGTTTGCACACCTATCTATCCGTTTGAGCTCTCCCAGCCAACGTGGATGATTTATCATTGTTTTTACCCCTTTTCCATGCTATTCTAATGAACCCTGTATGTAAGTACCTCTTAACCTAAAAATATTGTACAGCTTATTATATAAAATTATTTTTCTTCATGTACTATTGCACATATACTATGGATGTACTATATCTATGTTGCAGATAAAGATAAAGTCACCCAAAATAAATCCCCCTGATGAAGGAAAATATGTACCAATAAAAATTTCCGAAACATGTCGGGATGCATGCTACACATCTTCATGGACTGACCTCAGCTTTACTCTGGCAGTGCCTAAATTATTAGCCTTTGGGTTTGATATATATATCTATGTATAATTAATTCATTTGGTATACTCTGTATATTTTAAAGTGACTGTTTTTTGACAATATAAAATCATCTTTTGTACTTAACAAAAGTGGCACTTGGTTGCCTTTTACATACTTCATTACTCCCATCTCTGCCTTAAAAGTCCAAGGGGGCCGCTCCTATTGCACCACTTGCATGTTCTCTTTTTCCATACTTAAAAGATGTTGGCAGTCTCTCACATTCAATTCCCTCACAATCTTTTTCTCAAGACTAACAGCATAAAGTAGACCTGAAGTGTGCCCTGGTCTGCTAGACGGTATGCCAAGAGAAGGGGGCAAAACATTTGGTTAGGTAGGTAATTATTTATTTGAGCTGATAACGTACTACTGGGCAAATTTGCTGAAAGCTTGTAATGTTTCTGCTTGCGGTTTCAGAATGTATCAGGCAAAGCAAGCGGAATTTCCACCTGCCCATTCTCTTGATGACATGGTCTGGTACCCCGTGTTGTGATGCTGATGACGCTGCTCCAATCCGGAAGGAATATCAAGATTATAAGCTGGGGTCAAGGCCTAAGTTAAGCAAGAGGATCCTAATGTGTCTGGTGAACTGGGTACCACTCAGAGGGTTGGAAAGGATAGGTAGCAATGGGCTAGACTCCAACAGGTCAGGCAGATGAGATAATGACTGGTCTAGAATGGCCACTGGGCACCAGGCGTTGTGAGTCTGGAATAGCTTGATATCTACCCCGGGACCGGACTGTTGCATTTTTGGACACTACGAGGTGCTGGATGACGTGATTCTGATGCTATTTCTGAATGGCGTCTGTGTAGTACCTGACAGCCAGGGCCAGTGACGGTGAATTCGCTCTGACGTAAGAAGCCTAAAAAGGCCAGGTAAATGGCTATTTGAAGGACCAGGCTGGGCAGTAACCCGAAGTGGGAATGTGACAGGATTTGTCAGGGATCTGCCAGCACCAGACCTGGGCGTTTGCATGCGCCTATGCGCCGGTGCGCCCCTGTTCAAACAGTGCAACAAACTTCTGCTGTTACTATGCATCAGCGCGGTGCTCGGGCGCGCGGGTGCGCGGCGCTCGGGCGCGCGTGGGTGCGCGGCGCGTGTGTGCGGGCGCGCGCGCGTTTGCGTTAGCGCCGTTCTGGCGCCAAGGAGCGCATAAAAGTTCCCCTGTTTCATGGGTGCGTTGCTGCTTCGTCTCAGCTCTGTGATTCCATTAACCTGCACCTGATTGATCGTTACCTGATTTGACCCGGCTTGTCTGACCATCCATTCCACTCCAATCTGACCCGGCCTGCCTGACTATTCTGCTGCTTCTACCTAATACCGTTGCCGACCTCTGCCTGCCTACCGACTCTGCCTCTGCCTGCCGTCATTGCCTGTCTCAATTACCTGCTGACCCGGACTGTCTGACCTTGCTTGTGCCTGCTGTTTGCTCCTTGCTGTTGCATCTTCAGCTCCAGCTCCAGTGATCTCTGCATCTCCAGTGTTCCAGCCTGCTGCTCCCAGTTACCACCTTACCTGCAGTCCAGCCATCCCTGGAGGGATCTCCACCCTGCTCCAGCATCAGAGACTCTACTTCAACAGGCACTCCTACCCCACTGTGCTCAGGAGACCACTGTCCCCACTCCAGTGGCTCCTGAACCAGCGCTGTATGAGAGGTCTTCTCCTACAAGTCAGGCTCTACTACCAGGTACCTAACAGTACGAAGCAGCCATGACTGAGCCTGCAGGAGATACCTCTCCGATGAAGGAAATCTGCACACACCTTGCAGCTCTCACTCAAGCAGTGCAATCCCTTCAGGACAACTATACCAGACTGGAAGGACAAGTTCAGAATCTTGCGGGGTCTAACCCCATGGCCTCCTCTTCAGCCACAGCTCCAGCACAGCCTGCTCCAGCTCCTTCAGTTGTGATGCTCCCACCTGAACCAAGGGTCCCCATCCCTGAGAGATTTTCCGGAGACCGGGCTAAGTTTCGGGCCTTTCGCAATGCCTGCCAGCTCTTTTTTGCCTTACAACCCCGAACCTTCTCGCTGGAAGTCACCAAGGTGGGGTTTGTGATTTCCCTCCTACAAGGGGAACCTCAGACCTGGGCTCACCGTTTACTTGAGGGGGACTCAGCCCTAACCCAATCCTTACCATCCTTTTTTGAAGCCATGGCACAACTCTATGAGGACCCTCAGCAGACTGCCACAGCCGAGTCAGCCATGTTCACGCTCCAGCAAGGCCGCAGACCAGCTGAGGACTATGTCACTGACTTCAGGCGCTAGAGTGCGGACACACAGTGGTACGATGCGGCCCTGCGCCACCAGTTCCGCATGGGTCTATCTGAAGGACTAAAAGATGAACTTGCTCGAGTGGGTATACCAGATACTCTTGAGGCTTTGATCTCTTTGACCATTCAGATTGACCGTCGCCTCTGAGAACGTCGATCTGAACGCTCTGCTCAACAAACCCGCCCGGCCTGGATGACAGCACGGGCTCCGGTTCCTGCAGCACGCTACTTACCTTCATCCGGTATGAATCCAGTTAACGTCACGCCTGACACTTCTGAACCCATGCAATTAGGACTGATGCAACCTGCCTTGTCTTCTGAAGAATGTGCTCGACGTCGCCAACTTAACCTGTGCCTCTATTGCGGTGGAACCGGGCACTATGTCCATAACTGTCCAGTCAAAATAAGTAAGTGCCCATCTCCTGTGTATACCAGTCTCTCTGCTTTGTCTGCGAATTCTACCCACCTTGCCCTTCCTCTCTCATTACAGCTCCGAGAAGAGATAATCCCAGTCAACGCTATCATTGACTCCGGAGCATGCAGTTGTTTTATCAATTTAACCTTTGCCAGCCAACACAACATCCCTTTATGGACTAAGACCCATGGACTCTCTGTCTTCCTAGCTGATGGTTCCCGCATTAGATCCGGACAAGTAACTCAGGAGACTCTACCCTTGTCTGCTACCACTTCCTCCCAACATAAGGAACTGCTGATCCTCAATGCCATCACCTCTCCTCTGTTTCCCATTATCCTGGGCATTCCCTGGCTGCAAGCCCACAATCCACACATCCACTGGGCATCTGGAGAAGTAAAATTCCTGTCGTCCTACTGTCAAGAACACTGTTTGATGAAAGATCCTGATCCCTCAGCCACTCTGCTTTGTCTTGACACCGACCAGAAAATATGCCAGGCCATACCTAAACAATATCACGAATACATCGATGTGTTTAGTAAAAAGGGGGCAGACTCCCTTCCACCTCATCGCCCCTACGACTGCCCCATTGAGTTGCTGCCAGGATCCGAGATTCCATTCGGACGCATCTTTCCTTTATCAGAAAAAGAACAAGAGGTGCTAAAAACTTATATAGATGAAAACCTGGCCAAGGGGTTCATTCACCACTCCACCTCCCCAGCAGGTGCCGGAATATTTTTTGTCACCAAGAAGGACAAATCTCTCCGCCCGTGTATAGATTACCGAGAATTGAACAAAATCACGGTTTAGAATCGGTATCCCCTACCCCTGATACCTGAACTATTTCAGAAATTAAGGACTGCTGTCATCTTTACTAAACTTGACCTAAGAGGGGCCTATAATCTGATCCGCATCCGGGCCGGGCATGAGTGGAAGACAGCTTTTCGGACCCGATTCGGGCATTATGAATACTTGGTCATGCCCTTCGGACTCTGCAACGCCCCTGCGACCTTTCAACACCTGATTAACGATGTTCTCAGGGACTTTCTAGATGTGTTTGTGATCGCATACCTGGATGACATCTTGATC
The DNA here is from genome assembly GCA_037952835.1 of Lithobates septentrionalis. Taxonomy (NCBI): domain Eukaryota; kingdom Metazoa; phylum Chordata; class Amphibia; order Anura; family Ranidae; genus Lithobates; species Lithobates septentrionalis. The sequence continues at coordinate 4,108,914 of JBBDGP010000158.1, forward strand.
TTCTCAGAATCTCTTGATCTGCATCGAGAACATGTTTGCAGGGTGTTGGGTCGTCTCCGCTTACACAGACTTTATGCAAAGGCGGAAAAATGCGAGTTCGAGCAACAGAGCATTCAATTCCTGGGGTTGATAATCTCTCCAACTGGCATCAAAATGGACCCGCAGAAGGTATCCGCTGTTCTAGACTGGCCAGTACCCCTGATCAAGAAGGGAATTCAGCGGTTTATCGGGTTTGCGAACTTTTCTAGGAAGTTCATCAGTGGGTTCTTAGCCATAATTGCACCCATCACGCAGTTGACCAAACAGAATGCCCGTTTCTCCTGGAACCAATCAGCCCAAGATGCTTTCGAGAATCTCAAGAGACTGTTTACCTTGGCCCCAATCTTCAGTCATCCTGAACCGTCATTACCGTTCATTTTAGAAGTTGGGAGCATCAAAGGACTAAAAAGATGGGACTTTTAAGGCACAATTGTAATGGACTACAAAAAGTATATAAAAAGGTTGAATTTTATTCATAACATACAAAGAGCATGGGGAGTAGACATGGACATTTAAAAACACATCAGATATAGACATACAACATCTGTAGTAACACCATTGAGGGTCCTATCCTGCAGTCTCCTAAGTAATTCTAATACTCATAACAGTGCAATACATTCCAGGTAAAAGAAAAGGGTAGACTTCCCCTAGAGAGTTGGAGATTGAAGGGGCACTGCAGGTCTGGTATTCCAAAGTGGTGTATTCTCCAATTGCTCTACATGTTTCACGTTGACAAAGAACGCTTCTTCAGGAGCTAGAGGTTCTAATAAAAAATACATACAAACAGAGAAAAACATATATCAAGATCACAAAAAAGGTGAGGTTGTTCTCAGTAGGTATACTGTAAAAAACAGTGCAAGTAGCCACTTTATTGGAAAAGGTAAGGAAAAAGCCGACCCCTAATGGCGAGGCATATACATATGTGCCCAACTATTTTTTGGGCAGCATGAACAAAGAACAATATAGCTTTGGGACTCTATTTGGCACTTTCTCTCTTAGCTCAATGTGTCCGTACGCTAATTGGCCCCTAAAAACATTGTTTTATGTTTCCCCCCGCAGAATTTTGTTCTGTCACACAATATTTAATCTTGCCTTATTTACAATCATGTTTAGTACATTGTATATATAAAAAATGTTAAATGTTGTTTTGTATATTGACTTTTCTGCCCCCTGTGGTGATGTATGGCATGGCGCTCTTAGTGCTCGGTCTTGCATGGAATAGGCTGGCCATCACTTCTGGTGGTTTCCATGGCACAGCGCCGCACATCCGGTTCAACTCTTTGACCGGATGTGCGGCGATCGACGGTGGCATAGGGGACCCGTTCGGGTTCCCTTCTTCCCCGTCTCTGCAGCCTGTACGTTGCCGTTGTCTCGTCTCCCCCGGGCCCTATTTCAGCGCATGCGCGGAGTTTCCATTGCCGCGCGTGCGCTGTGTGGTCCGGGTGACGGCGCGCCTCGGCGCACGCGCAGCTGCCTGCTTTGGGGCCGGGAGACGCCGCTCTGATTAGACCGGCTGCTCCCGGTCTGGATATCCCCATATATAGGGCTGTTTTTCTCATGTTGGTGGGACATACAACAGGCAGCAACCCAGCAGAGCGGTGCAGTCCCAGAATCTTTTGTCATTTACTGTGGGGTAAGTCTGATTGACGGCTGCTGTTTCTGGCAAGGCTTCTACACATAGACATGCATTGGCCTCAGTATTTATTTATTTTTGATTATTGTCATCTGTATCTATGTTTTCTTTTATACACCAGAACTGCAGCTCATACAAGCTCTCCCCTTACCTACAATCATTTGATGTTACATTTATCTGGGACGCCCCGGTCTCTGTCTGCTGCCAGTCTGATCTTTTTCAGAGACACCTTTACTTCTGATCGCTCTCAGCGATCCATTGAATCAGTTCATCTATGTGAATACCTTTCTTTTTGCTTTTTTACATCTAATCGGTAAGCCATTTTTTGTTTATAAATTTTGCTAATCCAGTCACCCCTTCCGCATCTCCTTTTCCTTCCCTTCCTTTCCTTTTCCCAATCCCCCTCTCCTCTTCTCTCCCTTTTTTTTTTCCCCCTTTTTGTTTTTCCCCCCTCTGCCTTTTTTCCTGTTTGTTCCTCTTTTTTCCCCCTTTCCCCCCCCTCCCCTCCTTGCTTTTCTTTCCTTTTTTCCATATTTCTCTCATTCTCCCTTCCTCCTCTCCCTTCCCCCCCCCCTTTTCTGTCTGTCTGTGCGGACTCTCCCTCCCTCCCCCCCTCCCCCTTTTTCTCTCAGTTCTGCGGTCAATCACCCATTCCGCAAACCATGCACTATTGTCATCCTTTATTTATTTACTAACCCATCAGCCCAAATTTTAACCATTAATTTCAATTATGATACCTAATGCTTTTACAGACTTCCTTATGTATGAGTTGTCCTGGACCGCTGGTCTGTGCTGCCCTTCCATCTGAGACCTTAATCTTTTACAGGACCCCTGCCATGCCTCGCCATTAGGGGTCGGCTTTTTCCTTACCTTTTCCAATAAAGTGGCTACTTGCACTGTTTTTTACAGTATACCTACTGAGAACAACCTCACCTTTTTTGTGATCTTGATATATGTTTTTCTCTGTTTGTATGTATTTTTTATTAGAACCACTAGCTCCTGAAGAAGCGTTCTTTGTCAACGTGAAACATGTAGAGCAATTGGAGAATACACCACTTTGGAATACCAGACCTGCAGTGCCCCTTCAATCTCCAACTCTCTAGGGGAAGTCTACCCTTTTCTTTTACCTGGAATGTATTGCACTGTTATGAGTATTAGAATTACTTAGGAGACTGCAGGATAGGACCCTCAATGGTGTTACTACAGATGTTGTATGTCTATATCTGATGTGTTTTTAAATGTCCATGTCTACTCCCCATGTTCTTTGTATGTTATGAATAAAATTCAACCTTTTTATATACTTTTTGTAGTCCATTACAATTGTGCCTTAAAAGTCCCATCTTTTTAGTCCTTTGATGCTCCTAAATACACTATCGGGGACGTTGGCACAAGTGACCAATAAGTACCTACAGAGTCACCCTGTATACTAGGTACTTCAGTACTAGGATCTCTCTTTTGCTATTCATTTTAGAAGTTGGCGCTTCTGAGATAGCGGTGGGTGCAATACTCTCACAGCGTAAAGGCAGCAAAGAAATAATGCATCCTGTGGGATTCTTCTCCTGTAAACTCTCCCCTCTGCGGAGAAGAACTACGATGTTGGTGACCGGGAACTTCTCGCTATTAAGACTGCGCTGGAGGAGTGGAGGTACCTGTTGGAGGGGGCTATGCATCCAGTATTAATTTACACTGACCATAAAAACCTGGAGTATTTGCGATCTGCTAAATGACTGAAGCCTCGGCAAGCCCGCTGGGCCCTGTTTTTCTCACATTTTTGTTTCCATATTACTTACCGGCCAGGCTCAAAAAATATTAAACCGGATGCATTGTCACGAATGCATGACAACCGAAAGGAATTATCTATTTCTGACACCATCTTACCCGCAAACAATTTCTTACTCCTGCAAACAGATCTACTCTCCCTGATTAAGGAAGCATCCTCTGAGTCATCTAGGCCTACAGGGACTACTCTGATAAACAGAGATGGATTGTTCTGGAAGGGGAGCCTAATTTTTGTTCCTGAGGAGGCTCGGGTCAAGGTCTTGACGCTTCTTCATGATCATCACTGGCAGGTCACTTTGGGGTTTGCAAGACCCTGGAACTGGTGCAACGCACATTCTGGTGGCCCAATCTGAAAGACTTTTGCGAGAAATATGTCAGCTCCTGCCCCACCTGTACCCAGAATAAAACATCCAGGAATCGAGCTTGGGGCCTGTTAAAACCTTTGCCTGTACCTGATAGACCCTGGGAAATGATTTCCATGGATTTTATTGTGGAGCTTCCATGTTCTGAGGGGTGTTCAGCCATCTTTGTGGTGGTGGACCGTTTAACCAAGATGGCCCATTTTCTTCCTTTAAGGGGTACTCCATCTGCCATCAAAACTGCCCGCTTATTTATTAAGGAAATCATCAGACTACATGGAGTCCCTGTAAACATAGTTTCTGATAGAGGGGTACAATTCACCTCACGTTTTTGGAGAGCCCTGTGTGAAACCCTAAAAATTGAACTGGCCTTGTCCTCGGCCTATCATCCTCAAACTAATGGGCAGACAGAGAGGACCAATCAGACCCTTGAACAATACATCAGATGCTTTACATCCTTCACACAAGACGATTGGGTATCCCTGCTGCCTCTAGCAGAATTTGCTTACAACAATGCCAAACATTCAGCCACCGGGCAATCCCCTTTTTTTGCTAATTATGGCTTCCATTTAACCTTTCTACCCGTTTTCCTTCCAGAGTCTTCAGTTCCGGCAGTACAGAGTACAGTGGATTTCCTCAGTCACAACAATCAGATTTTGCAAGAAGCAGTGTCCAAGGCCCAGGCAGACAGCAAGAGAGTCTTCGATCGAAAAAGAAGAGGGGAGTTGAAGTTACAACTCGGCGATCAGGTATGGCTTTCTACCAATAATATCAAGTTAGCATGTCCTTCTAAGAAGTTGGCATCTAGATTTATGGGACCTTTTCAAGTTAAGAGGAGAATTAATGAGGTATCTTATGAACTGTCTTTGCCTGATTCCCTCAAGATTCACCCAGTATTTCATGTATCTCTGCTTAAACCTGCTGTACCTGATCCCTTCCCTGGTAGAGGAACTAGACCTCCTGAACCTTAATTGATGGCAATGAAGAATTTGAGGTTGAGGCTATTCTTGACTGTAGAAGAAGACAAGGACAAAACCAATTCCTAATTAAATGGAAAGGTTACGGCCCAGAAAGTAACTCATGGGAACCAGACAGTAATGTTCACGCTAGGTGTTTAGTTTGCGCCTATTTCTCTACCCACCCTGAGAAAAGAAGGCTTATGGGCATCCGGAGGCAGCCCTTTGGGGGGAGCAATGTCAGGGATCTACCAGCACCAGACCTGGGCGTTTGCATGCGCCTATGCGCCGGCGCGCCCCTGTTCAAACAGTGCAACAAACTTCTGCTGTTACTATGCATCAGCGCGGCGCTCGGGTGCGTGGCGCGTTCGCGTTAGCGCCGTTTTGGCGCCAAGGAGCGCATAAAAGTTCCCCTGTTTCATGGGTGCGTTGCTGCTTCGTCTCAGCTCTGTGATTCCGTTAACCTGCACCTGATTGATCGTTACCTGATTTGACCCGGCTTGTCTGACCATCCATTCCGCTCCAATCTGACCCGGCCTGCCTGACTATTCTGCTGCTTCTACCTAATACCGTTGCCGACCTCTGCCTGCCTACCGACTCTGCCTCTGCCTGCCGTCATTGCCTGTCTCAATTTCCTGCTGACCCGGACTGTCTGACCTTGCTTGTGCCTGCTGTTTGCTCCTTGCTGTTGCACCTTCAGCTCCAGCTCCAGTGATCTCTGCATCTCCAGTGTTCCAGCCTGCTGCTCCCAGTTACCATCTTACCTGCAGTCCAGCCATCCCTGAAGGGATCTCCACCCTGCTCCAGCATCAGAGACTCTACTTCAACAGGCACTCCTACCCCACTGTGCTCAGGAGACCACTGTCCCCACTCCAGTGGCTCCTGAACCAGCGTTGTATGAGAGGTCTTCTCCTACAAGTCAGGCTTTACTACCAGGTACCTAACAGGATGGTAGACATGTCTCTGAAGATGGCGCTAGTGCCGGGTAGGCTCTTGCTACTAGTTTTGGGGTTGCTGCCTGTGGATACCATGTAGGATGGTTTTGACTGCATGGGCAGAGAACAAGGATAGCTTGGTAGGGTCCTGTAAAGACAAAATGCTGGATGCCAGCCAAGTAGAGTCTGATGTTAATATGTGATAGAGCCAGCTGCATGTGACAGTATGAAAGCCAGGATGTGTTTTAGATCTCCCGACACTGCTTCCTGGTTTGGGGCCAGGAACCTGCCATAGGAATTCCAGGCTGTACGATAGGCCTACAGGGGGTTGCGGAATAACAACTGATTTACAAGGTGGGTTGCATCATGTAGGTGTTGCTTTAATCCAGTGGCAGCTGTGACCAAAGTGGGATAAGAGTTGGGGTCGGGTCGGTTCCAGGTTCCAACGAGAAGAATGATGCAAAGTTAAAGCGGGATAGCGCGTCGGCTAAGACATTGCACTTGCCCAGGATATAGATGCAGTGCAGTGAATTGATGCTGCGGGGATAGTTGCACCAGCCTGCGCTGGAAGGACATGATGGCTAGTGATTTGGACCTGCCTATAGTTATGATATTGGCTGTGGCCTGATTGTCTGTGGCAAACATTACTGTTTGCCCTGCCCAGGTGCTGCCCCATACTTAAGCTGCAGCCACAACGAGGAAGAGTTTGAATAGTGAGAAGGACTGAATGAACCCAAGGATCAGGAGGATTTCTGGTTGCCATGGCCCTGCAAGCATTGATGGCCAAAAATTGCCACAAATCATGTAGAGGCTGTGGCGTCTGTGGCTACCCAAGGTGACGAAGAGGATGCTTTCGTAATGAACATTGATATGCCATTCCAGTTTGTGAGAAATTTATCCCACATTGACAAATCCGCTATTGCTGCTGTGTCTAGCCTAGGAATTTGGTCGGGATCTTGGGCCTGCAAGAGGAAACTAAGAGGCATGAGATGAAGGACCGCCCCTAAGAGATGATCCTCATGGCGAAATCGAGCATACCCAGCAAGGATTGTAGCTGTCTCTTGGAATACCCTCGAGTAAGGGTAAAGGTGTGAATGACCAACCTGATGGGGGTCAACTTTTGGGGAGGACAGTGGACAGTGCGTCGAGCGTGACACCCAAGAAGGTGATGGACTGTTCCGGGCATTCCACTTTATTCTCTGCTATGGGCACATTAAATTACCAAATACCCCTCTTAAGCTGTCAACATCTACTGGGGGCTCACCAGGTATTTTGATGCGCAGGAAGTCATCGAGATAGTGGATAACTTTCTGGCAACGTGCCTGATGCGACAGGGTCCAGGAAAGGGCCTAGGCAAAAGTATCAAACAGCCATGGGCTGTGTTTTTAAAAAAATTTTATTTAGTACCAAATGACAATTTGGTGGCAAAATATTATAAGCCTTTCCACTTGATCCCTGTGCCATCACTAGAGGGGTGGCTCGATGAGCAGCTTAAATGACTAGGTCGACTGACAAATACTTAGGAGAAAATTATGAGGGTATTAGGGAGTTCAAACTTGGAACGTGAGAACAATGAGGCGTTGACAAATCATACACTAACAAAGTTTATTAGACTACATGCCTCGACAAGTCCAATAGGGCTGATTCTCCAGACGGTGAAAGGTGACTTGGTAAAGGGGAGCTCATGAACCCCCGGTCCAGTTTGGTTTGTAACAAGATGCCAATGGCTGACTCGTTGGTGGCAGCTGAGAGTAGGTTCTTGCATCCGTGGGTCATGTGAGGCAGCGTGATGAGGCCCCCGCAATGTCACACCGATACGACTAAATAGATTTGGATCGGGCTGAAGTGATTAAATGGTGTTGAGTGTGGAGCTGAGGATCAGAATCGTTGAGCCACCGCAATGGCACGCCGATGCAACTAGATTCGGATCGGGCTGAAATGGTGAGGTATGTAGAGCCGAGGATTTGGGTCGTTACGTCGCCAGTGTGACTAGGCTCGCATGGTTGCACGGCACTCATCACTGAACAGGACTGTTTGAAAATTAGTCTTCATGTATTTTTCTGCCCAATGCAGCCATTTATGCTTGTGAGCATTGGTTAGTGGTGGCCGAATGGAAGGTTTATGCACAGTTGCAAGACTCTGTAGGACTCTACATCTTAATGTCCGTGGGACTCCAGAGGCACCAGCTGCTTCAAATATCTGTTTGCTGCTATGTAATGGTGTTTTAGCAGCTGCTCTCTTGATCTGATGCATGGATCTGGCAGAAATCTTCCTCAATGTGCCTTTATCTGCACGAAACCTGTCTGTGCTCTGAATCAGCCACAAATCTCTTAATAGTGCGATGATCATGCTTACGTTTTCGTGAAATATCTAATGTTTTCATACCTCGTCCAAGGCATTGAACTATTTCACTCTTTTCGGCAGCAGAGAGATCCTTTTTCTTCCCCATATTGCTTGAAAATGGTGCTCTGCTTAATAATGTGGAACACCCTCCTTTAGGCTGGGTTCACACTGGTCCGACAAACGCTCCGACATTGGGAGCTCATGTCGCATGACGTGTGAAATCCAATGTTTCCCTATGGGAGCCGTCCTAACTGGTCCGACACAAGTCGTTCCAACTTTAGAAATGCTCCCTGTACTACTTTGATCCGACTTTGATCCTACTTCAGCCTATTGACTATCATTGAAGTCGGATCAAAGTCGGATCGCCGTCTTGCATGATCCGACTTCGGCACGCGACTTGTGCTCAGATCATCTTGAGGGGGAACTCCGCGCCAAATTTTAAATAAAAAACCAGCATGGGTTCCCCCCCCCAAGAGCATACCAGGCCCTTAGGTCTGGTATGGACCTTGAGGGGAACCCCCTACGACGAAAAAACGGCGTGGGGGGTCCCCCCAATCCATACCAGACCCTTATCCGAGCACGCAGCCCGGCCGGACAGGAATGGGGGTGGGGATGAGCGAGCGCCCCCCCCTCCTGAACCGTACCAGGCTGCATGCCCTCAACATAGGGGGGGTTGGTGCCTTGGGGGAGGGGGGCGCGCTGCAGGCCCCTGCCCCAAAGCACCTTGTCCCCATGTTGATGAGGACAAGGGCCTCTTCCCGACAACCCTGGCCGTTGGTTGTCGGGGTCTGCGGGCGGGGGGCTTATCGGAATCCGGGAGCCCCCTTTAATAAGGGGGCCCCCAGATCCCGGCCCCCCACCCTATGTGAATGAGTATGGGGTTCATCGTACCCCTACCCATTCACCTAGGGAAAAAGTGTCAATAAAAAAAAAAACACTACAGGTTTTTAAAGTAATTTATTAGACAGCTCCGGGGGTCTTCTTCCGACTTCGGGGGTCTCTCCGGTTCTTCTCCGCGCTCTCCGGGTCATCTGCCGGGCTCCTCTGCTATCTTCTGCTCTTTTGCCGCTCTTTTGCCGCTCTTTTGCTATAGCAGAGGAGCCCGGTCTGCTGCCTTCTTCTCTTCAGGGGTCTCTCCGGTTCTTCTCCGCGCTCTCAGGATCTTCTGCTGTGCTCCTCCGCTATTTTCTGCTCTTTTGCTATAGCGAAGGAGCCCGGTCTTCAATCTTCTGCCTTCTGCCCTCTTCTCCTGATGTTGACACGACGCTCTCTGGGGCTGGAATGCTCTCTGTGCGCTCTGCTATGGCTTATATAGGCGGTGACCCCGCCCCCTTATGCCGTCACAGTCCCTGGGCATTCTGGGACTGTGACGTTTTAGGGGGCGTGGTCATCACCCGATGACCACGCCCCCTTATGCCGTCACAGTCCCAGCATGCCCAGGGACTGTGACGGCATAAGGGGGCGGGGTCACCGCCTATATAAGCCATAGCAGAGCGCACAGAGAGCATTCCAGCCCCAGAGAGCGTCGTGTCAACATCGGAAGAAGAGATGAAGAGAAGAAGCGGCGAGACAGCGGCGACAAGACAGCGGCAGCAGACCGGGGCCCCTGCTGACAAAAGAGCTGGAAGAAGATAGCGGCGGGGCCCGGGAGAAGAGGCGGAACACCGGGAGAAGTCGGAAGAAGACCCCCCGAAGTCGGAAGAAGATCCCGGAGCTGCCTAATAAATTAATCTTGAAACCTGTGTACTGTGTTTTTTTTTTATTGACACTTTTCCCTAGGTGAATGGGTAGGGGTACCATGTACCCCATACTCATTCACATAGGGTGGGGGGCCAGGATCTGGGGGCCCCCTTATTAAAGGGGGCTCCCGGATTCCGATAAGCCCTTCGCCCGCAGACCCCGACAACCAACGGCCAGGGTTGTCGGGAAGAGGCCCTTGTCCTCGTCAACATGGGGACAAGGTGCTTTGGGGTGGGGGGTCCGCAGCGCGCCCCCCTCCCCCAAGGCACCAACCCCCCATGTTGAGGGCATGCGGCCTGGTACGGTTCAGGAGGGGGGGGCGCTCTCTCGTCCCCACCCCCATTCCTGTCCGGCCGGGCTGCGTGCTCGGATAAGGGTACCAAACACAGTGCCGGGCATTGGCGGGGATCCAAGTCGGATCCCCGTTCATTGAAAGTCGGACATATGCCGGCTTCATGTCGCAGGGCAAAGTCGGATCCAAAGTAGGACGGCTGTCGTGTCGCACCAGTGTGAACCCAGCCTTAGTAGTTTTTCCTTTAGTTGGGCTCACCTGGCAATCTAATTATCACAGGTGTCTGAGATTGTTTTCAGTGATCAAAAGAGCCCTGAGACACAATGCCATCCATGAGTTAAACTGAAAAACAAAATATTTAATCTTTGTGACACTGAAATAGAATTTGCATAATAATTTGGAACAGGGTGTATATATATACATATATATATATACATATATATATATATATATATATATATATATATATATATATATATATATATATATATATATATATATATATATATATTTTTTTTTTTTTTATATATATAAAAGGTGTTAATTAAAATTGTAGTAGTGCCATTGCCCTTGATTGTCAGTCATATTAGTAGGGAATGATAGCTCTCTTCAAGTACCTGTGTGTAATTGCTACTTTACCACTGCTCTCTCAGCAGTTAGATCTGTTCACAGCTCCATCCCAAATGTTATATGAAACAAGCAGACTGTTCCATAATTCTCACTCCAGGTACCCATCAACCAGTCCACATCCCCCTCAGTACATTCACAAGGTTTTTTTCTGTGGTGAGAATGGAAATAATGAAGGCATTTGGTTGGTGCAGAAATAAAGAAAATTTACTTAGAAAATTAAAGGGGTCTCTTCCATAAAATAGCGAAACAAAACATGTTCCTCATATAACACAACAAACAGTCATTCTCCTTTCTTTCTATTAAATTACAGCTACCAACATCTTCAATATAGTCAGTGCAGTTAGGGTAAAAGCTTTGTTTTATTAATCACTCAGTTCTCATTACAGTCAGTACAAGAGTGTCACACTAGCATTCCTACTTTCTCCTTGGGAAAATATTGTAATATCAGGGTCTGTAAAGGCATTTGGTGCACACATAAAGAGGATTTTTATCATCTGTAGCTACTGAGGCATATTTGAATAAAAGTTTTTGCACCTTCAGCTTAAAATGAACTATTGCTATTTGCACATGTGTGTTTCTTTTACCCATGCACTATAAGGAGGAATGGGGTAGCCTTTCAGTAGCCTGCTCTCAGTTTACACATACTGTAGTTACAGTATCTTCAACTGTCAGCGCCCTCACAAAACACTGTCACCAATCACTACAGTGACCAGTACATATTTATTCAGACAAGGAAGGGGCCCATAAATGACATTTACTGGCCGCTTCCCTGCTTTCCATCCTGACACATCACCACTGCAGCTGGCTAGAGAGGGGAAGGAAGAAGCCGGAAGAGCTGCAAGGGAGGAGGGGGGCCAGGAGAGAGCACAGGTGGACCGGGAAAGAGCACAGGGGGGTAGGAGAGCACACAGGGGGGGGGGGGGGCAGCAGAAAGAAGCTGGACAGGAGGAACGGCGGGGCAGCTGCATATAGAGGAACTGATCTCTTAGTTTTCCTCCTGCAGCTGCTGAATGCCTGTTTCTCCTCCTATCCTTCCCGCAGGCATTAACCACTTAAGGACCGGGCCTCTTTTTTAGATGTGTTGTTTACAAGTTAAAAAATGTTTTTTTTGCTAGAAAATTACTTGGAACCCCCAAACATTATACATTTTTTTCTAACACCCTAGAGAATAAAATGGCGGTCGTTGGAATACTTCCTGTCACACCGTATTTGCGCAATGGACTTACAAGCAGACTTTTTTAAAAAAATAACTTTTTTCAATTAAAAAATAAGACAACAGTTAGCCCAATTTTTTTATATTGTGAAAGATAATGTTACACAGAATAAATTGATACCCAACATGTCACGCTTCAAAATTGCGCCCGCTCCTGGAATGGCGACAAACTTTTACCCTTAAAAATCTGCATTGGCGACATTTTAAAAATTCTACTGGTTGCATGCTTTGCGTTACAGAAGAAGTCTAGGGCTAGAATTATTGCTCTCGCTCTACTGATCGCGGTGTTGTTTGAACACTGACGTATGCATTCGATTCTGCACGCAACCTCGGCGGGACAGGGCGCGTTTACATTTTTTTTTCCTTATTTATTTTACCTTTTTTTTTATTTTTACACTCTAAAAAAAAAAAAGTGTCACTTTTATTCCTATTACATCCCTTGTAATAGAAAAAAAGCATGACAGGACCTCTTAAATGAGATCTGGGGTCACCTCAGATCTCATATTTACACTAAAATGCAAAAAAAAAATAATAATTGGTCAATAAAAAAAAAAATGGCCCTTTAAGAGCTATGGGCGGAAGTGACGTCGCTTCCGCCATGCAGTGTCATGGAGATGGGTGGGGGCCATCTTCTCCTCACTTATCTCCATGCACAGCCACGGGAAGGATCCGATTGCCTCTGCCACTGCCGACGGCTCCGGTAAGCGGCGGAGGGGGGCCTCTCCCACCACAATAAAAGTGATCTCATGGCGAATCCGCTACAGAGACCACTTTTATCTTGTACCGGACTGCCAGCCGAATACGGCGATACCGGGGTTATGGCAGCTAGCTGCTGCCATAACAACTATATCCGTCCTCAAAGTGAGGACATACATTGGCATGTGGCGCAGCTGCAGGAGGAAAATTAAAAGATTTGTTTCTCTATATGCAGCCGCCCCCACCGCTCCTCCTATCCAAGAATTGTGACCCCCTGCAGCCCCTGTAGGTACGCCCTTTAGTGGCTGCTAATATTCTCTGCACAATTAATTTTTTGCCATTGCTTGTGCCAATAGGCCTTAGTGTTTTTCAATAAAGTAGCCAGCTGTTACATTACATTTTAAAACATTTCTAAACTAAAGTACAAACATGTAACACATTTCAGCTTATCTATCCATTATGTGATGGTTGTATACTTTTTCTTTTTTCAGGCGTTTTGTTCTTTCAACTAGCCATCCTCCTAGTAGGAAACTTCCTGTGCCAGAAATACAGTATCTATGGTCTGAGGAAACAGCATTATCACCCTAGGACAGAAAACATGTTAGGAGAGCAAAGCATCTTGCCACCCCCTCATCTCTATACCAAAGCAGAGACTTGTTTTTTGTTTATGTATGTAACATGAAAAGGAAGATATGACTGCTTCAAATAACAGTGCAAAATGAACAGAACACAAGATCCAACTAGATTTCTTGCAGGATTAACCTGGTATTTTTAGTTCTGAACAAATATAACAAATTACTTTTAAACAGTGGCCCCCCCCCAACCTGAGGCACCGCCCCCCAGCTTACACAATCTGTGTGGCCGTGCACTGTGAACCAATAGGTTTCTACTAGGTTTGTCACCCTCTAACAGGCACGTGACCACATCATGAGGCCCCAATTGGCCATTTTTAAATTGTCCTTGGGGCACAGAGCCCTGCAGCCCGAGCCCTCCCACCCTGCGATGCCAGCGAATCAGCTTTGGCTTCCTGCTTCCAGGCCATTCGGAACCCGGGCAGCGTCAGACAGTCCAAGGGAGCTCCACCGTAGGGTGAGTGCAGACCTGGAGGGGACCGTCCGCACCCTCCCCTTTCCACCACCAGCTGCCATTGCTTTATATTATATTTAACAGACAGAAGGGAGTAAATAAGTGATGTTCATTGTTAGGGTTTACATACTTGAAGTCAGTTCAGTAATGACTCAGAATCATTGAGTAATTACTAAATACTGGTACTTACAAACCCAAGCCCCACAATTTTTATTTGCAAGATAAATGACTTTGTTACACTGCATGCTGTTTTCTATACTGTAACTTGGGGTAGCTCTGGAATGACTGCCGGCCAGTTTGGTTAACCAATTAAGCCCCGGACCTTTTGGCCGCCTAAAGACCAGAGGACTTTTTACAATTTGGCACTGCGCTTCTTTAACTGGTAATTGCACGGTCATGCAATGCTGTACCCAAACAAAATTTGTGTCCTTTTGTTCACACAAATAGAGATTTCTTTTGATGGCATTTGATTGCCTCTGCGATTTTTATTTTTTGCGATATAAACAGAAAAAGACCAAAAATTTTGAAAATTTTTTTATTTTCTACTTTATGTTATAAGAAAAATCCAATAAACTCAATTTATTCATACATTAAGGCCAAAATGTATTCGGCCACATGTCTTTGGTAAAAAAAAATTCAATAAGCGTATTTTTTATTAGTTCGCGCAAAAGTTATAGCGTCTACAAACTAGGGTACATTTTCTGGAATTTACACAGCTTTTAGTTTATGACTGCCTATCTCATTTCTTGAGGTGCTAAAATGGCAGGGCAGTACAAACCCCCCAAATGACCCCATTTTGGTAAGTAGACACCCCAAAGAAATTGCTGAGAGGCGTGTTCAGCCCATTGAATATTAAATTTTTTTGTCCCAAGTGATTGAATAATGACTAAAAAAAAATTACAAAAAGTTGTCACTAAATTATATATTGCTCACACATGCCATGGGAATATGTGGAATTACACCCCAAAATATATTCTGCTGCTTCTTCTGAGTATGGGGATACCACATGTGTGGGACTTTTTGGGAGCCTAGCCACGTACAGGGCACCGAAAACCAAGCACTGCCTTCAGGATTTCTAAGGGCGTAAATTTTTGATTTTACTCCTTACTACCTATCACAGTTTTGAAGGCCATAAAATGCCAAGATAGCACAACTCCCCCCCCCCCCCCAAATGATCCAATTTTGGAAAGTAGACACCCAAAGTTATTTGCTGAGAGGCATGTTGAGTCCATGGAATATTTTATATTTTGCCACAAGTTGCGGGAAAATGACAAACATGCCTCTCAGCAAATTCCTTGGGATGTATACTTTCCAAAATGGGTTTGTTTTGGGGGGTTTTGAACTGTCCTGGCATTTTATGCACAACATTTAGAATCTTATGTCACACATCACCCACTCTTCTAACCACTTGAACACAAAGCCCTTTCTGACACTTTTTGTTTACATGAAAAAATATTTTTTTTTTGCAAGAAAATAACTTTGAACCCCCAAACATTATATATTTTTTGAAGGAAAGGCCCTACAGATTAAAATGGTGGGTGTTTCATTTTTTTTTTCACACAGTATTTGCGCAACGATTTTTCATTTTTTTTGGAAGAAACGCACTTTTTTTAATATTAATGCACTAAAACACATTCTATTGCCCACATGTTTAATGGAATAAAAAAGATGATCTTAGGCCGAGTACATGGATACCAAACACAACATGCTTTAAAATTGCGTAAAAACGTGCAGCGGAGACAAACTGCATAATTTTTAAAAGCCTTTAAAAGCTTTTACAGGTTACCACTTTAGATTTACAGAGGAGGTCTACTGCTAAAATTACTGCCCTCAATCTTACGTTCGCGGTGATACCTCACATGCATGGTGCAATTTCTGTTTACATATGACGCTAGAGCGACGCTTGCGTTCACCTTTGCGTGAGAGCAGGGGGTGACAGGGGTGCTTTTTAAAAAAAAATGATTTATTTTGCTTTTGTATTTTATTTTTAAACGGTTCCTTTCATTTTTTTTTTTTTATTTATCATTTTTATTATTATCTCAGGGAATGTAAATATCCCCTATGATAGCAATAGGTAGTGACAGGTACTCTGTTTTGAGAAAAATAGGGATTATTAGACCCTAGATCTCTCCTCTGTAGGGATGAGCTTCGAGTTCGAGTCGAACTCATGTTCGACTTGAACATTGGCTGTTCGCAAGTTCGCCGAACAGCGAACAATTTGGGGTGTTCGCGGCAAATTCGAATGCCGTGGAACACCCTTTAAAAGTCTATGGGAGAAATCAAAAGTGCTAATTTTAAAGGCTAATATGCAAGTTATTGTCATAAAAAGTGTTTGGGGACCTGGGTCCTGCCCCAGGGGACATGGATCAATGCAAAAAAAAGTTTTAAAAATGGCCGTTTTTTCAGGAGCAGTGATTTTAATAATGCTTAAAGTCAAAAAATAAAAGTGTAATATCCCTTTAAATTTCGTACCTGGGGGGTGTCTATAGTATGCCTGTAAAGGGGCGCATGTTTCCTGTGTTTAGAACAGTCTGACAGCAAAATGACATTTTGAAGGAAAAAACTCATTTATAACAACCCGCGGCTATTGCATTGCCGACAATACACATAGAAGTTCATTGATAAAAACGGCATGGGAATTCCCCAAAGGGGAACCCCGAACCAAAATTTTTAAAAAAAAATGACGTGGGAGTCCCCCTAAATTCCATACCAGGCCCTTCAGGTCTGATATGGATATTAAGGGGAACCCCGGCCAAAATTTAAAAAAAAAATGACGTGGGGTTCCCCCTAAATTCCATACCAGACCCTTCAGGTCTGGTATGGATTTTAAGGAGAACCCCGCGCCAAAAAAAAAAAAAATGGTGTGGGGTCCCCCCAAAAATCCATACCAGACCCTTATCCGAGCACGCAACCTGGCAGGCCGCAGGAAAAGAGGGGGGGACGAGAGTGCGCCCCCCCACTCCTGAACCGTACCAGGCCACATGCCCTCAACATTGGGAGGGTGCTTTGGGGTAGCCCCCCAAAACACCTTGTCCCCATGTTGATGAGGACAAGGGCCTCATCCCCACAACCCTGGCCGGTGGTTGTGGGGATCGGAATCTGGAAGCCCCCTTTAACAAGGGGACCCCCAGATCCCGCCCCCCCCTGTGTGAAATGGTAAGGGGGTACTTACCCCTACCATTTCACTAAAAAACTGTCAAAAATGTTAAAAATGACAAGAGACAGTTTTTGACAATTCCTTTATTTAAATGCTTCTTCTTTCTTCTATCTTCCTTCATCTTCTGGTTCTTCTGGTTCTTCTGGTTCTTCCTCCGGCGTTCTCATCCAGCATCTCCTCCGCGGCGTCTTCTATCTTCTTCTCCTCGGGCCGCTCCGCACCCATGGCATTGGGGGGAGGCTCCCGCTCTTCTCTTCTTCTTTTCTTCTCTTCTTCTCTTCTTCATTTTCTTCTCCGGGCCGCTCCGCACCCATGCTGGCATGGAGGGAGGCTCCCGCTGTGTGACGGCGCTCCTCGTCTGACAGTTCCTAAATAACAGGGGACGGGGCCACCCGGTGACCCCGCCCCCCTCTGACGCATGGGACATGATGGGACTTCCCTGTGGCATTCCCCGTGACGTCACAGGGAAGTCCCGTCAAGTCACCGTGCGTCAGAGGGGGGCGGGGTCACCGGGTGGCCCCGCCCCCCATTGTTTAAGAACTGTCAGACGAGGAGCGCCGTCACACAGCGGGAGCCTCCCTCCATGCCAGCATGGGAGCGGAGCGGCCCGGAGAAGAAAATGAAGAAGAGAAGAAAAGAAGAAGAGAAGAGCGGGAGCCTCCCCCCCATGCCATGGGTGCGGAGCGGCCCGAGGAGAAGAAGATAGAAGACGCCGTGGAGGAGATGCTGGACGAGAACGCCGGAGGAAGAACTAGAAGAGCCAGAAGAACCAGAAGAACCAGAAGATGAAGGAAGATAGAAGAAAGAAGAAGCATTTAAATAAAGGAATTGTCAAAAACTGTCTCTTGTCATTTTTAACATTTTTGACAGTTTTTTAGTGAAATGGTAGGGGTAAGTACCCCCTTACCATTTCACACAGGGGGGGCCGGGATCTGGGGGTCCCCTTGTTAAAGGGGGCTTCCAGATTCCGATAAGCCCCCCGCCCGCAGACCCCCACAACCACCGGCCAGGGTTGTGGGGATGAGGCCCTTGTCCTCATCAACATGGGGACAAGGTGTTTTGGGGGGCTACCCCAAAGTACCCTCCCAATGTTGAGGGCATGTGGCCCGGTACGGTTCAGGAGGGGGGTGCACTCTTGTCCCCCCTCTTTTCCTGCGGCCTGCCAGGTTGCGTGCTCGGATAAGGGTCTGGTATGGATTTTTGGGGGGACCCCACGCCGTTTTTTTTTTTTTTTTTTGGCGCGGGGTTTCCCTTAAAATCCATACCAGACCTGAAGGGTCTGGTATGGAATTTAGGGGGAACCCCACATCATTTTTTTTTACATTTTGGCCGGGGTTCCCCTTAATATCCATACCAGACCTGAAGGGCCTGGTATGGAATTTAGGGGGACTCCCACGTCATTTTTTTTTAAATTTTGGTTCGGGGTTCCCCTTAGGGGAATTCCCATGTCGATTTTATCAATGAACTTCTATGTGTATTGTCGGCAATGCAATAGCCGCGGGTAGTTTTAAATAAGTTTTTTCCTTCAAAATGTCATTTTGCTGTCAGACTGTTCTGAACACAGGAAACATGCGCTCCTTTACAGGCATACTATAGACACCCCCCAGGTACGAAATTTAAAGGGATATTACACTTTTATTGTTTGACTTTAAGCATTATTAAAATCACTGCTCCTGAAAAAACGGCCGTTTTTAAAACTTTTTTTGCATTGATCCATGTCCCCTGGGGCAGGACCCAGGTCCCCAAACACTTTTTATGACAATAACTTGCATATTAGCCTTTAAAATTAGCACTTTTGATTATTCATGTTCGTGTCCCATAGACTTTAACGGTGTTCGCGTGTTTGAACAAACTTTTTTCCTGTTCGCATGTTCTGGTGCGAACCGAACAGGGGGGTGTTCGGCTCATCCCTACTCCTCTGCCTTTAAAGCATCTGACCACACCAAGATAGTTGTGATAAAATGCTTTCCAAATGGCGCTATTTACATCCGACAAAATCTAAGTCATGAATTGCTCATAGCTTCCGGTTTCTTAGGCCTTAGAGATGATTGGAGCCATTTTGGTCTCTGATCGGCTCTATGGTCAGCTGGCGGAACCACCAGCTGCTTTCTCAGGTTCCCTGTTTGGACAGGAAAGCCAGAGAAAACCATGGAAGATGGTGGGGGGGACATTTCCTCCCACTGATTGTAAAAGCAGTCTAGAGGCTAATTAGCCACTAGGATTGCTTTTACATGAAATCCGACCACTGGCTGAAAAGAATGATACCAAGATGATACCTAAACCCGCAGGCATCATTCTGGTATAACCACTCAAAGTCCAGCAATATACCAGTACGTTGCTGGTCCTTGTTGGGCATATATTGTAATCTTTTTTTTCATGCAGCCTGTGGGCTGAACGAAAAAAAGAGATTGATCGGTGGGTATGCTCACCATTAGAATACCTCCCTTCATCCACCCACTTCTAATGATGGGCATACATGCACCATTTTGTTTTTAACTGTGGTGGTGAAATCACCTCCTACAGCGCTGGAGTCACGGCTTTATGTATCATGAGAGCAAACGCTGTTGCTGTCAAGATGAATAAATAAACACTGCAGCTGAATGGCGTACCTGAAAACAAAAAAAAAATGGTTAACAATAAAACACAGTAAACAGTAAAGTATAAAAAAATTACATACCTGAAAAGCTTTTACTCACTTTTTTTTTTTTTACACTTTTTTTTTGTAACTGTAACTGTTGTAGTGGTTGTAACTGTAACGTTTCCTGGTTTGGATCTATCAAAATGCGATGGCATCTTGGGAGACACTGTGAAAGTGTGTCCTAGTCTGTGCAGTGCTGTACCCTACGCTAAAACTCCACTAGTGTATGGTAGCATTGAAAACATTCACCGGTGCAAAGGCCAGGATTGTCAGGACAGGAGGGACAATAGTAGCGGGTGTCACGCCTATATCTGTGCTTGCTACAGACACATCATCTGTTTTGGGGGGCTCGTTGGGTAGAGGTACTCGGGAGGACATACAGAAAATGCCTCTCATGCATCCGGCTTACTGCATTTGGATTGGGAAGGTGAGGTGGAGGACCGTCTGGAAACAGAAGGGCTCTGATGATCTCTTCCTGCAATTTAAGGAAGGATCCAGTCTGTCCTGAATAGCACATGAGCATTCAGCAAAGCCAATTGAAATAAGTATACAGACACATTTTTGTACCAGCGCTTGGCCTTATGGGCAACTAGGTACGGTGCCAACAACTGGTCGTTGAGGTCCACTCTCCCATATTTTGGTTATATTCTTGGACACAGAGGGGTTTCTTCACAACACCAGTCGCCGTAGGAATTTGGACCGTCGTGTCTGCATGAAGGGAGGAAAGAACGAAAACATTATTCCTCCACTTCACAGCGAGCAAGTTATTACACTTGAAGCAGGCTCTCTCCCCCAGCCTAAGACGGGAATCTACAAGTCGCTGGGGAAAGCCCCGGCGATTAGGTCGTACGGTGCCACATGCTCCAATCTGATGATCAAGCAAGTGACTAAAATGTGGCATGCTTGTGTAATAATTGTCCACATACAAATGGTACCCCTTTCCGAATAAGGGTGACACCAAGTCCCACACAGTCTTGCCAGCACTCCCTATGTAATCTGGGCAGTTTGGCGGCTCTACGTGACTATGTTTTCCCTCGTAAACCATAAAACTATATGTATAGCCTGTGGCCCTGTCACAGAGCTTATACATCTTGACCCCGTATCTGGCACGCTTGCTGGGAAGATACTGTTTGAAAGACAAGCAGCCAGAAAACTTAATCAGGGACTCATCAACACAGACAACTTGATGGGGACTAAACAAGGCTGCAAAACCTTGGTTGAAGTGGTTTACGAGGGGCCGAATTTTGTTGAGCCGATCGTATCCAGGGTCTCCACGAGGACGATAGAGTTCATTGTTGTTGAAATGCATGAACCGCAAGATCTGTTCGTATCATGCCCTGGTCACGGAGGCAGAGAACACGGGCATATGGTAAATTGGGTCAGTGGATAAATATGACCACAACGTACTCATTTTAACTATGCCCATGTCGAGGGATAGGCCCAGAAAGGTCTTAAATTCGGAAACCGTAATTGGTTTCCAATCTCTGGCAAGGGAGGACTAGGGATTAGCGGCGATTAATTGACCAGCATACAAATTGCTTTGGTCCACAATAGATCTATAAAGATCTTCCATGAAAAACAGTGAATAAAAATCAAGTGACATAAAATCAACTGTTTCCACCTGAATTCCGGGTTGGCCAGTGAATGGGGGAAGTACGGGTGCTGCAGAAGTGGTGGGGTCCCATTTAGGATTGGCAAATTCTGCAGGAAGGACACAATGGGCACGACGGGCCTGTCTTTGTCTTTTTGGTGGCAGCGGGACACTACTTGTGCTTGCCACCTCACCAGCTTGAACTCCACTTATGGGACTCGCCACGTCACCATTTGATACTACAGTGCTGGATGGGAAAAAAAATGGAGATGTCTCCCATGTGGGGTGTTCTAGGCAGCAAAAGGGTAACAGCATAATAGCATGAGGTTTAAAATTGTATAAACTTTAATAATGACAAAATCTCAAAAAATTACAATAATAGTTAAAATATGGGCCGTGGTACAGGAGATATAATGACAACAACACAAGTGTAACTGAAAAGAATAATATATCATGTTCAAGCATTATAGTAGGATAATGAAAGAATTCTGATGCGTTTCAACCCCACCGGGTCTTCTTCAGAGGATTTAGGCGCTGTAAGGAAATTTACATATATAGGGATTCAAAATAACCACAAAAAGTAATAAATAAATTATAATAAAGGTAAACATTTTCCAGTATAGTTACCAACCACATTATGTTGAGCGATTTCTCCTGAGCCTGAATTCTTCAAAAAACCTCCCTCATTGGATCCCAACAGGGGTCCCCGGCCATCCGGCACACCAACAGAGGAAGCCAGTCGTTTGTGTGTGACTTACGAAGAGTCACAGAGTCCCAAAGGCCAGAGAGGGGCGTGAGGACGAACAAGCAACACCTGCAGAAGGATCATCAAGCAATAATACTATCAGTACATCTTGTTTGGTTTGGCACGGATAAGGGTATATGCATGGTTCCAATGGTTGAATATTGGAAATAATAGAGGTCTTTATTAATTTATTTAGCTGTAATCTATATTTCTAAAGCCAACGGCGTATAAGTATTTCTTTGCTTATATAAAGAAAAAGTGGCAAAAGTAGCTATAAATAAGTATGGATATCATTATATTAAAGGCTGAATGAATATTGGTAAGTATGGTAATAAGTTAACACAGAAAAATTGGTGTAGGTAAAGCGCAAAATGGATAGACGAAAATGAAAATGAAAGTGTGAAGTTATGGAAAAGGAGAAATAGAGGAAAGGGGGAAGATAAGGAAATAAGGGGGATGGAAGACAAGTGAGGAATGAAGGGGAGGGACAAGGGGAAAGGAAGCAAGATGGAATGGGAAAAAAAAAAATTAAGAAAAAGGAAAAAGGGGGGGGGGGGGGGGGATGGGAAAAAAGGAGAAAGGGAAAATAGGAAAGGAAAAGGGGCCTGGAATGTGGACCCGGGGGAAAGGTGCCGAAAGAGTAAACATCAATTAGATGAAATGGAAAAAATAAAGAACAAATTGAATGAGTGAAAAAACAATGAGAAGTGAGAAAATGAGATGTGGAAGTGAGGGATGGACCCAAGGAAGGAAAGGGGCCTAAAAAGTAAACCCTGAAAAAGTGTGTGGTGTAAAGGAGGGAAAAATGTTATATGTGAATGAGTGAGGGTGCAAAGTAAAGCGGTGCGAGAAGGGAAGTGAATATGTGGTGCGGGAAGGAGCCCAAAGATTAGGGCTGGGAGTGCGGTGAACAGTGCCAACGAAAACAAAAACAAAACCAATCGGTGCAAAAAGAGAAAATGGGAGAACAAACACAAACGTGCGGGGGGGGAGTGATGGGAGAGTGTGAAAAAACTTGAGTGATGATGTGCTGAATTATGCCAACCATTAGCAGTGCATGGGTTGAAAATGTACCTTATATATTCGAAAAGCAGGGAAAGTTGTACCAATAATGAGGAAAAGGTCACAGTGTTGGAGTTCCACAGTAGTTGAATAAATATGGGCAGATGAATTCAAATCTGAAATGTCAAAAAAATTATATGACATCAGATAATATGTAATGAAAGAAATAGCGTGAGGGGGAGCCCATGGTGCAAAGTATGCACCATCGGGTCCAATCCATCGGAGTGTCAGGAGGATGCCTTAATTACCTGTCTCCAGACTGCTTGTCAATTTGTGACCATCCTGATGGAACAATAGGGATTGAATAAGGATCCCCCAACTGTTCCAACATAAATAGAGAAGGCTAGCCACTGGTTGGTTACCTCATCAATCTGAAGGCGCATGCAGGCCGCCCCCACTTTCCCTCTTCCAGCTGGGATGGTGCCGCATATCGGCACTCCACGTGTGGCTCCCCCGGCATTCTGGAAGACGGTGTCCCAGCGCAGCCATCACTTAAGCCACAATTACGTGATGCCATGACGTCACACGCATGCTAGTCACGTGCGGGCACCGTCGCGGAGTCCGGATGTGATATGCAATGCCGCTGGCAGGAAGTGGTAACCACCAGGTGGTCCTGCCACCTAGCGGGCATGTCAGGAAGCACAGGGCCCTTGTGCCTCCCCCTCCTGCCAGGAGAAGAAATGCAGCAACAAGGAGACCATGCCCAGACTCGGGGGGGAAGAGAATTCAATTTGTTCTTTATTTTTTCCATTTCATCTAATTGATGTTTACTCTTTTGGCACCTTTCCCCTGGGTCCACTTTTCAGGCCCCTTTTCCTTTCCTTTCCTTTCCTTTCCTTTCCTTTCCTTTCCTTTCCTTTCCTTTCCTTTCCTTTCCTTTCCTTTCCTTTCCTTTCCTTTCCTTTCCTTTCCTTTCCTTTCTCCTTTTTTCCCATCCCTCCTTTCCGCCCCCCTTTTTCCTTTTTCCTTTTTCTTAATTTTTTTTTCCCCCATTCCATCTTGCTTCCTTTCCCCTTGTCCTTCCCCATTCATTCCTTACTTGTCTTCCATCCCCCTTCTTTCCTTCTCTTCCCCCTTTCCTCCATTTTTCCTTTTTCATAACTTCACACTTTCATTTTTTTCCTCTATCCATTTTGCACTTTACCTACACCAACTTTTCGGTGTGAACTTATTAACATACTTACCAATATTTATTCAGCCTTAAATATAATTATATCCATACTTATTTATAGCTACTTTTGCCACTTTTTCTTTATATAAGCATAGAAGTACGTATACGCTGTTGGCTTTAGAAATATAGATTACAGCTAAATAAATTAATAAATGGCTCTATTATTTCCAATATTCAACCATTGGAACCATGCATATACCCCTATCCGTGCCAAACAAGATGCACTGATAGTATTGTTGCTTGATGATCCGTCTGCAGGTGCTGCTTGTTCGCCCTCAAGCCCCTCTCTGGCCCTTGGGACCCTGTGACACTTTGTAAGTCACGCACAAACGACTGGCTTCCTCTGTTGGTGGGCAGGCTGGCCGGAGACCCCTGTTGGGATCCAATGAGGGAGGTTTTTAGAAGAATTCAGGCTCAGGAGAAATCGCTCAACATAATGTGATTGGTAACTATACTGGAAAATGTTTACCTTTATTATAATTTATTTATTACTTTTTGTGGTTATTTTGAATCCCTATATATGTAAATTTCCTTATAGCGCCTAAATCCTCTGAAGAAGACCTGGTGGGGTTGAAACGCATCAGGATTCATTCATTATCCTACTATAGCGCTTGGACATGATATATTATTCTATTCAGTTACACTTGTGTTGTTGTCATTATATCACCTGTACCACAGGCCTTATTTTAACTATTATTGTCATTTTTTGAGATTTTGTCATCAATAAAGTTTATACAATTTAAACCTCATGCTATTATGCTGTTACCCTTTTGCTGCCTAGAACACCCCACATGGGGGACATCTCCATTTTTTCGATAACACTCGGGGTGTGCAGCATTCCATTCTTCTCTCAATAAGGGTCCCTTCTTTTTGGTTATAGCAGTGCTGGATGTATGACCAGTGTGTACTAGGCCGCTGGTGCTTGCCAGTTCACCAGAAGGATGAGCGGCACTAGTACTTCTCTGCTCCATACGAGAGCCCTGCGGTTCTTGCACCTCAACAACAGTAGAAGAAGATCGGGGTCTGGTACGCCTGACCTTGGCAGGGACCACAACTCCGTCATCAGAGCTATCTGTCATGGAGCCACTGTCGTCTACAGGATCGTATTCTGAGCCAGAATCTGACAGATGAGTGACTTCCTCTTCACTATCTGTCGTGCTCAGAAACGTGCAGGCCTCTTCACTACTGTACCTACGATTTGCCATTTTGAGCTCTAAATTTATTGGTACAGTAGTGAGACTCACAGGTAAAAAAAGCTCCTAGGCTGTCAGCAACTGTAGCAAACGCTACCAAAAAACTGTTAGCGATGGCAGGGATCAGGCCTGACTCTGTAAACACTGCAGTTATGTGTTTAGTGTTTTGTAAGTGACAGTGATCGATCTATACTGCACTTGGGTGGGCTGGGCTGGGCAGAGGGGCAAAACGCAGGTGCTAGCAGGTATCTGGGCTAACACTGCGTTTTTGGGAACCCTAAACTGCTGGAGATGCTAGTATAGATCTGATCAGATCAGATATTGAGCCATTCAGACACTATACCACTAAGGGAGGCGTATGCTGCGTGCATGGGTGTTAGTGCTACTGGCACTAATCTGGCGCTGCCTAGGTTGACGCAGACCATATCTGACGCTAAAACCTAACTCATATCACCCACTGGGCGATCAGGGGGTTAAACCTTTCATGGATAATAAACGGCGGGTATAAAAAACAAACTAACTAACCAGCGTCACCCATAACACTTATACGGTGATCACTGGTGAAATGGTTAACTAGGGGGCAATCAGCGAGTTAAAACCTTTATTAGGTAGTCTATGGGGGTACCTGATGCTATAAAAAGCTGACGGTGAACCTTAATAACTAACAGGCTAACTAGCATCACCCGTGACACTTATACGGCGATCAGAAAAATGATCGACTAGTGACACTGGTGACAGGGGGTTAAAGGGTTAACCTGGGGCGATCAAGGAGTTAAACCTTTATTAGGGGGGTACCCTAGACCTAAAGGGGCCTAACACTAATTGCCCTAACACTTAACAACAGTCACAAATTGACACCAATGCAGTGATCAGTAAAAAAATAAAAACTGCTAGTGGTGTCACTGTGACAGGGGGTGACAGGGGGTGCAGGGGGTGATCTGGGGGTGATTGGGGGTGATTTATGTGCCAATGTGTACTAGTGTTAATGTAGTGTTGGTGCAAACTCACATTGATGTCGTCTCTCCTCAGGCGCCGCAACGAAAATGCTGCACGAGGAAAGATGAGATCACTTCCTCTGCTTCTATTTACATTTCAGAAGCATAGGAAGCTTCCCATTCATCAGGAGCAATCATGAGGGGGTGGCCATGAATCAGTGGCCTCCCCCTCAGGACAGATCGCTCCTGCAACGATGCCGACTGCCTTGGGCACCGGGGGGGCGCGATCACGCCCCCCACCCATGGAAGGGGAGTAACGCACGGGTACGTTACTCTGCCTGCCCGTGCCATTCTGTTGACGTATATCGTCGTGAGGTGGTCGGCAAGTGGTTGAAGCAAAATTTGTTTGAATCATGGCTAAACAAAAAGACAGCTTACTTCAGCCAAAGTAAATAAACAGTCCAAATCCTGGTATCAGTAACTAAACAGCAAGCTCACCGCTAATCTTCGGTCCCATACAGGGGTTAGGTTCTTCCAAAGTAAGGGTGCCTCACCCTGCATGGGTGAGTACCAAAATGGCTCTGCAACTGTCCCCCTTAACCACTTCAGCTTGGGAAATATTTTCCCCCCTTCATGACCATGCCATTTTTTGCGATATGGCACTGCGTTATTTTAACTGACAATTGTGCGGTCATGCAACACTGTACCCAAATAAAATGTATTTTATTTTTTTCCCACAAATAGAGCTTTCTTTTGGTGGTATTTGATCACCTCTGTGTTTTTTTTTTTATTTGTGCTATAAACAAAAAATACAGACAATTTTGAAAAAAAAAAACAATCATTTTTACTTTCTGCTATAAAACATATCCAGTATAGAATCTAATTTCTTCATCAGTTTAAACCAAAATGTATTCTGCTACAGATTTTTGGTAAAAAAATCCCAATAAGACGTATATTGATTGATTTGCGCAAAAGTTATAGCATAGGGCGGCACAGTGGTGTAGTTGGTAGCACTCTCGCCTAGCAGTAAAAAAGGGTCGATGGTTCAAATCCCAACCACGACACCACCTGTCTGGAGTTTGCATGTTCTCTCTGTGCCTGCGTGGGTTTCCTCTGGGTACTCCGGTTTCCTCCCACATTCCAAAGACATGCTGGTAGGGGAATTGGCTTCTGTCTAAATTGGCCATAGTATATGAAAGTGAGTTAGACACCTTTGATCATAAGCTTCTTGAGGGTAGGGACCGATGTGAATGTATATGTAAAGCGCTGCGTAAATTGACAGCACTATATACCTTAAACAATAATCTACAAACTATGGGATATATTTATAGAATTTGTATTTATTTATTTTTTTACTAGCAATGGTAGAGATCAGCAACTTATAGCGGGACTGCAATATTGCGGCAGGCAAATCGGACACCTAACTGACACGTTTGACACTTTGTGGGAAGCAGTGACACCAATACAGTGATCAGTGCATAAAATACGAACTGTCACTGTACTAATGACACTGGCAAGGAAGAGGTTAATATATAGGGCAATCAAGAGGTTAAAAGTGTGCCTAACTATGTGTACTGTGTGTGCTGTTTTTACTAAGCAATGTGCTGTTTTATACTTCCTACTTGCAGGGGGAAAAAAAACAACACATTGCTGCTGTGAGAAGAGAGCCCTGTGTTTGTTTACCTACACAGGACTCTCTTCGGTAATGTTTAGTGATGGCAACCAATCAGCGGCTGGTAGCCGCTGATTGGTTTGTGCTGCAGCCAATTGCAGCACAGCCATGGTGGCGGGGGCCTGCTAGGTACATGATTTGGCACAGAGCTGCCGCCCTGCTGTGATTTATCTCTGGTGAGCGGACGTAATGTGGTTAAAGGGACCACAACTCAAATATCGGGGAAATGCACCTGCCACCCAGGACACATTCCTATTGTTCTGTACAGTACACATACTGAAATTCTGAAAGGCAGGGGAAAAATATTGTAAGTGTTGGTTTCTGTCTGCAACAAGCTCTGAGATCTTTGCTTTAGCTTCATACTGTACTAGTAAATAGCAATATGAAATTGATGTGTTTGTGGAGAGCAGCCACTCCACATTTCAGTTGATACACATTTATGATATACTGTATAAAATAAGTGATACTTTACATGTAGCAACATGGAGTTATATTATATAGCAACACATAGCCAAGATTCCCAGTAATTTTTACAGGGCTAAGATTTTCAAACTAGTAGCTACTTTTTAAGCTTTAAATAAAGTTAGAGTAGAGAAGGGTTAGCATCCCTGTCCAGTTGTCCATGTACCTACTAGTTAGATTTGCCCTCCCTATAGGGTTGATTTACTAAAGATAGACAGACTGCTCAGTTTGTAAGAGAAGTTGAATTTTTCATGGAAATTTTTTTTTCCTGTTCACAATTTTTTTTCCGAACTGGTTATGATTATCTAATGATTCATCAAAGAAATTGTTATATCTTTATATTATATATCACATAATATAATAATTATAAATAACTATGTTTTCGATTTAGATTATAAATGCCCCCACCCGTCCACATTTCGAGCCCATTTGGGGAGGATGTGTGGTCTGGAAGCATAATATAAATAGATTTTTTCTTTCTTTATGTACCCCAATTTAGATCTTATTTCGGATCTTTACATATGTTACTATTCTATACAGTCTCTAAGACACATAATCTTTTTCTTTCAGTAAGACTAATTTGTAATATGTATAAAAACTGTTAATCGCATTGTCTATATATATATCCCATGCTTTGATACTTGTCTTAATTTGTATCCTATTTATACAAACTTCAATAAAAATATTGAACCAGAAAAAGAGGGGGGATAAATCTAAAAATATACAACCATTCCTCCATCTTCTATCTTCAGCATTGGGGGTAAAGGGAAATCTCCAAAAGGGTCATATACAGCAAAAAAGAAACTGTCAGGGGTTTAAACCTTTTCTACTGTATAAAAAAAAATGTTGGCTATACATAAACTCGTATATACAATGCAATGCAATACCTGATCAACAATGATAAATTATGCATTCATCAGGAATACATATCAAAGCCTTTAGAGGGGAACAGCACCTGTATTTTACCAAATTTCCTATCTTTCTGCATGAATTAATACAATGAACTTGAGTACAAGCAAATGAAACTAAAGCATATGCATGTATATATAACCTTTATATAGAGCGTAGTGTGTTTCATATGTATATTCATTGTAAGCAAGAAAGAATAGAAAGTAAAGAGAGTCACTGTTTATATTTGTAATACATAACTGGAATTGACATTTTAAGAAATATAGGCATACGGCTAGAACTATAGAACAAATGTTGTTTTCTTTCTTGAAAAGTAAAGCTTTCTCTATTTCTTGAATAAATGTTATTGTTTTCAGCTTCAAGCCTTCACTGTTTAGGAAACATATCTAATTTGTAACAACTGTAGGGCTGCCAGGAACATATTACTCAGATTCAAAACTTCACAATGGCAATAGGGTAACTATCCTTGGATTTCAGTCCTTTGTGATACATCAATGAGCTTACAATGTGCTGAATTAGAGGCATATTAATGGCCAGATGCATTGCAATCTCATTCATTCCAGCCTAAATCTTCTTATGCAAATACCCCATGAATCGAGTTCAAAGCAAAAGGTTTTAAATTGAGCTTCAGCACACACTAAGACAAGTCCTCACTGCTTTTCAGCTGAAGCAGCAGGGCTTAGATCGAAAGTGACATGAGAAAACTTTGGGAACTTGTTTTGATAACTGAACATGATCTTGTTATCATAATCTGGTGCTGGTAACTCACACAGAATTTGAAACCTTAGAGAGAGAGATAATCTTGCTCATTGTAGTTGTATGTAGTGAATTCTTGGCTTGGTGAAAGCTATCATTGAGTAGAACAGTCTGTGGCTTTTCAAACACATCTTTTCATGCTAAGATCTTTTTTATCCAATGGTAATTACTGAAGCCATTATTGCAAAGCACGAAGTGTTGCTGCATTCAGAGAAATGGTCCTACAAAAATATCAAGGGAACCATTAAAGCTGTGTTCTTTTTATAATATGAAGGGGACAAAAAAAGAGCAATACAAATATTTTGTGCATCCTAAAAGGTTAAGGTTAGCTACTTTAGGAGTGGTGTCTTTCAAGTCTCATTATTTAAAGCTCACATTGGGTAATGGTTAAAAGGAAGAAAAATTATCACCATTGCCGTGTCGAAGAGTTACTGCCACATTGTAAAAGAAATAGTAAAGTTATGAGTCCATCTAAAATACAAAAACTAAATACTTTGTTTGTTTTTTTATCATTGACCAAAAACAACATCTATATAAAGTATAATGAATAAAGTTTGACATTACCTTTACAGAAATCCTAGTCATCAAATATTCAGTTCTCCCTGCAGTGGCTAAGAAGCAAACTGTTGATTCTAAGTGTCTGTGGGATTAATTTTAGGGGGAAAGAAACTGGGGGGTTTCTCTCTTTTCCACCGCCCTAGTGGTCCTTGAGTTTTTGGACAGGATAGGTCTGTCATGATTCCAGGACCATGCACTTCATCACTTCCTCACTCCTGGTTCTCTGGCTGTTTTTTGTTCATCTGCCTATGCCTTGTCGTTTTTCTTTGTTCACCTTTCCATGGATACCTTATTCAATTTCCTCTGCCTTATCTATTTCGTTTCTCTTTTTGTCCTGGATCTCTGGGCAGTATTGGTCTGTTGTGATTCTAGGATGCCCCATCATTTTTTCTTTACTTCTATGGGTCTCTTGTTCTCTATTGGTCTTTCTCTCCTGGTCAGCTACAATTCATGTGCCTGGCCAGTCTGTTCTTTTGAGTTTTGTTTTTTTTCACCTCACACTGATGGGAGCTACTTACAGGCATCTTCCTGCAGCTCATGTTTTTTCGCTCCCCCGGGGTATGGTGTTCTCCGCCTTGGCTGCCTGCATTATGATGCCCCCTCAGCTCCCGGCGGGAATATGTCCCGGCCTCCATTGACCGTCAGGCTTCAGCACTGTATGACTGTTTACAAAGCTGTCAAGTAAGCCATTGGGATGTTTGGGTTTTTCCTTCCCCCGCACCCTTGTCTAATTCATTGGAATAATCTTGGATATATATTACTTTTAGATATGAATTCTGCAATTGCTTCTGAAGAAGTGGAACGAATCCACGAAACGCGCCAAGCTTATTTATGCAGTTTTATATTTCATCATGTTTGTATACAATGTCCTGTGGATTTTAAAGCTTGTGTAATATGTATGTTGTTTATATATGTTTTACATGTTCATCAGCTCGTCATACTGGCAATGCATCAGGTCCAATGCAATTTCTTAAATAAATCTGTTATTTGATTATGTATACAATTGTTTCTTCGCTTACACACATCTCATTCAAAGTCCCAAACAATGTTCTTTCTTTCAAATGATTACCAGGGATGGAAGTGTAGTGCTCGCTTATGACCACACACTTCATTTAAAGTCCCAACCTTTTTTCGTTTTTAGAGGGAAAGAAACTAGCATTAGTTATTTTCTTTATGTATTTTGAACAGAAGTCTGAGATGTTTTGTTAACTGGTGTGATGGTCATTTTAGTAATCATGTAGTCTATTTTATAAAGTATGGCTTTGCTTTGAATGTTTGAAATATTCATGATTTAGTCATTTAGCACCCTCTTACCCCAGAAGGCTATTAGGGACCTTCTGGTGGTTCAGAAGACTGGCATTTTATCTAAGGGTGGATCCTTGACTTGTAGTGAGAATGTGAACAGATGAGTGCCAGTCACTTTTGGAACGTTAATAGTGCTTGTTCAGGCCAATAAACTCAAAGGAGAGAGGTTTAGGGAAAGGAAACCTGAAGCAACAATATGCAGACTTCAAAATCATATTTACCACTGATATAGAACAAGGAACTTTAAGCCTGACCGGCATAGTGTAGTCATATGACTCCAAAGCAGTAGAAACACTCATCGCTTGAAGAGCCACCAGGCATCCAGCTTCCCAGGACACTCCTTTTGAAGCAGAAGTTTACCCCTGGTGGTTCAATCCAGGATCCAGATCCCCTTCTATTGGGCAACACTTATGGCCAGACAGTGCAAGCTGCAGGTCCTTCACAGACAGCAGGCCTGGGAGATCAAGAAATGGCCACACAAATGTCCTCCCCAGGCAAGCCTGGAAGGTAAGAGAGCTTCCAGATAGTTTCGACAGGCAATTGCACTCTTCCTCAGTATGCACCACTGGCCAGAAACCTTCTAGTGGTTGGCTAGGGAAATATAAATATTTATAACTAAGGCTACTGGATCTTGCCACACTATTGCCATTGACACTCTGCAGCATCAAGCAGAAGTACATTTGGAACAGGGACACTACTGCTTATAGCTGTGTCCCTATAGTTGTAAGTCTACATAGCCACAACTGATATAGGTGTTCAGCCATTCAACATTCACTGTATAGTGTACAGCAAATCTTGACAAATTAATTTATAAAAGAAACTTGGAATTAGGAATTCAACTAAGGAATTAGCTTGCTTCATTGTTTACCTCTCCTTCTGAAAATACTAGACAAATAAATTTGTTAGTAGAGGCCAGAGAATCCTCTACAAGCACCACCTCTGAAAATACTAGTTTCCTACTTTCATGCTTATCCAAAGGTTTCAGTAGTTTAAGCCGCTGATTTGGAACAAATGTTCAGATTAGGATGTCTGACTTCACATTGAGTTTCCTGTTCTATATGCTAGTTACAGGTCAGCATCTCAGAAAGTATAAAAAGTTAAGTAAGCCAGCCAACAAACATTTTTAGAGGTAGGTCAGCACTGGCATCCTCAATTTTTATCTCAGTACAAGTTTTCCATACAGTAAGTCCCAGGTGGTACTAGGCTTGAGGTAAAATTGTGTTACCTGCATTTGTCAAGCTCATATGTAATTATCATTTAGATATGTTTTATATTAACACAACTTCATCCAAAATCCTTTTTTGGGATGGGATCTTTAAAATGGGTTAGAGTTAGAATTTGTGTCAGACTTTTATTGTTGTCATTTTTTTTGTAGAGTAGGGAGAAATTGGAATATTTGCAAGATCTGTATTACTGACTGACTTCCTATCCTGGTAACCCTTATTGTTCTATTTTCTTGCCCTCTTGTCACAGGAATAAGAAGTTAAGGTAAATGCACTCAATGGAGTCACAAACAGAAAAAAAAAAAAAACTGACCGCTACCAATTATAACCCTTCCCCACTCCAGTCAAGAAGATTTTTTTTTTTTTTGCTTGAAGTTGGGCTTTATAATGTTATATTGTGTTTAAGTAAGTTGCAATAGAATATGCCTCTCATAACTGAGAACTGGTAATGTTGCACAAAAGAAACCAATGAAAAAAACATACAGTAACCCTAGCAATAAATCAGAACCTTCTGATTTTCTTCTACTGGTTTGACTTCAGCAAAGTGAATTTTCATTGGGTGCTAAGAGCTACAGGACTTTGCACTTTGCTTCTTGCACTGCTTATTGAATAATCCTGAAGGTGTCATATGCTGACCATGTTCATTTTCTGACCTAACAAAGTCCTGCAACTGTTAGCCGCCTGCTAGAATCTTCCTGGATGCTTAGCCTATTCCTGGCTCTCTGAGGGGTCTGGTGTGTTAAGGCTTTGCTCTTTAAACAGCAAGGAAAAGAACATCAAAAAGGTGTAAATTTCATTTCCCCAGTTTTGATGAAGTCAGGCATGAAATGAACTGTAATTCCATCAAGTGCTGAGTGTTTATACCATTCAGCCTATTACTTCTGCTCCACAGAGCCCAATGGGCTAACAGGCATTTGAACAGAGTTTTGGGATGGCCAGATGGAGGCCTGTATTTTCTTGCCTTTTTTCCTCTCTCTTTCTTTTTACATTGAGGCTGAAAAGAGAGCTTAGTATTGGCCACCTAGAGCCTTCCTTGTACCAGCTATGGGAGATCTTAGCTTTAGTACTGCTTCTGTCTTTTATCCTTCAATGCTGGTGGTATTATCACATCTCTGTCTGGTTCAGAATATCTCTCTGGTATAACGTAACAGAAGTTTCATAAATTGCTTATCCATTGTTTTTGAACATTTTCCTCACATCTCTTTCTGGTTAAGAATATCTCTCTGATAACATAGCAGTCATTTCATAAGCTGTTTATACAGTACAATGTTTTTTTTAAATGCTCCTGCTAAATAGATATTTGCATATTTTATATTTAATACTCATATAATTTGTTATACAGGATAGCAAAGTATTGCCTCTTGCCTCTGTAGAGTTCTAGTAATATAGACCTGTCATTAGATTCACATTTAACATGAAGTCCCAAGCATATGCTAGTATAGAGAAATTATGGTTTTCAAGCAAACAGAAAACAGACTAGGTGGTAGGAACCAGTGAAAGCGTGAATATATCCACACAGAGGCAGCAATAAAAATCTGCTAGTGTTGCTTACCCTTTCTTACTCTACCGTGCACCTTTACAAATGACCAGGAGAATACATTCACCACATCAATCTCAGATAGATGTAATTAATTTCATTGCAAGTATATGCTGATATTGTGTTATGAAACCCATGGCTCTATAGGTTACCAAAAGAAGACCAATGGGTAGAGGATACCCAGGCCTTTAAAAAAAATAAGTTAGAGACCAAATTTGGAACTGTAACCCATAGTGACCAGTCAGATACATTTTTATATATTTATTGAGGAAAGAAACATTTATAGGTTAAAAATAAATTAAAGCCCAACTCCAGGCAAATAATATATTATCCTTTGCAGTGCATCTGTCTTCCCCACACTGCAAGTCAATTGCTCTTTTAAAGCTGGTCTTGGTAATTTATTTTTTTCATTCAACCAGTGGAATAAGTGAAAAAAAAAAGAATTCTTCCATGAATACAAAGGAGGTGGATGGAGGACTTTACCCCCCTCCGCTGGGTCGTTTTATGCTCCCCGCAGCAAGCCTGTTCAACAAAAGGGGATCTAACAAACAACTTCTCTCAAACAGGCACAGCCACGCATGGATCAAAATTTGTGCAGTTCCAGCATAACCGGACAAATTTCAATCCATTTATGACCAGCTTCAGGTCTAGGGGAACTATAAAAGAAGATTTACTTACATCATCCTTCACTCCTCCCCACAGTGTCTTCTCCCCCATAATCCATAATTCAGCAGTCTAGGATCCTGACATCATTAGGAGCAATGCAGGGTCCATAGTTCTGCACTGGATCTGTTGATGCCAAGGGACAGTCCACCACCGGTGGGGAAGCACTATCTTCAGTGGGGGGGGAGAGAATCAGGTAAGTAGAGGCATTTCTTCTCTCCCCTCAACAAGCCCCACTGCAAGGGATAATTTTACATATTCCTGGAGATGGGATTTAAGGATTACATTTTTATGGATTTCAAAGGGATCTACTGTATAAGTTTTCACACAATATTCGCACAATCTTTACCCAATATTTATACATTTTACTAATCAGTTTCAGTTGGAGAAATATGTGAATCTTGGGTAAAAGTTGTGTGAAAATTATGTGAAAATATTTAAAATAAAATAGACCCCTTTAAGCCTTGCAATCTTTTTTGTTCCCATTTTAAATTTTCTTTTTTATAAACAGCCTCTCCCACCCCTAGGCATTAGCTAAACAGAAAGGAAGTGATCCCCCCCTCTGCATCCAAAATATGTATGACATGACACAGATAGTGTGTGTTGTAAAATATAATATATATGTTCTTATTATTTCAATAACTTGTATTAGTACTTATACTTTAGCCACTTCAGCCCTGGAAGGTTTTACTCCCTTAATGACCAGAGCATTTTTTACAATTTTGCACTGCGCTGCTTTAACTGGTAATTACGTGGACATGCAATGCTGTACCCAAACAAATTTTGTGTCCTTTTTTCCCCAAAAATAGAGCTTTCTTTTGGGGGTATTTGATCACCTCTACGGTTTTTATTCTTTTTTTATATAAATGAAAAAAGACAGAAAATTTTGAAAACAAACGATATATTTTCTGCTTTTTGTTATGAAAAATGACAATAAACTCAATTTTAGTCATACATTGAGGCCAAAATGCATTCAGCCACATGTCTCGGGTAAAAAAAAAATTCAATAAGCATATATTTATTGGTTTGCACAAATGTTATAGCGTCTACAAACGAGGGTACATTTTCTGGAACTTACGCAGCTTTTAATTTATGACTGCCTATCTCATTTCTTGAGGTGCTATAATGAAAGGTCAGTACAAATCCCCCCTCCCAAAATGAACCCATTTTGGAAAGTAGACACCCCAAGGAATTTGGGAGACATGTTGAGCACATTGAATATTTTATTTTTTGCTTTCAAGTGGTTGAAAAAAAAAAAAAAAACTCCAGAAAGTTGTTACTGAAAATATATATTGCTCACACATGCCATGGGTATATGTGAAATTACACCCTAAAATACATTCTGGTGCTTCTCCTGAGTACTGGGATACCACATGTGTGAGACTTTGTGGGAGCCTAGCCGCATACAGGACCTCAAAAACTCAGGCTGTCTAAGGGCGCAAATTGTTGATTTCACACCTCACTACCTATCACAGTTTTGGAGGTTATGAAATGCCCAGATAGCACAACCCCCCTCAAATGACCCCATTTTTAAAAGTAGACACCCCAAGCTATTTCCTGAGAGGCATGTTGAGTCTATGGAATATTTTATATTTTGCCACAAGTTTCGTGAAAATTACAAATTTTTAATTTTTTTACAAAATTGTCACTAAATGATATATTGCTTAAACATGCCATGAGTATATGTGAAATTACACCCCAAAATACATTCTCCTGCTTTTCCCGAGTACAGGGTTACCACATGTGTGGTACTTTTTGGCAGTCTAGCTACGTACAGGACCCGAAAACCAATCATTGGCTTCAGGCTTTCTAAGGGCGTAAATTGTGGATTTCACACCTCACTACCTATCACAGTTTCAGAGGCCATGAAATACCCAGATAGCACAAATGTCCCCAAATGAACCCATTTTGGAAAGTAGACAACCTAAGCTATTTGCTGAGAGGCATGTTTAGTATTTTGCAGATCTCGCTTTTTATCACAAAGTTTTGAAAATTGAAAAAAGAAAAAAAAAAAATTTACCTTTTCTTTCTTCATTTTCCAAAACAAATGAGAGCTGCAAAATACTCACCTTGTCTACTTTCCAAAATGGGGTCACTTGGGGGGGGGGGGTTTGTGCCATCTTGGCATTTTATGGCCTTCGAAACTGTGATAGGCAGTGAGGAGTGAAATCAAAAATTTACACCCTTAGAAACCCTGAAGGCGGTGCTTGGTTTTTGGGGTCCCGTATGCGGCTAGGCTCCCAAAAAGTCTCACACATGTGGTATCCCCGTACTCAGGAGAAGCAACAGAATGTATTTTGGTGTGTAATGTAATTTGCCCATGGCATGTTTGAGCAATATATCATGTAGTGAAAACTTTGTGCAAAAAAAAAAATGTGTCTTTTTCCCGCAAATTGTGTCACAATATAAAATATTCCATGGACTCGACATGCCATCAGCAAATAGCTTGGGGTGTCTACTTTCCAAAATGGGGTCATTTGGGGGGGTTTGAACTGTCCTGGCATTTTATGCACAACATTAAGAAGCTTATGTCACACATCACCCACTCTTCTAACCACTTGAAGACAAAGCCTTTTCTGACACTATTTGTTAACATGAAAAAAAAAAAAAATTTTGCAAGAAAATAACATTGAACCCCCAAACAGTATATATTTTTTTAAAGCAAAGGCCCTACAGATTAAAATGGTGGGTGTTTCATTTTTTTTCACACAGTATTTGCGCAGCGATTTTTCAAACGCATTTTTTGGGGAAAAAACACTAAAACATGCACTAAAACACACTATATTGCCCAAATGTTTGATGAAATAAAAAAGATGATCTTAGGCCAAGTACATGGATACCAAACATGACATGCTTTAAAATTGCGCACAAACGTGCAGTGGCGATAAACTACATACAATTTTAAAAGCCTTAAAAAGCATTTACAGGTTACCACTTTAGATTTACAGAAGAGGTCTACTGCTAAAATTACTGCCCTCGATCTGACCTTTGCGGTGATACCTCACATGCATGGTGCAATTGCTGTTTACATTTGACGCCAGACCAACGCTTCATTCGCCTTTGCGCCAGAGCAGGGGGGGACAGGGGTGCTTGTTTTTTTTTTTTATTTTAGTTTTTTTTTTCTTTTTTATCTTATTTTTAAACTGTTCCTTTCATTTTTTTTTAAATCATTTTTATTGTTATGTCATGGAAAGTAAATATCCCCTATGATAGCAATAAGTAGTGACAGGTACTCTTTTTTGAAAAAATTTGGGTCTATTAGACCCTAGATCTCTCCTCTGCCCTCAACGCATCTGACCACACCAAGATCAGTGTGATAAAATGCTTTCCCAATGGCGCTGTTTACATCCGGCGGAATCTAAGTCATAAAATGCTCGTAGCTTCCAGTTTCTTAGGCCATAGAGATGATTGGAGCCATTCTGGTGACTGATAAGCTCTATGGTCAGCTGGCCGAATCACCGGCTGCATTCTCAGGTTCCCTGTTGGGACAGGAGAGCCAGAGAAAAACATGGAAGACGGTGGGAGGGGGGGACATTCCCTCCCACTGCTTGTAAAATCAGTCTAGAGGCTAATTAGCTGCTAGGATTGATTTTACATGAAAGCCGACCGCTGGCTGAAAAGAATGATACCAAGATGATACCTAAACCTGCAGGCATCATTCTGGTATAACCACTCAAAGTCCAGCAACATACCAGTACGATGCTGGTCCTTGTTGGGCATATATTGTAATCTTTTTTTTAATGCAGCCTGTGGGCTGAACGAAAAAAAGAGATTGATTGGTGGGTGTGCCCACCATTAGAATACCTCCCTTCATCCACCCACTTCTAATGATGGGCATACATGCACCATTTTTATATGCCGAAGCATGGGGGCATCCGCCCCAAAAGTTAGGAGCAAATCGCGCCTCCGCCCCTGCTGCCCCTATGCTTCGGCATATATCAACTCCGACAGAGCTGGAGTCACGGCTTTATGTATCGTGGGAGTAAACGCTGTTGCTATCAAGATAAATAAATCCACGCTGCAGCTGAATTACGTACCTGAAAACAAAAAAATGGTTAACAATAAAACACAGTAAACAGTAAAGTATAAAAAATTGCATACCTGAAAAGCAAACATGATAAAACATAATAACAATAAAACATTGCATAATAGAATACAGTAAAAAAGAGCAGAACAATAGAGAGAGAATAGAGAGAGAATAGAGAGAGATAAAACAATAAAATTACAACTTTTTTTTTTGTGTTTTTTTTTTGTACACATTTTTTGTAACTGTAACTTTTATAACTGTAACCGGTTCCAGGTTCGGGTCTCTCAAAATGCGATGGCATCTTGGGAGACCCTGTGAAAGTGTGCCTAGTCTGTGCAATGCTGTACCCTACGGTAATACTCAACTAGTGTATGGTAGCGTTCAAAACATTCACCAATGCAAAGACCAGGATCGTCAGGACAGGAGGGACAATAATAGCGGATGTCACGCCTATATCCGCGCTTGCTGCAGACACAACATCTTTTTTGGGGGGGTTCCTTGGGTAGGGGTACTCGGAAGGACATAAAGAAAATGCCTCTCATGCAACCGACTGCATTTGGTTGGGGATGTGAATGGGGGAAGTACGGGTGCTGCAGAAGTGGTGGGTTCCCAATTAGGTTTGGTGAATGCAGCAGGAGGGGCATTATGGGCATGACGGTCCTATGTTTGTCTTCTTCTTGGTGGCAGTGGGACACTACTTGTGCTTGCCACCTCACCAGCTTGAACTGCACTTATGGGACTCGCCACGTCACCAGGTGTTACTGCAGTGCTGGTTTGACTACGACCGGGGTGTACTAGGCCACTGGTGCTTGCCAGTTCACCAAAACGCTACCAAAAGAACTGTTAGAGATCGCAGGGATCAGGCCTGACTCTGCGAATGCTGCAGTTATGTGTTTAGTGTTTTGTAAGTGACAGTGATTGATCGATACTGCACTTGGGTGGGCTGGGCTGGGCCGGGCGGAGGGGCAAAACGCAGGTGCTAGCAGGTATCTGAGCCGATCCCGCTAACACTGCGTTTTTGGGAACCGTAAACTGCTGGGGATGCTAGTATAGATCTGATCAGATCAGATATTGATCCGTTCAGATACTATACCACTAAGGGAGGTGTATGGTGTGTGCGTGGGTGTTAGCACTACTGGCACTAACCTGATGCTGTCTGGGGTGACGCAGACCCTATCTGACCCTAAAACTTAACTTATATCACTGCCGGGTGATCAGGGGGTTAAACCTTTAGTAGGTAATAAACGGCGGGTGCCCTGACACTATAAAAAATAAACTAACTAACCAGCGTCACCTGTAACAGTTATACGGTGATCACTGGTGAAAGGGTTAACTAGGGGGCAATCAAGGGGTTAAAACCTTTACTAGGTAGTATATAGGGGTCCCTGACGCTATAAAACGCTGATGGCGAACCTAAATACCTATCTCCCTAACTAGCGTCACCAGTGACACTAATACAGCGATCAGAAAAACGATCGCTTAGTGACACTGGTGACGAGGGGTGATCAAGGGGTTAAAACTTTATTAGGGGGGTTAGGGGGGTACCCTAGACCTAAAGGGGCCTAACACTAACTGCCCTACCACTTATAACTGTCACAAACTGACACCAATGCAGTAATCAGAAAAAAAAAACTGCTATTGGTGTCACTGTCACAGGGGGGACAGGGGGGTGATCGGGGGGTGATGGGGGGTGAAAAGTGTGCCTAGTGTGTTTTACTGAATGTGTAGTGTTGGTGCACTTACTTAGATGTCTTCTCTCCTCGGCGCCGGAACGGAAAAGACCGACGAGAGGAGAGGTGACATCACTTCCTCTGCCGCTGTTAATATTACAGCAGCAGAGGAAGATTTTCATTCATTGGGAGCGATCGCGAGGGGGTGGCCACAAATGAGTGGTCTCCCCCTCAGCATGGATCGCTCCCCTAATGATGCCGACCGCCTCGGGCATCGTACCAGGTACGTGATTTTGCCTGCCCGTGTCATTCTGCCGCAGTATATCTGCGTTAGGCGGTTGGCAAGTGGTTAAAGTGAAACAATAAAAGTATAATATTCCTTTAAATATCATGCCTGGAGGGTGTCTATAGTATGCATGTAAAGTGCCACATTTTTCCCGTGTTTAGAACAGTCCCTGCACAAAATGACATTTCTAAAGGAAAACAAGTCATTTAAAACTGCTTGCGGTTGTAATGTAATGTTGCCCCCCCCCCAGCCCATTACCAGGCCCTTTGGGTCTGGTATGGATATTAAAGTGAACCCCGCACTCAAATTAAAAAAAAAAGGCATGGGGCCCCCAGTCCCTATATACTCTGAACAGCAGCAGTATACAGGCGGTCCCTGGGTTACAAGCACGATAGGGACTGTAGGTTTGTTCTTAAG
Source organism: Lithobates septentrionalis (assembly GCA_037952835.1). Classification (NCBI taxonomy): domain Eukaryota; kingdom Metazoa; phylum Chordata; class Amphibia; order Anura; family Ranidae; genus Lithobates; species Lithobates septentrionalis. The sequence goes on from JBBDGP010000158.1 coordinate 4,150,592, forward strand.
TTGAATCTGTTTGTAATTTGGAACAGATACATTTTGTAAGTGTAGCTCCAGCCAAAAAATCTATTTTTAAGCTTTTTGGATAACATAGGGAAGGGTTACCATCACTAGGGATTAGCTTCGAGCTCAAGTCGAACTCATGTTCGACTCGAACATCAGCTGTTGGCCAGTTCACTGAACAGCGAACAATTTGGGGTGTTCGCGGCAAATTCGAAAGCCGCGGAACACCCTTTAAAAGTCTATGGGAGAAATCAAAAGTGCTAATTTTAAAGACTTATATGCAAGTTATTGTCATTAAAAGTGTTTGGGGACCTGGGTCCTGCCCCAGGGGACATGGATCAATGCAAAAAAAAGTTTTAAAAACGGCCGTTTTTTTGGGAGCAGTGATTTTAATAATGCTTAAAGTGAAACAATAAAAGTGTAATATCCCTTTAAATTTCGTAGCTGGGGGGTGTCTATAGTATGCCTGTAAAGGGGCGCATGTTTCCCGTGTTTAGAACAGTCTGACAGCAAAATGATATTTCAAAGGAAAAAAAGTCATTTAAAACTACTCGCGGCTATTAATGAATCCGACGTTCATTGATAAAAACGGCATGGGAATTCCCCACAGGGGAACCCCGAACCAAAATTTTAAAAAAAATGACGTGAGGGTCCCCCTAAATTCCATAAATGGTCCTTCAGGTCTGGTATGGATTTTAAGGGGAACCCCCCGCCAAAATTTAAAAAAAATGGCCTCCAGACCCTGGATGGTCCATACCAGACCCTTACCCGAGCACGCAACCTGGCAGGCTGCAGGAAAAGAGGAGGGGACGAGAGAGCACCCCCCCTCCTGAACCATACCAGGCCACATGCCCTCAACATTGGGGGGGTGCTTTGGGGTAGCCCCCAAAACACCTTGTCCCCATGTTGATGGGGACAAGGGCCTCATCCCCACAGCCCTTGCCCGGTGGTTGTGGGGGTCTGCGGGCGGGGGGCTTTTCAGAATCTGGAAGTCCCCTTTAACAAGGGGACCCACAGATCCCGGCCCTCCCCCCTGTGTGAAATGGTAAGGGGGTACCCCTACCATTTCACAAAAAAACTTTCAAAAATGTTAAAAATGACAAGAGACAGTTTTTGACAATTCCTTTATTTAAATGCTTCTTATTTCTTCAGGAACGAGCCCTACTGTTAAATATTTGATCAAAAATTGTAATTACACGCCCCTGTTAAACAGGGGCAGAAAAATTGGGCCTTAGGTAGTGGTGGTGGTGCCCTGAACCGAAAATATTCTTAGAAGCTATCATCATGAAAATTGAGGAGGAATAGGATAGTCACTCAGCATAGGCAGTCTTCAAAGGATCCCACATCCATAGAAAAATCATTCAGTTATGCCCCGTACACACGGTTGGATTTTCCGATGGAAAATGTGCGATCGGAACGTGTTGTCGGACATTCCGATCGTGTGTGGGCTCCATCGGACTTTTTCCATCGGATTTTCCGACACACAAAGTTTGAGAGCAAGCTATAACATTTTCCGACAATAAAATCCGATCGCGTCAATTCTGACTGTGTGTGGACAATTACGACGCAAAAAGTGCCATGCATGCTCAGAAGAAATTCCGAGACGGAACAGCTCGGTCTGGTAAAATTAGCATTCGGAATGGATACAGCACTTTCGTCAGGCTGCAATGTTTTAAATTATTTAATACAGCGCACTCTGTTCATCTTTATAATGTCAGAAGAATGAAGTAGTTTTGCTGCTCGTATTCACACAGACTTCTCACAAACTTCTTTCTTTTTTATTTATCGTGATTTCATCAATATAATATTTTTATTTGTCACATCTGACCAAATTTCTTTTTGGTTGTTTTTAATTTTTTTAATTTTTTTTCAAGGCTGTTTTTTTTTTGGGGTTTGTATTTTTTTCAAGTCTGTTTTTTTATTTTTTTATTTTGTGTTTTACTCCATAATATTTTTGTGTGTGTTTTGTGTGTCAAGTTACCACAACACCATTGATATCTATTATTATTTAATCTCAAGGAGATTGTTTGGTGTTGGTGTCTCTTGTTAATTTCACATTGTATTTTTGAAATGTACCTGCCTCCTCACAAACAAACTGTGCTTTTTGAAGGAAAACACACATAGGCAAGTATAATTGAAAAAAAAATTCCTTTATTAAGGGATCAGAACCAAACAAAGAGGGAGGCAACGCTGGGGAAACAACAGCAATTGGCGAAGCCTTTGGCCCCCAGGGCAGACATCAATTATTTTCCAGCAAAATTGGTGGCCTGAGGAGTCCTTATCTAAGGGAGTGCAGTCTGGTCCAGAAGTCCCAGAGATCCAGAAAGCAGCAGATGACATCTGTGTCCCCAGGCTGTGGTACTACAAGAGCCTGCATATTTTGCCAGACCAGACTGAACCCAGGGCCATCACTCTCTGGTCTTCTTTCCATGCTTCCTTCCCGGCTGTGGCTCTGGTGTTAGAGATGTGGCAGGAGGAGGAGTAGGACCTGGAGGAGGAGGAGGAGGAGGAGGAGGAGAAGGAGGAGAAGGAGGAGGAGGGGGAGGGGAGGAGGAGGAGGAGGAGAAGGACCATGTGTGAGGTCACAAATGTGGGTAGCACATGTTATTTGGCCCCTCAACCCCTTATTGAGAGCTTCCAAAATTAGGAACTCACACAGGAGTCATTGGCCCTCCTCCTTCTGCATCATTTTGCAGGCAGTTATGCCAGCAAAGTCCTCCTCCACAGTGTGGGGGGTTCTCAGGGCCTCTGTAGCCTTCCAAAAGAGGCCTATGGCAGCCTCCTCCAGGTTACTCCTCTTCCTGGCACTTTGTCTTCCACAGGCGGTGGTCTCAGCGGGGAGCATTGATAGCTTCAAGAAACTATTAGATAATCACCTGAATGACCGCAGGGGATATGTAATGTAATACTGACACATAATCACACACATAGGTTGGACTTGATGGACTTGTGTCTTTTTCAACCTCACCTACTATGTGTAGGGGAGGGACCTGGATATCAGGCAGCCTGCTTGGCTTTTAGTTTTTGCTTCATCAATCACAATAAGAAATTATTAGTACTCCAATCTAACATCTAGTTAACATCATTGATTGGACAACCAGAAATATTTAGAGGAATGCTATACCTGTCTCAATCTGGGTTCCTCCACATGTTGCTGCCTGGAAGGCCCAGGTTGGGCGTCAGAAGCCTCAGCTGGGGGGGAGGGAAGCGTGGAAGGAAGATTGGAGAGTGCTGGCCTGGGTTCAGTCTGACCTGCCAGAACATGCAGCCTGTCATAGTACCACAGCCTGGGGAAATAGATGTCATCTGCTACAAATTAGAACCTTCAAATAGATGATGTCTGCTGTGGGGATCACCGACTTCACAAATTGCAGCAAATTATCCAGAGCTGCCTTCCTCTTTGTTTGGTTCTTATATTCTGGGTGGTTTATCTGCCACAGACAAGGCAGCTCCCTGAACATATCAATGAAGATTGGCATAAAGTCCTTATCTTTCAAGATATCCATTTTCACTGCAAGACACAACACAAGACAAACCCTAATGTCAGCCTAAAGTCTACTAAACTTGTGTAAATACAGGCCTCAATCTAGAAGCAGTATAGGCCCAATGTTAAATCTTACCTTCGCTATCACAATCAGCGCCTCCGTTACTCCTTCCTCCGCTCACAGATCGTACTTACTACGCACGCGTGTTACGCTTTATAGACATTGCGCATGCGTGAAACTCCGCCCGCCCCTGACGTTCTTTCTAGTCTATTCCCTGCCCCTTCTCGTTCAGCGCAGTGGGGAAGAGCACATGGCGGAGACACAGCAGGTGTCTGAAAATTACACCAATGAGGAGGAGGAAAGCCCGGAGCCTGAAACGTCCCGATCCAGAAGGAGATGATTTAAGGCATCAAATATGTCCTTTGGGGAGATGTTGGAGATGGTGGACATAATGAAGAGGGCCGACTATGACGGGAAGTATGTACCTTACCCCAACCCCAATGTCAGAAAGGCCAAGATCATGGCGAAAGTGGTCAAGAGTCTGCATTGGAATTTCGGGGTACGACGATCGAAAGATCAGCTCAGGAAGCGATGGTCTGACCTCAAATTAGGAGAGCATGAGCAGTACAGAAAGATCCGGAGAGTGCTGCAAAAAAGTAAGTAGTTGTGCTGTGTTCCTATTCTTTATTTTTATTACGTTCGTGATGCTCCATGTGCTTTTCTTAACTGTTGTCCAGTTTAAAATGGCATCTTTCATGTTCATGGGCACATTATTCGTTCATATCAAACATTGTTCGTTCAGCCTAGAAAACACCATGGTTTTGGCCATATGCATTTGGCCACATTTTTTAGGGCCTACTTGTCTGAAACTAATTTGGTTGTGTAGATGGGTTTGTAACTAGAATGAAATGCAAACTAGATTCTGTGTAAGGAGAGGACACTCAGCAGCAGTTTTCACATCTGGACGCTGGAGCACTAGTGTGGGACACAAGAACACCCTTTTTATTAGGGGGCCCACAGTGTCCAGTGTATACCATAGGGGTGTATCCATCTGTGAAGCTTGTACAAGACAGGTAAAGTATTCAAGCTTGACAAAGGACAAGAAAAATGCTACATCTTGGAACTCTGCCCACAAAAAAAATTGTACCCCATTTCCAAACAATGTTTCATATTTATAGTTCTGCCATCAAATATCTGTGTGCTAAGTATACCATTTTTTTTTTACATAGGGGAGAAAAGACTCGGAGGACACCCCTCATCCGAGGAGACCAGAGACCCCCCACCTCTGGAAGAAGGGGAAATCCACCCAAGACAAACAGAGCCGGAGGAGGAAGACGTGGTGGAAATTGGCACCACAACAGGTGAGTGTCTGCGACCACAGGCTCAGGTAGGAGATGGATGCCGGCATATTTATAATACATGGTGTTTCTTGGTTTCTATCTTTTTAGGTGATCGTGATGTTGTGGATCCAGATCCTTTCACCTCGGAAAGTGCACAGATCCTGATCGGGGAGATCATGGGGTGTAATAGGGACTTGGAAAACATCAAGAAAAACATCAATGATGTTCTTCAAAAACATAAGAACATCATTGATATTTTAAGGAGAGTTTAAAACTGCTCCAAATCATTTTGTTTTTTGGTGTGCTACAATTTTTTTTCCATTTTTTGACAAATTGGAGAAAAGCCAAATTTTGAACATGCACACAGTGTGTCAACATGTGCTATCTGCCATCACGGGAGATCAATGGACGCGTTTTGGGGGTGCAACCCCTTCCTTAATAATAAAGTAGCTGAGAGGAAGGGGTTGCACCCCCAAAACACGTCCCTTGATCCCCCATGATGGCAGCTAGCACATGTTGACATTCGGGTATTTGTGTGCATCTTCAAAATTTGGCTTTTCCTGGGGTGACTTCACCCCATCTGAACGCAATATCAAATACAGTTTGTAAATACTCATGTCTGATATTGCCTTTAAGTTCTACCAAATGTGAACATTGTAAGTTCAAGATTTGTGTATTTCTTGTTGGTTTTAAACATGCCTGTTTTATCTTAAATGGACATTTCTACTTTTTCTAATGTGACCCCAAAAATTGTTATACAACAAACATGTTGGTTTGTTTTAAAAAACCTTTTCTAAATGCACATGTGATTGTGCTGGTATTAAAAAGATTGTTAATCAAGAATGTGTGGATTATTGTCTCGGCGCTACAACACTTTTGTGGTGCTCTAATTGCTGTTTTCTGTGACAATGGGTGTTATTTCCTAAGGGCAAATCCACTTTGCACTACAAGTGCAGTTTCAAGTGCACTTGTAGTGCACAGTGTCTTTGCCTTTAGTAAATAACACCCAACAGTGCTTTGTAATGTTACACAATCACGCCATTTTTAGGACTCACCACATTTCCCTCAGGGTCAGCTAAAACAAACACAAGCAGTAAATGTCACCAAAGATTCGATTATTTTTTTTTTTTATTTGAAAAAGGTTTTAGACATTGTCTGGCATATTGATAGCCCCCCTACCCGCAAAGAATTCAAGGTATCTTAGCCAGACATCACGGGCACTCAGGAGGGGGCAAGCCAGGACAGCCACTTTCAAGCGCCGTCAGGGTTGGTTCATTTGGAATTCCGGCCTCAGGCCCAACTGAGCCAGCATAGTTGGCAGAATGTTGCCGTAAAAAGTTGTGTAGAACACAGCACGCCAGGATAATGTGATTCAGTTTGTACTCCGCCATATGTATGGGTGTAAGAAATAGGCGGAACCGGCTGGCCATGATTCCAAACGTGTTCTACACCACTCTTCTGGCCAACCGGTAATTAAAAACCCTCTGGTCCGGGGTGAGGGTCCTCATCGGGAATGGCCGCATGAGATGGTCCCCCAGCGCAAATGCTTCATCCACAACGAAGACAAATGGGAGTCCTTCCACATTGTCTTCTGGAGGTGGCAAGTCCAAGCTGCCATTCTGGAGATGCCTGTAGAACTCGGTCTGGGCTATGAAGCCACCATCGGACATCTGGCCATTCTTCCCTACGTCCACATACAGGAACTGATAAGTAGCCGACACCACCGTCAACATCACAATACTATTGAACTCCTTGTAGTTGTAATAGTACGACCCCAAGTTGGGTGGTAGGACGATGTGGATGTGTTTCCCATCAATTGCCCCTCTGCAGTTAGGAAAGTCCCACCGCTGGGCAAAGTGGGAGGCCACAGTCTGCCATTCCTGTGGCGTGGAAGGAAACTGTGGCGTCAAAACAAAAAAAAAAGTCATTATGCACATAAACAGGGAAAGCAGATTAGACACAAACATTCTTGGCCAACATCAAGATAACATTTTTTGGAGGGAGGTTTTAAAGACCAAAGTATAAGGTACAACTATCAGATTTCTCCTCCCCCCTCTCATGGGCCATTTCTAACATTATAGGGGGGGGGGGCTCTTGGACAGGTAACCCTCTCCACTTCATTGAGAGATAAATGCCTAAATAATGGGTCTTACTTTGGCCAGCCCCTCCTTAGTTACACTATTGGCAGCCCACTGGACAGGTAAGAAGTGTCTTAATACAAAGATATAAATACACATTGTACACATTTGAGCGCATTTGGACATTCTGCTATTACCTATCAAGATAATAATAGGATACAAAAACTTTAAACAGTACCATTTGAAAGTATACAGGCAGGCCCTTGCACTACATGCTTTGGGGAATCCATCCATACATCTGAGCACAAAAGAGATGGGTATAGTTTGTATGGGTTTGGCAAAGTCAGCAGATAGATGATTGAGGATAGATAGAGAATTGTTATCAGCTGACTTAGCAGTTGGGGGGAGGGAGGGTTCCAAATGATTTGGGGACCCCCCAAAAAAAGCCTCTGGCACTCTGCCTGAATTTAAAGCACAAATCACATTTCAAAACATTTTAGGGGTATTTAGGGTAAAGCACTACTATGGAGCTGACAAAATACATTCTTAAGTGACTACATGAGGTGAATATAGGGTGAATATAGGGCCAGGAGACCATGCTGGGGAGGTAAGTGAAGGCAAATATGTATGAAGGACAACAAAAATAATTACATAAAAATCCAGCATGCATGAGGACAAAGGGGACATTCACAGCATATTCAAATCAGGGTAATTAGGGAATGAGGAAATAAATACAATATATTAGCAAACATTAAATACAATAAAATGTGATATTAAAGGATAACAATCTTACCTTAATATACTCCTTCTGCAGGACCTGAATGATGGCAGAACAGGTCTCTGGGATAATAATTCCCAGAGCCTGGGGGGAGATGCCTGTTGAGTCCTGCAGGCTTCTCCCCATCGCCAAGTACTGCAGGGTGGCGACTAACCTCTGCTCCGGAGTGATGGCTTGCCTCATGCAGGTATCCTGCCTGCTGATATAGGAGGTCAGCAAAGCCAAAAAACAGTGAAATACGGGGTCTGTCATCCTGAGAATGTTCCTGAAATCATCAGGATTATTCTCACGGATCTCACGGAGCAAAGGCATATGACAGAACTGGTCACGCTGAAGCAACCAATTCTTGGTCCATGAACTCCTCCCCACCCTGTTCATGGACTGGGCTTGTGTCAAGGTAAGGACCCCAACACCAAGCCCCCGCACAGCACAAACTCTACGAGGAGTATGTATACGCAACATGGCTAGAAAACGGTCGGCTGCTCAGAACGAAGTAACAGAATGCACTGAAGAACAGCAAGGCCTGTGAAGAGCGACCTGAAAAACAGTAACGAACGAACAAGAACACAATGACTGAGTCACGCGTAGCTTGCTGCAAGCACTAAAGAGCAGATAAAAAGCTTGAATCGTCTCTCACCAAACTTTTACTAACACGAGATTAGCAAAAGGAGTCCAAAGGGTGCCGCACTTGGTCCTGAACTGGCCTTTTCCAGTCTCGTCGTACGTGGTGTACGTCACCGTGTTCTTAGCGAGCGGAAATTCCGACAACTTTGTGCGACCGTGTGTATGCAAAACAAGTTTGAGCCAACATCCGTCTGAAAAAATCTATGGATTTTGTTGTCGGAATGTTCGATCAATGTCCGATCATGTGTACGGGGCATTACATAAGCATCAGGTGCTTGGTAGCTGGTGATCCAAGACTGATACATTTTTATGAATGTGAGCCGATCAACAGACTCTGTGAACAGGCGCACTCTGTGATTGGTTATAAAGCCTCCAGCAGCACTGAATGTGCGTTCAGAAGGAACGCTGGATGCAGGACAGGCCAGTAGCTCAATTGCATATTGAGCAAGCTCTGGCCAGTGGTCCATCCTCAAGACCCAGTAACCCAGTGGATGTTCTGGTGGAAAGGTCTCCAAGTCCGATCTTGCCCATAGATATTCCTGAACCTTGTAATTCAGGCGCTGATGATGGTTGCTGGAACTGATCAGACCTTGGCTCTGAGGACTGAAGAATTGTCTGAAGGCATTGGTCAGCCGGCCACCTTCTCCACTGCTCTTTCTGTGACTGAACTAAGCTTCAGCAACACGTTGTCCAGCACCAGGAAATTGTAACCTCCCAGGCTCTGGAAAAGCATTGTACAAACCTTTCTGCAAGGCCTCCCGAAGATGTCACATCCTCTGCTCCCTCTGAGAAGGCAGGATAAGTTCTGCAACCTTACCCTTGTAACGTGGATCAAAAAGGGTTGCCAGCCAGTAATGATCCCTCTCCTTGATACCACGAATCCTAGGGTCCTTTCACAGGCTTTGCAGGATCAGGGAGTCCATGCAGCGTAGGTTTGCAGAGGCATTCGATCCTGAGTCCTCTGGGTCACTAAGGATCACATGATTCTCAACCACCTCCTCCCAGCCACATACAACTCCATGGGTTTCTGGGGACTGAAAACGATCCCTTGAAGACTGCTGCTGATGCTGAGTGTTATCCTCCACCTCCATGCTGACACAATCATCCTCGTCCTCTTCTTCTTTCTGTGTGTTCGGCGGGCCTGCAGGAATACTAGTACCTGGATAAAGGGGGGCCTTGAGAGGTAAGGAAGTGCTCCTCTTCCTCCCTCTGTTCTGCCTCAAGTGCCCTGTCCCTTATTCCATGAAGCGTGTGCTCCAGTAGGAAGACAAGAGGGACAGTATCACTGATGCATGCACTGTAATTGCTCACCATTCACGTGGCCTCCTCAAATGGTGACAGGACAGTGCATGCATCCTTGATCAGTAGCCACTGGCATGCCGAATGAAAGCCAAGCTCCCCTGACCCTGTCCTAGTGCCATACTCACACAGGTACTCATTGATGGCCCTCTGCTGTGTGCAGTCGCTGCAGCATTGACAACATTGAGTTACACCTGGTGGGCATGTCACAAATGAGGCGGTTCTTGGGCAAGTTGCATTCTCTTTGAATGTCAGCCAGCCAAGCAATGGCATTATATGACTGGCAGAAATGACCACAGACTTTCCTGGCCTGCCTCAGGAGATCCTATAAGCCTGGGTACCTGCTCAAGAACTGCTGCACCACCAAATTCAGGATGTGAGCCAAACAGGGAATATGGGTCAAGTGTCCCTGTCGGAGGGCGGAGAGAAGGTTGGTGCCATTGTCGCATTCCTGGCTGAAGCTGGAGTGGCATCAACCACTTCTGAGCCTGCCCCTGCAGAGCTGACAGAATCTTTGCCCCGTGTGGCCCCTGTCCCCTAAGCAGACCAAATCAAGCACCGCATGGCATCTTTTTGCCTGAGTGCTTGCATAGCCCCTTGAACACCTACGGAGCACCACTGGTTCCGAGGAGAAATCTGCAGAGGAAGAGGCCATATAGGAAGAAGAAGAGGAGGGGGTGGAGGAGAGAGCTGTGGCAGAATCACCACTTGCATTTTGGAGGCATGGTGACGGAACAAGCTCCAACAATACTGAACCCTGTCCTGCATCCTTCCCAGCTTCCAGCAGAGTTACCCAATGTGCCGTGAAAGAAAGGTAACATCCCTGTCCATGCCTGCTGAACCATGAGTCAGCAGTAATATGCACCTTACTGCTGAATGCCCTGTCCAACAAGGCCAAGACATTGCCTTCCACATGCTGGTAGAGGGCCAAAATGGCCTTCCGTGAAAAGACATGGCATTTGGGAACCTGCCACTGAGGTACCGAACATTCCACAAATTCACTAGTCTACCAGCTGAAAAGGCAGCAGTTGCAGTGCTAGCAATTTGGCCAAGCTACCATTCAGACGCTGAGCATGTGGATGGCTGGGACTGAATTTCTTTTGATGGTTTAGCAACTGGGGTAGGGAAATTTGCCTGCTAAAATCAGATGGAGGTGTACTGATAACAGATTGGCTGCAAGTACTTGGGACACCTATTGCTATACCTTCATTCCTCTCAGTGCAGGCTTCTGAGAGGACTGGAGGTATAGTGGGGTTGGAGAACCCAGCTGATGAGGAGCAAGGAGATGTCCGCCTTGTTCTTTGATGTGGGTCTTTTAAGTGCTGTTGCCAACGGACTGCAAGGGAGGTCGTCATATGTCTGGTTAAGCATGTGGTGCCCAAGCGGATGCTGTTTTGACCATGCTTGATATGCTTCAGACATATGTTGCAAACAGCAACGGTGTGATCTGCTGCACATCTCAAAAAAGACCCACATCAAAGAACTTTTCAAAATATGTGGGGAGTCAGCAGCGCCCTGCACCTGCTTAGCTCTGCGGTGTGATGCAATATGGTGGCTGCCCTTAAGCTGTCCCCTGGAGGTCATCCTACCTCGTGCGAGATGTGCCTCCTCCTCCTCCTCCTCCTCCCTTCTATCAGGCACCCAAGTTAAGTCAGTGACCTCATCATCCCCTCCCTCCTCATCACTGGAGCAAACATGGCAGTATGCTGCAGCTGGGGGAACATGACTGCCAGTTTCTTGACCTTCTTGGGCACCCCCTCTCTCTAGGCTGATGTTACTCCCTTCCTCAACCTGGGTACCATCTTCAGAGCCTTCAAATTGCTGTGCATCCTCTTGCAGCATGTACCCGACACTTTGATCGAATAGTTCGGGGGACTCCTCCATGCATGATGGTGGGGCTAGGGAAGGAGTGACTGTTGACATGGAGCCGATGATGTAGGCCGCTTTGGCAGCTGCATTGGCAGGCAAACTACTCTGAGCCTGGGTGACAGAGGATGAGGAGAATGAGGACAGCTTTGTTATCCATTCCACCAACTCTTCTGCATGTTGTGGCTCAATAACACGGCAAGCTGCAGGAGAAAAAGACAAGCGTGCCCCATGGCCACATGCTGAGGATGCACCGTGTCCATGACCAGCACTGTCGACTGTAGACACAGAGCCTGCTTGCCCTCTTTTAGTGGCCTGTGAGCATCTGCCTCTCCTTGGTGGCCTTCCGGACATGCTGTTTAGCAAAAAAACACTAAACTGTATTGTGTACTGTGTACACCACCAGGAAAGTAGTTGCAACTGCACTAGGGGTGCACGGTACTGTGTACACCAGCAGAAGTTTAATAACAACTATGGGTGCACTGTATGTATTGTGTACTGTGTACACCAGCAGAAAAGTAGTAGCACTAGCAACTGCACTATGGGTGCACAGTACTGTTTACACCAACAGAAGTTTAATAACAACTATGGGTTCACTGTATGTATTGTGTACACCACCAGGAAAGTAGTAGCAACTGCACTAGGGGTGCACATTACTGCGTACACCAACAGAAGTGTAATAACAACTATGGATGCACTGTATGTATTGTAAACACCACCAGGAAAGTAGTAGCAACTGCACTAGGGGTGCATGGTACTGTGTACACCAACAGAAGTGTAATAACAACTATGGGTGCACTGTATGTATTGTGTACACCACCAGGAATATAGTAGTAACTGCACTAGGGGTGCACGGTACTGTGTACACCAACAGAAGTGTAATAACAACTATGGGTGCACTGTATGTATTGTGTACACCACCAGGAAAGTAGTAGCAACTGCACTAGGGGTGCACGGTACTGTGTACACCAACAGAAGTGTAATAATAACTATGGGTGAACTGTATGTATTGTGTACACCACCAGAAAAGTATGAGCAACTGCACTATGGGTGCACAGCACTGTATACTGTGTACACCGCCTGATACCAGCGTCCGCAAGTTCTTGTCTCGCAAGTTCCCGCATTCGCAATTTCCGTGTTCGAGAGTTTCGAAGTCCGTGTTACCGATTCGTAGTTCGTACCACGCGTCTGGCTCGGCTGTCGCAGGTAGGGTCCCGTTGGACTTTTGTTTTCACTCATTGTTAGATATCATGTCACTAAACCGTGATATCAAACTTACGAATCACTCGCAATTTCACAACGTAACCGCAATGCATACCACTCGCACCATCGTTATGTTACCATTTCTCATTATTTGAAAACCAACACGACGTAGACGTCGTTTCATTTCAGGCATGTCTAAATTGTTACCACGCGCAAGTAGACAACCATTGTAATTCGCAATTTCACAATTTCTTGTCGACGTCAGTTCAACCAAAAAAAACCACGATCTCAAGGACAGGATATCTTTACCAGATCAATCATGTCCCAGGCCGGCAGCGAAGACCTCACGGCCCCCCTGTCACCTTCTCCGGTCTCAGAGAGCGGCAGCGAGCAGTCCCTCAGGGGATGGACTATCCCCAAATTGACGGCAGAGCTAAGACGCAGGCGTGCCATTCTCTGCTACAGCTAGGAAAGGCGAGCTGTTCAAGCTCCTCTTCCCCCCACCAGCTGCAGCAGGACCCAGTACCCAGCAGGCATCTCTCCAGTCGATATCCTCGGCCATCTCACAACTTCACACTATGGTTTTGTCCTTGTCTACCTCGGTCACGGACGTACAAACCAGGGTGGCACTCCTGGAGGCTCGGCCGGCCGCGGCTATTCCCGACCCAACCGCAACTCAATCTTTAACACCCCTTCCTGCAGGTACCACAGACTTGAGCCCCATTGTCTACCCCTCCCATTTGGTGCCAGCCAGCATCAGGAAGGACATCTTGGATGGCAGGGACGTCAACCTGGCCTCTCTCCTGATTTCTGTCCACGATCTGGCAGAAAATAAGGCCTATACCTGGGGTGACATATCGGTGGTCCTTAAAGCCAAAGACCCCAGACTGAATCGGAAATTATCTGTCCCAGAGTTCACCCTGGCCTTTGGCATGCTGAGAGAAGTCCTATGTTCAGCCGCTCCCAGCAGAAGGGAAGAGCTGGACTTGTACCTCCATACGGTAGTAGACTTGGGCTACAAGTATGGAGGATTTTCTTTTTACGACTACCACCGTTCCTTTTCCGCAAAGGCGGCAGCCAGGCTCACACAGTTTCAGGTATAGGAAAAATAAACCGCGCTAAATAAAAGTTAATATACAGTTAGTAAGGTGGAGGTTTATCTACCACCTGCAAAAAATACAAAAATCAATATTTAAACAAAAAGAAAGAGTCCAGATATTTCTTGAAATGGAATCAATCTTCAAAATAGCAGGGTGTTCAGCTTATTACAAGTAACGATCCAAAATGAGCTACAATTGCCCTTACCAGAACATCAATAACAATAAGCGGATGGCATTAAACCCAGCCGGGGCCTTTGGGATGAAAAACCAATCTGCACCGTCCGTTTTCAAAATGTAGTCCCCTCGATGGATGCGGGAGAAAAAACAACACAAAAACTGGCCATAGTGTAGTATATCAGATGTTTAGCATGGACACGCAGACATACCAACACCCTGGTGAGCACACAAGAACAAACAAAAAAAAGGGGAGAGGAGGGGAAAGTGAAAACCCACCACCGTGGCTGTAGATCGCGCTTACCAACTCACGGTGGTAACCAGGCTCTATGTCAAACTAGGAACTGATCGATGGTTGACAGGGAACACTTGATTCATCCGCATTAGCCAGGAATCCATACCATCAGTATATAACCCAAACTGCCGTCTCCTCGCCGCTCATTCTCCTCTGTGCACTGCAGTGAAGGGAGGCGGGGAATGTTCCAGCTACAGCACGTACTGGACAAAAAAAAGTCACCCTGGGAGCCGCACAGTTTCAAACAACAACAAACTGGAGTCTCATGGACACAGAGCTGTTCTGCCGCCATTTTGCCGGCTTACGCTCACTCCTGTGTGCGATTTGCCAGTCCTCCAATCACACTGCCACCTAATGCGCCAATGCGACAATCAGACGTCCCTTCGAATTTCACTCCACCTCCGGTGCACTTCAGGGTCAGTCGGCCCCTGAACAAACGCCTCAGGTGGACAAATTTCGGACGCCCAGTCCGAACCGCGGGAGGGGCAGCCATCTGCAATAATTACAACTATGGGTCCTGCAACTTCAGTCAGTGCCGCCTACTCCACATCTGCACCTTATGCCAAAGAGCGCACCCAAGAAACTTGTGCGAAGTCAAACAACAAAAGAGGGCATGACTAAGCCGGATCAACGTCTTGTGGCTAGGACTCTACCTCACCTCACACCCCACCCCCTCCCTGGCCACCTACCTTATCCAGGGGTTCACAGTAGGGTTTCACACCGGCCTCATTTCATTACCCCACAGTACCTACGAATGTGGGAACCTTGTCGACCATCCTGGCTACTTCTCCATTCGGTCTTCTCCCCAGTACGGTCCTACAAGCAGCCATATATTTGGCCTACTACGGGTTGCGACCTGGCGAGTTCACCTGTAACAACCCCGCAGACCAAGTACTATGCAGACGGCACTTGGTTCGCTACCAAGACCATTTCGTCCTTCACCACGAGGTTTCTAAAACCCAGCAAACAGGCTCTGGAGTGGACATTCACCTTTACAAAACCAATAACAGCTGGTGTCCAGTCACCGTACTCAACCGTCTCCTGTCACTCCTGCCTGAACAACCAGACACCAGTCCTCTTCTACCATTCCCAGTTAAACCCTTAAGCGCCTGTCAGTTTGTGAAACACATAAGGATACTTCTCCGCAATCTTCATCTTAACCCTAGTCAGTACTCCGGACACTCCTTTCGTATCGGAGCAGACTCCGCAGCATCCCACCACGGGGTCCCAGACCACGTCATCAAAAGACTAGGCAGGTGGAAATCAGCCTGCTTCGCCCGGTATATCCCCAATCCTCAAGTAGAGATGGCACAGGCATTTTCCAAATTGGCTCAATGAATAACTGAAAAACAATAAAATATTATACCCCTACTTGAATGTTTTTGCCCCCTTATTTTGGCATACCGGCCATTAGACCAAGGCACACTTTCAGGTCCATTTCATATGGTAAGTCCACACTTCCAGGTCTATTTCCGATGGTAAGTCTTATGTTAACTATAAATGTTATCTATGTCCATATCGGACATAGGGCTCCAACCATAAGTAGGAAGGCCAGTATGGTGGCCTGAATTTATGGGAGCCCGGGGGGTATTTAAGCAACCCGCTCACCTGTGGTGCTTGTCGGTTTCCTGTGCGCGATACCCACCCTCCCATCCCCATTTCACAGCACTTCTCAACTATTCATTTCTCTTTACAGAATAATCATTTCTTAAACCAGGGTATGCCCCCTTATTTTGGCATACCGGCCATTAGACCAAGGCACACTTTCAGGTCCATTTCATATGGTAAGTCCACACTTCCAGGTCTATTTCCGATGGTAAGTCTTATGTTAACTATAAATGTTATCTATGTCCATATCGGCCATAGGGCTCCAACCATAAATATATATATATATCCACTGCATACAGTTTAGCTATATTTCACGGCAGGCCGTTCCTAGTGTACTGTTTCTAATACACTAATAATGTACACCAGGAATGGCCTAAAGAAATATATATATATATATACAATTTGTATATATATATATATATATATATATATATGTATTAAATACACTGCAGCTAACTGAATCACCTGCCTGCCTGAAGTATATTAGAAACAGTACACCAGGAATGAAGAGAAAAGGGGAGGGGGAGGGAGAAAGCCCCCTGAAAAAGAAGGTCCGCTCAAGAACAAACTGTTGTGAACCTAAATAACTTTATTGTGTCATAATACTTGATAGAACAAATATCCACTACCATGTGTATTTAAAAATAGGGCAGGAGTTCTATTATGTGCTGGTGGCCACCACAGACATTACACATACATCACAAATTCATGCACTCACACTCATCTAAATAATGTCACTGAAGACCCGGGTCTGTGCAATTTTCATAGAGTTCCAAAGCTAGGGTAGCTGTATGAATAATAGACCTTCGGTCCTTCTTAAGTAAAGTGCAAGTGCTGATGATAAGTGAGGGTCCCTTCAGATGTAAACCGATGGCCAAATAGACATGTATATGTCAAACCAACAACGTGGAAAGCAAGGGAGTCCTGGTTTGATTAGTAAAATAATGGCAACTCCAGAAGGGCAAATTCACATTATGTACATAGAAGATGGACGGGGAATGGCCATAGACAAAGTACCTCCTATGTGTAAGGGTACAGTTTAGCTCACCGTCTGACGTCTTCAATGAAGGGGTGATAGAGCCCAGGAGAGTTGCTGATGGCCGCACTGGTGTGGGTTGAGGACACGTTCGTACGGCGTGTTGGTCTGTTGTGGACATGAACTGTTGCTTCCGGATCTCCTCCAGCGAGATGTAAGGTGAGTCGCAGGGTTCAAACGTTTTGGCGTTTCATACCTAGTTGGTCAGGTAATTAGAGGAGACTCTCAATGTCAGTATTCACCGCAAGGACTCAACCTAATGTCCGAGATCCAATCGGGACGATCGGGATGTTCACATCCAGTCTGGGGGGTGTCCTGATTGATGTGTGAGGGTCTGTGTGCCACCTGCACATGGGTTAGATGCTAGGCGCTTACGCGTTTCGCTTGTTTCCAAGCTTCTTCAGAGCTAGTGTGGTCCCAGTAGCAGGATGTTTAAATAGCCATGCGGCTAGTATTCAATTTCCTGTCATTATGATCAGCACCTGGATACCATAGCCTAACCATGATTACATTCACCAAAATGTGCCAATCACACTCATGCATACATCTATGTTGCAAATTCAGACAAACCATTGATGGTAGTGGATACATAGAGGTCCGATCTGAACGGCTTGTGTATGTGGTCAGATTCAAATATTCCACTTCCCACCATTATAGGGGGTGGTAGGAGGGACTTGTCAGACAGTTGCTGTTAATGCGTGAGGCCATAATCAGAGAGTGCTGCAGGAATGGCCTGCAGTGAGATATAGCTAAACTGTATGCAGTGGATATATATATATATATATATATATATATATATATATATATATATATATATATACAAGACTATCTGTATATATATATTAAATACAGTGCAGCTAACTGAATCACCTGCCTGCCAGAAGTATATTAGAAACAGTACACCAGGAATGGACTGCAGTCAGATCTAGCTAAACTGGATACAGTGTATATATATATATATATATATATATATATATATATATATATATATATATATATATATATATATATATACACAAGACTGTCTGTATATATATATATATATATATATATATATATATATATATATATATATATATATATATATATATATATATATATTAAATACACTGCAGATAACTGAATAATCTGCCTGCCTGCTCAATCTAAATGACACTCTCTCTTCGTCCACGCCAACCCCACACTACATGAGGCTGACGTGCAGGCAGCCTTATATAGTGTGGGGGGTGGGGGGTGGCTCCCCCTGAGCCATGATTGGCCAAAGGCCCCCTGCCTTTGGCCAATTATGGCTCTTTTAGCTGAGGGCGCTGTGATTGGCCAAAGCATGCAGGTCATGGTGCATGCTCTGGCCAATCATTATACAGCACTCCTGCAGTGCATTATGGGGCGAACGACCCATAATGTTCGGCCCATAATGTTCGGTTTTCGACAAACGGGGGAACAGCCAATGTTCGAGTCGAACTCATGTTCGACCCGAACAGAAAGCTCTTCCCTACTTGTAACCTGTTAAAGACAAAGCTGTCTGACAATTTTTATTTACATGAAACATTTTTTTGCTAGAAAAATACCTTTGAACCCCCAAACATAATATATTTTTTTAAAGCAAAGGCCCTCCAGATTAAAATGGTGGGTGTTGCAATTTTTTTTTTAACACAGTATATGAACAGCGATTTTTCAAATGCAATTAAAAAAAAAACACTTTTTTGAATTATAATGCACTAAAACACACTATATTGCCCAAATGTTTGGTAAAATATAAAAGATGATCTTATGCCGAGTGCATAGATACCAAATACGACATTGCTTTAAAACCGTGCAGCGGCGACAAACTATATACATATTTAACCACCTCAATACAGGGCACTTTCACCCCCTTCCTGCCCAAGCCATTTTTCAGTTTTCAGCGCTGTCGCACTTTGAATGACAATTGCGTCATGTTACAGTTACACTGCACCCTAATGGAATTTTTATCATTTTTTCCCCCACAAATAGAGCTTTCTTTTGGTGGTATTTGATCACCTCTGCGGTTTTTACTTTTTGCGCTATAAACAAAAGAAGAGGGACAATTTTGAAAAAACACAATATTTTTTACTTTTTGCTATAATAAATATCCAATTTTTTTTTTTTTTAACAAATTTTTTCCTCAGTTTAGGCCATTATGTATTCTTCTACATATTTTTGGTAAAAAAAAATTGCGATAAGCGTATATTGATTGGTTTGCGCAAAAGTTATAGCGTCTACAAAATAGGGGATAGATTTATAGCATTTTTATTATTTATTTATTTTTTACTAGTAATGGTGGCGATCTGCAATTTTTATTGTGACTGCGATATTGCGCCGGACACATCGGACACATTTGACACATTTTTGGGACCATTTATACAGCGATCAATGCTATAAAATTGCATTGATTACTGTGTAAATGTGACTGGCAGGGAAGGGGTTAACACTAGGGGGCGATCGAGGGGTTAATGTATGACCTAAGGAGGTGATTCTAACTGTGGGGGGAGGGGACTGACTGGGGGAGGTGACCGATCGGTGTCCCTATGTACAAGGGACACGCCATCGGTCTCCTCTCCTCTCTGACAGGATGTGGATCTGTGTTTACATGCACAGATCCAAGGTCCTGCTCTGTTACCCGGCAATCGCGGGTGCCCGGCGGACATCGCGGCCGCCGGGCAAGCACACCGGGTCCCGAGCGACGCAGCGCGCACGCCCCCTAGTGGCTCGGGAGGGCGAGGACATCATATGATGTCCGCCCAGAACAACAGAAGCCTCGTCCCGCCGTCATATGACGATGGGCGGTGGCTTAGTGGTTAAAAGCCTTTACAGGATACCACTTTAGATTTACAGAGAAGGTTTACTGCTAGAATTACTGCCCTCAATCTGACGTTCACGGTGATACCTCACCTGCAATTGCTGTTTACATACAACATAAGAACGGCGCTTGCGTTCGCCTTTGCGCGCGAGTACGGGGGAACAGGGATGCTTTATTTATTTATTTATTCATTTTTTAATTATTTATTTTGCCTTTTTATTTTATTTTTACACTGTTCCTTTCATTTTTATTTTTTTTAAATCATTTTTATTGTTATCAGAGGGAATGTAAATATCCCCTATGACAGCAGGTACACTTTTTTGAAAAAAATGGGGTCTATTAGACTCTAGATCTCTCCTCTCCCCTCAAAGCATCTGACCACACCAAGATCGGTGTGATGAGATGCTTTCCCAATTTCCCAGTGGCGCTGTTTATATCCGGCATAACTGAAGTCATGAAATGCTCGTAGCTTGCGGTTTCTTAGGCCATAGAGATGATTGGAGCCATTCTGGTCTCCGATCAACTCTATGGTCAGCTGAACAAAATAGAGACCACAGAAAATGGGACTTTTTTGACACTGTATCGAACACACAAAATCGTATGCATATGTAAATATTGTCTTTTATTAGAAAATGGATTAAAAACAAATTAAAACCATTAGATAGTATTAACCCAAACTAGTGTGTGAGCATACACACCCCCTGTATACAGGTAGGGAGCCTCCAAAGTATTGACACTGGCACATATGTAATGAAACAAATACAATCACCAAGGACAAAATTTAGCGGGGGGCTGTCTCTGTGGAGGAGTGTGTCACCTCACACTAGGCAGACAGTGCTGTGCTCAACATGTTTCGCGTTGACAAATAATGCTTTATCTGGAGCGTAAAAGGGTTAATTACAGTGTTAAATCCTGTTCAAGAGAAAACATAAACAGAGTTCAAAACATAACATTTTCAACACATATATTAGCATACTATATACTCAAAAATAAACCTAAAGTACTTATAAGCAAAATGCGTGGACCACAAAAGAGTGAGGAACAGAGCCAGTGGCAGGTTTGACCCCCTCCCCCCCGTATGATTACAAGTAGAAATGGGGATACACCTATGTAAGCAGCATATAAAGTATAGTATTACTACACAAACACAAACAGCCCTGTCTCTCAGAGTATATGCATAGAAATTAGAACTGCGGGGGCGTGGCCTGGCGAGCAACAGGGATGGCAGCACATTGAAGGAGCTCCTCTGCACACACGGTAGTTCATAGCCTTTAACCCGATCAGCCGCTTCCAGATGCCGGGCAGAAAGCTACACCTGACTCCCCACACGAGATCGCGCCGCAACTCGGTACCGTCAGCCAACAACACCATCGCTGACATCTTTAGAAGCAAGTCGGCGGCCCGCAGCGGAACAACGAGGCCTAAGATGGCGCCGCCGTCTCAAGAGGAAGAAGGCAGTGAGGACTCTCTCTCAGCCACAGAGGACACAGGCAGGGGTAAGTCTAGGCCGGACCATCCCCTAACATTCGCTGACATGTCTGTGTTTGCTGCAGACATCAAAGCGACCTTCTCAGCAGCCATCACAGACTTAAAAACGAGCATGCTGGTGATTAATGAGAAGATGGCTGCTGCTGAAAACGCTGGCAGACACAGGGATAAGGCGATACACAAGCTAGAGATGACTACATCAGCACATGTGCAGCATCTCATAGACATGAACCGACATATCGAGGACCTCGATAACAGGGGCAGAAGATGCAACATCAGGGTGAGGGGGATCCCTGAATCGGTGGAACAAGAACAAATTGTCCCAGCCCTCAGGAGAGTCTTTAACACGCTACTGGAGAGACAGGAGGACACATAGATTGACTTTGTGAGAGCCCATAGAGCTTTAAGACCCAGAGGATCGGAATCAGCACCACCCCGAGATATAATATGCTGCCTACAAAATTTCGGCATAAAAGAAGATATTATGCGCAAAGCTAGGCGAAATGACCAGATCATCTTTAATGGAGCTACAATTATGCTCTTTCAGGATCTATCACAGATCACTCTGAGGAACCGCCGCGCCTTACGCCCCCTGCTGGAAAAATTGAGAGCTAGAGACTTAAAGTATACATGGCGATTCCCGTTCGCCCTCACAGTATCTCACAAGGGGCACCAATGCATACTGCGCACCCCAGCAGATCTCCCAGAATTCTGTGAGATGTTAGACATGGATCAACTGGACCTTCCGGAATGGTATGCTGAATTCCTACAACCTCCAGCGATGAGAAGTCCACCTACTTCGCCCTTCTCGTCTCCGGACAAGAGACAGCTGAAAAGACGTAAACAAAACCGGGGGAGCAACTCAGTAACAGACACACCGAGAAGTCTGGCTAGCACCTCTAGACAACAAGAAGAGGATTGAAATGCTATTCCAGAACTCTCCTGCTTTAACCTTCCGTTTTGAACTGCGACACAACCCCAGACAGGCAAGTAAAGCATTTGTTTGAACTTCCTTCCTCACTACAGCCCCTACCAGATGACATCACCATGCCACAGTAACACTCCATGATGGGTTTTATCTTAAACCCACACAGACTAGCCGCAGCAACACCTATTCTATGATACACAAACAAGACTCCTACACCATTTTGATCAGGACATGGCCCGATGTCTGTTAAAAGGACATTACATGCAAGTACTGTCCCTCACTCTGACCAAAGTCAACAACGTTGAGGAAACCGAACAGATGAATGCAGCTGGGGAAGTGGACTTACCCATAGGGAAAGAAGAGGAATAACGACGCTGTCGTTGCCCACCGCATAATCCCTCTCGCATATATTTGCCACCCTAAGTAGATTTGAAATAACGCTACCTATTCATACTAGTAGCCATTAGTTGAGACGGTTCTCAGTTAATAGATATGTTAGCGAATACATGTTATTTTATCTATAACGACACTCTGTGCCAATTAGGCCTTACACTTCATACTACATTATATAATGTTATACTTTAAAAAAAAAAAAAAATGCCCACTTACTTCCACACAATACACCATTATCGGGTGTAAACAAAGTAAGGATAATTTCCTACCTTAAACTTTAATTGAACTGACCGTGTGTGCCTCACTGAGGCTGCCCTTGTTTACAGTTATCTGATCAATCTACATTTTTGCGGATTGACGGGTAGACTGTCCCCTGGTTGTTATCGCCTCCTGGCGATCCCACAAAGCTTCCCCGACCTCCTAGTTGAGCGAAGGGAATAGCTACAGTACAACAGGCGGTACCTCTACTCTGGGGGAGTAAGAGACCCCTCAGGAGAGAGGACTACCATAGTAATACTCTCCCACTACTTCCATCGAGTGTTTCCTTCTCTCTGTCTTTCCTTCTTTTCTCCCCCTTCGATCTGTCCTTTCTCTTTTCCCCTCACTTATTTTGTTTTCATTATATAGAAGGTATCAGAAAAAGTGTGCCATAAGAATATTGTTTTCGACAAACACCGTGGGTATTAACCTCTATAAAACAGTTTTGTATCCCCAGTAAGGACCTCCGACCGTCTTCTCCTACCGCTCCACCATGGCCTACTCATCATTGGGCACCCGCCCTCTTCTAATATCATATAACATCAGAGGATTAAACATCCCTGAACGCCGCTCCACCCTCATGAGGGAACTCAAAAAAGGTAAGCCCCAATTCGTTTTTTTACAAGAGACCCACTTTAAGACACACCATGTACCAAGACTCACTAATTTACACTTCCCAAGAGCTTTTCATGCAACTACTGCTGACTCTAAGTCCAAGGGTGTATCTATCCTTATAGGTAGGGATGTACCCTTTGAACTAGCTGAACAAATGTGTGACCCGGAAGGAAGATTCGTATTCCTGAAGGGCTCATACAGAGGCACTCCCATAACACTGGCTAATGTCTATTTCCCGAACAAAGCACACATTACATTCTGTCAACATGTTGTGGGAAAGCTCCAGGAGTTCGCTAGGGGATGCCTGATACTTGGTGGGGACTTTAATGTACCCTTGAACCCTCTCCTTGATACCTCTAATGGCAAGACCTGTATCACTTACAAAATACTTAAAAAACTCAAGTTGCTCTTACAGACGCTACAACTGGTGGACTCCTGGCGCTTTCTTAACCCAGAAGGAAGAGACTATACTCACCTCTCAATCCCGCATAATAGATACGCACGGCTAGACTATCTATTCATCTCCCAACGGGATCTTTCAAAACTAACTGACGCCCATATAGGCATACAAACGATTTCAGACCACTCCCCGATTTCTATATCCATGGACTTACAACTCACCACACAAAAACAACCGACCTGGAGACTAAACAACTCCCTACTGACGGATCAAGCGCTCCTTCCCATGATCACTAAAAATCTGACAGAATACTTTACCCACAACGTTACACCTGAGGCAGACCCACTGATGGTATGGGAAGCACACAAATGTACAATACGCGGAACGCTAATAGAACTGGGTTCCAGGCGTAAAAAAGAAAGGGATGCCAAAATAAAAAAACTGCTTGACCAAATTGCAATTCTAGAACGATCGCACAAACAGTCGCTCTCTGTGGCTTCAGCCGGTAACCTACTGGAGGCCAGGAAAGAGCTTCAACAGATACTTGACTCTAGAGCCAAACGAATGCTATTTTTCAAAAAACGAATTTATTAAGAATCAGGAGACAAGGCTGGTAGGTTCCTGGCGAGAGCTCTAAGAGAACAAAATTCTTCCAACAATATTGCGGGCATTAGAAACAAGGAGGGGAAACTAGATATCACATCAGAGGCTATAGCCAATCACTTCCATGATTTTTACACAAAATTATACAACCTACCTCCACAGCACAGGCAGCCGCATATGACCGGAGACCGAACACAAATCATGCAGGATTACATAACTAACAGCGGACTCCCAACCCTAGCACAATCAGACATAGATCTACTGGAAACCCCAATCTCTTCTTCTGAACTCAAACATGCCATTAAACAACTTAAATCAGGTAAAAGTCCGGGCCCAGATGGGTTCTCAGCTACCTACTATAAGACCTTTATAGACATTCTCACTGATCCTTTAAAAGACGCCCTGAACACACTTTCTAACCCTAGAGCAGTAACTCCAGGTTTATTAGCAGCTCACATCACGGTTATACCAAAAACGGGCAAAGACCCCAGAGAATGTGCTAGCTATCGACCCATCTCTCTATTGAACTTGGATGTCAAATTGTTTGCTAAGGTACTTGCTTTGAGGATGGGCCCACTACTGCCGAATCTGATAGGTATGGAACAGGTTGGTTTCATGCCGGGCAGAGAGGCCAAAGATAATGTAACCAAGGAACTTCTGCTCACTCATGCAGTGAAGTTGCGAAAGATCGAGGGTTTTCTCCTATCAACTGACGCGGAGAAGGCCTTCGATCGAGTAGCATGGGACTTCATGCTGACCGTGTGTAGACGGGTTGGTTTGGGCCCACACATGATAGCTTTGATCTCCGCACTTTACCAAAATCCTTCAGCAGAATTGAAAATAAATGGCACACTCTCTAAAAAGGTCCACATTACAAACGGGACTAGACAAGGATGTCCCCTCTCGCCCCTGTTATTTATCCTATCCCTGGAACCCTTCATTAGGTCAGTCCAACACAACACAGCAATTCATGGATTTCAGATTAAAGACAGAGAATATAAGGTGGCAGCCTATGCTGACGACCTCTTATTCTTCCTCACCAACCCGACAATAACCCTCCCCAACCTCTTACAAGAATTCGCTAATTATGGGTATATATCCAACTTAAAAATAAATTATACAAAATCAGAAGCTCTAACAGAGAAACTGCTTACACAGACCAAGGCCAACTCCCAATTTCGATGGGATCCAAATACGTTGAAATACTTAGGGACCTGGCTTACGCCACAGCTAAGCTCCATCTTTGAGAGAAACTTCATGCCCCTCCTTCAGGGATACAAGACAGATCTGACGAGGTGGAATGAGGGATTCTTCTCATGGTTTGGCAGAGCAGCAATAGTGAAGATGGTGATGCTGCCCAAATTCCTCTACCTAACGCGCACACTACCGATCGAGATTCCCCAAAAATTCTTTAGAGCCCTAAACTCTTTAATTTCGAAGTTCCTATGGCACCACAAAAAACCAAGAGTCAGACTAACCACACTAACAAAACCTAAAGATTTGGGAGGCATTAACCTTCCAAACTTTCAACACTACTATCACGCATCACACATAGCGAGAGTCATCGACTGGCACTGCCATGACCACACGAAGGATTGGGTTGCCTTAGAGGCGGAGTTATCCACGTACTCTTTGAAGTATTCGCCATGGGTTGCACTGAATAGTTACTCACATATCTTACGCAAACACCCAATTACTGGCACGACTTTGCGAATCATTAAAACAATAGCAAAACAAACAGAGCTTACCACATTACCAAGCCCCTTGACACCGCTGCTAGACAATCCTGACTTTTTGCCAGGCATGCACAATCAGACACTCCGACCACAGATGCAGAATACTCCCTTGCTGGCTGGTGACTGCTACACAGACAACAAATTTAGAGATTGGTCACTACTTAAATCAGAAAAAAATCTACCCCGTATGAAACAATGGACCTACTTTCAAATAAGGAGCTATTTAGGTAAATTTAAAAACGACCAACAACTATGTAGACCCCTGACAGCCCTAGAATCAGTTTGCAAAGAAGGGGAGCCACTTGACAGAGCTACTTCGGTAGCATATTCCTGGCTGAGAGGCGCGGGAGCCGCGGGTGGGAGTGGACACAGGAGGAGATGGTCGGAGGAACTGAAAGAAGACATAACGGATCAACAGTGGAGGTATGCTTGTATATTAACACACAAATGTTCCATTAGCACAAAACTTCAAGAAACGAGTTATAAACTGCTGACACGTTGGTATAACACACCCGACAAATTACACAAATGGGATGAACAAAAATCGGATCTGTGCTGGAGATGCCTATCAGAAAGGGGGTCTCTAGCGCACATCTGGTGGTATTGTCCCAAGATTGAGCCCTTCTGGAATGAAGTATGTAGATTAATCAAAAAATCACTGAAACAAAGATAACACTGAATGCAGCCTGTTGTCTGCTACATATAACCAAATTTTCCCTTAAACGCTATAAAAATTCCCTAACAAAGCACCTGCTAAACGCAGCCAAAGCACTGATCCCCTTACATTGGAACTCTACCAGAGCTCCATCTATTGATGAATGGGTGAAAAAAATAAACGAAATCTATGAGATGGAAGGCACCCTGGCACAAGACACAGGCAGAATCGAAAGGTTTCACAAAACTTGGCAACCCTGGTTGATTTTCAAATACGCACAAAGCGCTGACTCACACCGGGATGATACACCTGAAACTGATACTTGAAATTGCCCTATGAAAGATCCTAGTACGACTCAAGTAACCCATTATGATACCGTATGTACAATACCTCCTATTACCTGACCCGACTTTTCTTTTCTAAATCTTTACTTTCTTTAATTTTTCCATATTGAACACATCCTTTATCCTGATTAAGAAGACAGATGTTTTTTCTTTCTTTTTTCGCTAGTTCAAGCTGAATTTGAAGCTATTAATAATTTTCATCTATTGTTTCAAGTCATAAACGCTCCTGTGAGATGACCAAGTGTGATACACTTCAGCTCACTACAGCGATGTTTAACTCAACTGAAAGGTTTAACCATGCTTGAAATATTTTGCGAACACAGTTCCTAAACCAGAACTAAATTTTTCGTAAATGTTAGCTACCTTATGCATAAATGTTATATATGAAAAACAACACACGCAGTTGCATCTGCGTTGAAAGTATTGTGCACTATGTTCATTTTTCCTTTTCTTGTACCTATTTCAATAAAACTTTGAATGATAAAAAAAAGAAATTAGAACTGCATAGTAGAATCCATAGTTGTGTGTAACACTTACAACAAAGGGTTATTATATATGTCTATCCAGGGTGTACTGGGGGTAGCAACTTCATCTCCCCATAGTACAAAGTGTAACGATGGAATTGTCCAAGGTGAAAACAGCAGCTCTATATATCCCTGGTCATGTGCAGCCTCAATCTCCCATGAAATATCCTGGCTTTTTCCTAATATAATTAGGGCAGATCCACCAAGGTAGCCTTGCCCTCGGGCCTCCTAAAGTGCATAGACAAAAGATATGCAGACATGTATTATGGATTATAAGGAAACCCCCCCCAGGGGAAAAGGCAAAAACACACTGGGTTGCATAGATAAAAGCAAAAGTTACATTTACCTCTGTATGGTTAGCTCTGCTCCTCACTGACTGACTGATAGACCTCCACTGGAGATGACCAGCAGGTCTGAACAAAACCCTGCTGAAAAATCTCAGCCTAAATAGGGCATCCCGACCACCCTGCCAGGTGCGTGCAATCAGCTTGTTACCTGACATTGAATGGCCTTTCTAGGAATGCACGTCCAGTCAGTGAGACAAACAAATAAAAACAACAAAAACAATTAAAGTATTTTCAATTATATAGGAGTTGAATACTTTGAAACTAAGGGCTAAAAAGGATAAAAAAAGCTAGCATATGAAAAACAACTCTGGATAATTAGAGAAAAGTCAGCTGAAGGAACCCGGTAGTACAGGAGAGCCAGAGAAAACCATGGAAGATGGTGGGAGGCGGGTACGTTCCCTCCCTCTTCTTGTAAAAGCAGTCTAGAGGCTAATTAGCTGCATAAAAGCCGACCGCTAGCTGAAAAGAACGATATCAAGATGATACCTAAACCTGCAGGCACCATTCTGGTATAACCAATCAAAGTCCAGCAACATACCAGTATGTCGCTGGTCCTTGTTGGGCATGTATTGTATTGTTCCTTTTTTTTTTCATGCAGCCCTGCATCCACCCACTCCTAATGATGGCCATACAGGCACTGTTTTTTTAACTGTGATGGTGAAATCACCTCCTACAGCGCTGGAGTCGCTGATTTACATATCGTGAGAGTGAACCCTGTTGCTGTCAAAATAAATAAATCTGTGCTGCAGCTGAATAGAGTACCTGAAAAGCAAACAATGGTAAAACTAAAATATTAACTCAATAAAACTTTTTTTATTGCAATCTGGGCCCAAAAAATATGCCAAAGCATGGGGGCAATTCACCCCTAATGTTAGGGGCAAATCGCCCCTTCACCCCTGCCCCCATGCTTTGGCATATCTGCTCTTTTTTTAACTGTGGTGGTGAAATCACCTTCTACAGTGCTGAAGTTGCTGATTTACGTATCGTGAGAGCAAACGTTGTTGCTGTCACGATAAATAAATCAGTGCTGCAGCTGAATGGCGTACCTACAAAGAAAATAATGTTTAACAGTCAAACACAGTAAACAGTAAAGAATAAAAGAATTGCATACCTGAAAAGCAAACATGATAAAACATATAAAAGCTTGCAGTTAAGCATAAAATACAGTAAAACAGAGCATAACAATGGAGAGAGAACAATAGAGAGAGAAGAACAAGAAAATGACAACTATTTTTGTTTTGTTTTTATTTTATATATTTTTATTTGTAACTGTTATGCCCCGTACACACGATCGGACATTGATCGAACATTCCGACAACAAAATCCATAGATTTTTTCAGACGGATGTTGGCTCAAACTTGTTTTGCATACACACGGTCGCACAAAGTTGTCGGAATTTCCGCTCGCTAAGAACACGGTGACGTACACCACGTACGACGAGACTGGAAAAGGCCAGTTCAGGACCAAGTGCGGCACCCTTTGGACTCCTTTTGCTAATCTCGTGTTAGTAAAAGTTTGGTGAGAGACGATTCAAGCTTTTTATCTGCTCTTTAGTGCTTGCAGCAAGCTACGCGTGACTCAGTCATTGTGTTCTTGTTCGTTCGTTACTGTTTTTCAGGTCGCTCTTCACAGGCCTTGCTGTTCTTCAGTGCATTCTGTTACTTCGTTCTGAGCAGCCGACCGTTTTCTAGCCATGTTGCGTATACGTACTCCTCGTAGAGTTTGTGCTGTGCGGGGGCTTGGTGTTGGGGTCCTTACCTTGACACAAGCCCAGTCCATGAACAGGGTGGGGAGGAGTTCATGGACCAAGAATTGGTTGCTTCAGCGTGACCAGTTCTGTCATATGCCTTTGCTCCGTGAGATCCGTGAGAATAATCCTGATGATTTCAGGAACTTTCTCCGGATGGCGGACCCCGTATTTCACCGTTTGTTGGCTTTGCTGACCCCCTATATCAGCAGGCAGGATACCTAAATGAGGCAAGCCATCACTCTGGAGCAGAGGCTAGTCGCCACCCTGCGGTACTTGGCGATGGGTAGGAGCCTGCAGGATCTCAAGTTCTCGACAGGCATCTCCCCCCAGGCTCTGGGGATCATTATCCCGGAGACCTGTTCTGCCATCATTCAGGTCCTGCAGAAGGAGTATATTAAGGTAAGATTTATCCTTTAATATCACATTTTATTGTATTTAATGTTTCATAATATATTGTATTTCTTTCCTCATTCCCTAATTACCATGATTGTAACATGCTGTGAATGCCTTTGTTCTCATGCATGCTAGATTTTTATGTAATTATTTTTGTTGTCCTTCATACATATTTGCCTTCACTTACCTCCCCAGCATGGTCTCCTGGCCCTATATTCACCTCGTGTAGTCACTTAACAATGTATTTTATCAGCTCCATAGTAGTGCTTTACCCCAAACACCCCCTAAAATGTTTTAAAATGTGATTTGTGCTTAAAATTTAGGCAGAGTGCCAGAGGCTTTTTTTTGGGGTCCCCAAATCATTTGGAACCCTCCCTCCCCCCAACTGCTAAGTCAGCTGATACCAATTCTCTATCTATCCTCAATCATCTATCTGCTGACTTTGCCAAACCCATACACAGTATACCCATCTCTTTTGTGCTCAGATGTATGGATGAATTACCCAAAGCATGTAGTGCAAGGGCCTGCCTGTTTACTTTCAAATGGTACTGTTTCAAGTTTTTGTATCCTATTATTATCTTGATAGGTAATAGCAGAATTTCCAAATGTGCTCAAATGTGTACAGTGTGTATTTATCTCTTTGTATTATGACACTTCTTACCTGTCCAGTGGGCTGTCAATAGTGTAACTAAGGAGGGGCTGGTCAAAGTAACACATATTATTTAGGCATTAATCTCTCAATGAAGTGGAGAGGGTTACCTGTCCAAGAGCTCCCCCCGCATAATGTTCTAAATGGCCATGAGATGGGGGGAGGGGGAATCTGATAGGTGTACCTTATACTTTGGTCTTTAAAAACTCCCTCAAATAAATTTTATCTTGATGTTGGCCAAGAATGTTTGTGTCTAATCTGCTTTCCTTGTTTATGTGCAAAATGACTATTTTTTTTGTTTTGACTCCACAGTTTCCTTCCACTCCACAGGAATGGCAGACTGTGCCCTCCCACTTTGCCCAGTGGTGGGACTTTCCTAACTGCAGAGGGGCAATTGATGGGAAACACGTCCACATCGTCCCACTACCCAACTTGGGGTCGTACTATTACAACTACAAGGGGTTCAATAGTATTGTGATGTTGGCGGTGGTGTCGGCTACTTACGAGTTCCTGTATGTGGACGTGGGGAAGAATAGCCGGATGTCCGATGGTGGAGTCATCTCCCAGACGGAGTTCTACAGGCATCTCAAGAATGGCAGCTTGGACTTGCCACCTCCAGAAGACAATGTGGAAGGACTCCCATTCGTCTTCGTTGCGGATGAAGCGCTTGCGCTGGGGGACCATCTTATGCGGCCATTCCCGATGAAGACCCTCACCCGGGACGAGAGGGTTTTTAATTACCGGCTGGCCAGAGCCAGAAGAGTGGTGGAGAACACATTTGGAATCATGGCCAGCCGGTTCCGCCTATTTCTTACACCCATACACATGGCGGAGTATAAACTGAATCATATTATCCTGGCATGCTGTGTTCTACACAACTTTTTACGGCAACATTCTGCCAACTATGCTGGCTCAGTTGGGCCTGAGGCTGGAATTCCAAATGAACCAACCCTGACGGCGCTTGAAAGTGGCCGTCCTGGCTTGCCCCCCCTGAGTGCCCGTCAGGTCCACCTAAGATACCTTGAATACTTTGCGGGTAGGGGGCCATCAATATGCCAGACAATGTCTGAAACCTTTTTCAAATAAACAAAGCATTTTAACTACTAAAATCTTTGGTGACATTTACTGCTTGTGTTTCTTTTAGCTGACCCTGAGAGAAATGTGGTGAGTCCTGAAAACGGCGTGATTGTGTAACATTACAAAGCATTGTTGGGTGTTATTTACCAAAGGCAAAGACATTTTACACTACAAGTGCACTTGAAACTGCACTTGTAGTGCAAAGTGGCTTTTCCCTTAGGAAATAACCCCCATTATCACTGAAAACACCAATTAGAGCACAACAAAAGTTTTTGAGCATTTAAACAATAATCCACACATTCTTGATTATCAATCTTTTTAATACCAGCACAATCACATGTGCATTTAGAAAAGGTTTTTAAAGCAAACCAACATGTTTGTTGTATAACAATTTTTTGGGTCACATTAGAAAAAGTAGAAATGTCCATTTAAGATAAAACAGGCATTAAAACCCACAAGAAAGACACAAATCTTGAACTTACAAAGTTCAACTTTTGTAGAACTTGAAGGCAATATCAGACATGAGTATTTACAAACTGTGTTTGATATTGCGTTCAGATGGGGTGAAGTCACCCCAGGAAAAGCCATATTTTGAAGATGCACACAAATTTGCGAATGTCAACATGTGCTACCTGCCATCACGGGGGATCCAGGGACGTGTTTTGGGGGTGTAACACCTTCCTCCCAGCTACTTTATTATTGAGGAAGGGGTTGCACCCCCAAAATGCGTCCATTGATCTCCTGTGATGGCAGATAGCACATGTTGACACAGTGTGTGCATCTTCAAAATTTGGCTTTTCGCAAATATGTCAAAAAATTTTAGAAATTTTTAGATCACAAAAAGCACAAAAAAACAAAGGGATTTGGAGGGGTTTTAAACTCTCCCTAAAACATCAATGATGTTCTTCATTTTTTTTGAACATCATTGATGTTTTTCTGGATGTTTTCCAAGTCCCTATTACACCCCATGATCTCCTCGATCAGGATCTGTGCACTTTCAAAAGTGAAATGATCTCGATCCACAACATCACCTAAAAAGATAGAAACAAAAACACCATGTATTATAAATATTCCAGCATCCATCTCTTACCTGAGCCTGTGGTCACAGACACTCACCTGTTGTGGTGACTAGTTCCACCATGTCTCCTTCCTCCTCCTCCTGTTGTCTTTGTGGGATTTCCCCTTCTTCCAGAGGTGGGGGGTCTGTGGTCTCCTCAGATGAGGGGTGTCCTCCGAGTCTTTTATCCCCTATGTAAAATAAAATAGGTATACTTAGCACACAGATATTTCATGGCAGAAATAGAAATATGAAACATTGCTTGGAAGTTGGGTACAATTGTCTCTTTTGACAGAGTTCCAAGATGAAGAAATATTTTTGTCCTTTGTCAAGCTTGAATACTTACCTGTTTTGTACAAGCTTCACAGATGGAGACACCCCTATAGTATACACTGGAGCACTTGTGTGGGCCCCTAATAAAAAGGGTGCTCCTGTGTCCAGATGTGAAAACTGCTGCTGAGTGTCCTCTCCTTACACAGAATCTAGTTTGCATTACATTCTAGTTACAAACCCATCTACACAACCAAATTATTTTGAGACAAGTAAGCCATAAAAAATGTATTCAAATGCATATGGCCAAAACAATGGTGTTTTCAAGGCCGAACAAACAATGTTTCATACGAACGAATAATGTGCCCATGAACATGAAAGTTGCCATTTTAAACTGGACAAGAACTGGTGCAAGAAAAGCACATGGAGCAGCACAAACGTAATAAACATTAAGAATAGGAACACAGGACAACTACTTACTTTTTTGCAGCACTCGCCGGATCCTTCTGTACTGCTCGTGCTCCCTTAATTTCAGGTCCGA
The DNA here is from genome assembly GCA_037952835.1 of Lithobates septentrionalis. Taxonomy (NCBI): domain Eukaryota; kingdom Metazoa; phylum Chordata; class Amphibia; order Anura; family Ranidae; genus Lithobates; species Lithobates septentrionalis. The sequence goes on from JBBDGP010000158.1 coordinate 4,184,321, forward strand.
TCACCGCTTCCTGAGCTGATCTTTCGATCGTCGTACCCCGAAATTCCGGTTCAGACTTTTGACCACTTTCGCCATGATCTTGGCCTTTCTGGGGTTGGGGTAAGGTCCATACTTCCCGTCATAGTCGGCCTTCTTCAGGATGTCGACCATCTCCAACATCTCCCCAAAGGACATATTTGATGCCTTAAATCGTCTCCTTCTGGATCGGGACGTTTCAGGCTGCGGGCTTTCCTCCTCCTCCTCGTTGCTGTAATTAACAGACACCTGCACTGTCTCCGCCATGTGCTCTTCCCCCACTGTGCCGAATGAGAAGGGGCGGGGAATAGACTAGAAAGAATTTCAGGGGCGGGCGGAGTTTCACGCATGTGCAGTGTCTATAAATCGTAATGCGCGTGCGTAGTACGTACGATCTGTGAGTGGAGGAAGGATTATCGGAGGCGCCGATCATGATAACGAAGGTAAGATCTAAACTTGGGCGTATACTGCTTCTAAATTGAGGCCTATATTGTAACAAGATTAGGAGAGTTTTGCTGGACATTAGGGTTAGTCTTGTGTTGTGCCTTGCAGATAAAATGGATGGCTTCAATGACCACAACTTCCTCCCCCTGTTCATAGACAAATACAGGGAGCTGCCCTTTCTGTGGCAGGTCAAACACCCGCATTATAATCATAAACAAAAGAGGCAGACAGCGCTGGAGAAACTGCTGGAGTTGGTGAAGCCGGTGGTCGCCACAGCAACCATCCCCTATTTAAAAGCCAAAATTGGTGGCCTGAGGAGCACATATCAATAGACAGTAGTGGGCAAAAATAATTGGGACAAGAATGAAAACTGCTGGGCTCAGAATGATCATCAGCTATATTTGTTCACATTCAATTTGCAACAGTCATGAGGTGAAAATTGTGTGTGATTGATGACTAAAAAACTAAAACTATGTCCCTTTTTCATACACAGGAAGACCTAAGCCAGGAGGAGGCTGTGGAATGTGCCACACAGGAGGAGGCTGTGTAATGTGGCAGCCAGGAGGAGGCGGGGGTTAGTGGCAGCCAGTAGGAGGCGGGGCTAAGTGGCAGCCAGGAGAAGCCTGGGCCCAGTAGGAGCCTGACAGAATCGCAGGTCCCTCCCCTCCGCCTTCCAAACAAAAGACCCAGGAAGGGGAATCACGTGCAGGATTCAGCACTCAGGCTCATTCAGGAGGCTTCTGCGTCCCTCAGAGCCACCCCCACTCCTGAAGAGGCCTTTGCCTGCATGGCTACCACCAAACTGCAGGGCATGCAGGAGGGCCAACGCCTCCTGTGTGAGGACCTTCTTTATAAAGTCTTAACTAAGGGGGTGAGAGCGAAATCACACCCAATACCCACCTGAGTGAGTTGGACTATCCTCCTCCTCCCCCTCCTCCTCCTCCTCCTCCTGCCACAACTCCACCACCACAGCCACAGCGTGGAAGGAAGTGTGGAAGGAAGACCAGAGAGTGATGGCCCTGGGTTCAGTCTGGTCTGGCCAAAGATGCAGTCTCTTGTATGACCACAGCCTGGGGACATAGATGTCATCTGCTGCTTTCATGATCTCTGGGACTTCTGGACCAGACTGCACTCCCTTATATATGGACTCCTCAGGCCACCAATTTTGCAGTAAAATAATTGATGTGTGCCCTGGGGGCCAAAGGCTTCACCAATTTCTGCTGCTTGTCCAGTGTTGCCTCCCTCTTTGTTTGGTTGTGAGCCCTTAATAAAGGTTTTTATGTTTCATTTATACTCACCTATTTGTGTTTTCCTTCAAAAAGGACAGTTTGTTTGTGAGTAGGCAGGTACATTTCAAAAATACAATGTGAAATTAACAAGGGACACAACACCAAACAATCTCCTTGAGATTAAATAATACAAGATAATAATGGTGTTGTGGTAACTTGACACACAAAACACACCCAAAAATATTCAGAATGTTAAATAAATAATAAAAAAAAATAACAACCAGATCAGCCTTGAAAAAAATACAAACCCCCCCCCCAAAAAAAAACACACATCAGGCTTGAAAAAAATAAAAAGCACAAAAAAAATGATATAGATTTTTAGTCAGATGTGACAAATCATAATATATTGAGGGAATCATGATAAATAATAAAGAAATATGCTTGTGAGAACTCTGTGTGAATATCAGCAGCAAAACTACTTTGTTCTTCCTGCATTATAAAGAAGAAGAGAGTGCGCTGTATTAAACAATTTTAAACATTGCAGCCTGACGAAAGTGCTCTATCCATGCCGAACGCTAATTTTACCAGATCGAGCTGTTCCGTCTCGGAATTTCTTCTGACCATGCGTGGCACTTTGTGCGTCGGAATTGTCAACACACGGTAGGAATTGACGCGATCGGATTTTGTTGTCAGAAAATTTTATAGCCTGCTCTCAAACTTTGTGTGTCAGAAAATCCGATGGAAAAAGTCCGATGGAGCCCACACACGTTCGGAATTTCCGACAACACGCTCCGATCGCACATTTTCCGTCGGAAAATCTGACCGTGTGTACGAGGCATTACTGTAAAGGTTCCAGGTTCGGGTCTCTCAAAATGCAATGGCATCTTTGGAGAACCTATGAAAGTGTGCACTAGGCTGTGCAGTGCTGTACCCTATGCTAATACACCACTAGTGTGTGGTAGCAAAGGAAACATTCACCGATGCAGAGACCAGGTTGGTCAGGACAGGAGGGACAATAAAAGCGGGTGTCACACCTGTATCCGCGTTTCCTACAGACACAACATCTTTTTTGGGGTGTTCTTTGGCATAGGGCACCACAGAGGACTTCTGGGAAGTGCCTCTCATGCAGCCGGCTTACTGCATTTGCATTGGGAAGTTGGTGCACAAGGAAGGAAACAGAAGGAATGTGATGATCTCTTCCTGGAATTTAAGGAAGGATCCAGTTCGTCCTGACGCTTTGTATAGCACATAAGCCTTCAGCAGAGCCAATTACTATTAGTATACAGACAGTTGGGAAGGCTTGACCGGATGTCAGTGATAGCGGTGAGGGAATGCAGAGAGTGAGCAGAGAGATGTGAACTTCTCTCCCTACCTTTCCGACTGTTGTATCCTGTATCCGGTGGTCTGTCTGAGAGGATAGGGGCGGTGGTGGCTGCCAGCCTGTGTGTCGCTCTTCTGATCTCTTTGCTTCACTCCTCCGTCCCTTCACTGGAGCTGTTTCCAAAACTGTGGCTGCACAACAGGGGGCTGAGAGCTGCCGAGCCCTGTCGGTAACAGTCGGTCTGTGCGAATGTGGAGCCCTTGGTTTCCCTTGGAGATCCTGCGAGAGCTCGGATGGACGCCGCAAGGGGACAGTGGCGGAGCTCTCCCAGTGGACTGGAGAGCGGTCGGAGTGGTGGGGCACGCCGGTGAGGCTTGCCGTGGTGATAGGAGGAGCTGAGTCACCCAGCTTGGAGCACGACGGTGTGGGAACCCAGCTGAGTGACTCTGAAACAACAAGCTGAGAATACCAGGAACAGCAGGTGAGCTGTAATACGCTGTGGGAGATACTGTGGAATTACTGTGGGACATTGGGAGAGTGCATTGCCTTCAAGATTACACTACTAGGAAAAGCTAAGAGAGCAACCCTGCAGCCCAGTACAAGGGAGTCAGGAATATATGGACATATGTTATAAAACTCTCAAAGCCTAGCACGGTACATCGCTACCCCCACTATTAACTCCAGTGTTTTTCTTTTTGCTCCTTGTCTCCCTTCCTGGTTATAATTTAGCCCCATTAAAATACAGCCATGTCAAGGAAAAGGGGGATGAACTGACTAATCAGGAGAATGTGGGGTCACAAATATTACGGTCCGCTAAGGATAAGGGAAGTCAATCGGCAGCTGCAGCGGCAAAACTTGAGAAATATGCTCATACCCCTGAACAGACCCCTACAAAAAGTGGACAACAGGTACAAGTAAAAGCATCAGCGGATAGGAAGAGCCATGGGCAAGTAACAACAGCCGCTGTGGTGTCAGGGCCTAAGACCGCGAATAACAACTGAACCGCAGGGTCGGCCGAAAAAGAACATATATCAACGTCAGTTAACACTCCCCCTATGGAGATAGAACCTACTTTGAGGGATGGTTTACAAGCAGTCAATTTATGTAAGTCATCGCTTGGGGATCTATGTAATCAAGTTAAGGGGGTTAAAGAAGAGCTGTCGCTGATGAGGCAAGAATTACAAAAAACATCTGAAAGGACAACGGCCTTGGAGGGGAGGGTAAGCCAAGTGGAAGACGACATTTACCCGCTACAGCAGGAAGTTAAAACTGTAAAAGATCACTTGGGTAGAGTCATTGAAAAAATGGATGAAATGGAAAATCGATTCAGAAGGGACAATGTGAGGGTGGTGGGGCTCCCAGAAAGGAATGAGGGGCTTAACCCTATTGTTTTTTTGGAAAAGTGGTTTATAGAATTATTTGGAAGAGAGACTTTTTCCCAACAGTTCTCAATAGAAAGGGCACACAGAGTCCCTTTTAAGCCCCCCCCCCCCCAGGAGGATACCCTAGATCACTATTGCTGAAGTTTTTGAACTATAATAATAAAATAATCCTATTGCGTAAAGCTAGGGAGATGGGATCTATCCTCTATAAGGGAATAAAAATGTCATTATACCCGGATTTTTCACCGGAGCTGCAGAGGCGCAGGGGGGTGTTTCTGGAGATCAAACGTAGCCTACAAAAATTTAATGTCAAATATGCGCTACTTTACCCAGCGCGGCTGCGGATAGAGGCGCTGGGGGAAACCCAATTTTTTGACTCACCAGCAGGAGTAGTACGGTGGCTAGAAGAAAATAAAGAGAGGTTGAGACCTAAGGAGAGGAACAGAGTGCACTGAGAACACTGGATATAAGGGCACTGGGAAGAGTTATGGTTTTGGTAAAGAAAAGAGTAGGCAAGTAGGGATTCATATATGAGAGTAGAAATGAATGTAGTGGAAATTATCACATTTAAATTGTTGTATACTTGCATGTTTTCAGTATGGGTGTGGTACAACATGCTAGGAGTTTGTATGATACATGATTTGTATGAGGTGGTCACAAACAAAGATCCCAGGGCGAACCTGGAAAGGTGGAGGGTGGGAAAAATGGGGGGGGGTATTAGGGAGGAAGGGATGGGGAGGCTGGGGAGGATTGGTAGAGGGAGGGAGGGGGGTAAGGGGTTTAATGGGTTTTGGGCAGAGTAATACTATAGTTTACATATTAGACGAGGTGAGGCATGGGGAAAAAGAAAAAAGAAAAGCAGATTTGAGAATGAGAGTAAAACAAGTACTTGGAGTTGTCACAAATAAGGAAATTACACCTACGGTAAAGGATAGGAGAAAAAGTTTGGGGGGTATTAAAGCACAGAGGGTAATTAAGGTTCATAATAGACTACACTTTTTTGATGTAGAGGTTATGCTTTTTATTTTATTTTCCTCTCCATTTTTTTCTTCATCTCTCTCTTTATGCAGCCTAAGGTACTTAATATAGGCTCCTGGAATGTCCGGGGGTTGGGTAATCCGGCCAAGAGGACTGCAGTTCTCTCGATGTTGGAAACGAGGGGGGTAGGTCTGATCTGCCTGCAGGAGACCCACTTGACAAAGGACACCATGACATGTCTTCAAAGTAGGAGGTTTCAATGTCAATATCACTCGGTGTACTCTTCATATTCCAGAGGGGTGAGTGTAATGGTGAAAAGAGGAGTGGCTTTCTCCTGCCAGCAGATCAGCATTGATGAAATGGGTCGTTATATTTTCCTGTATTGCTCAATAGAGAATAAAATGTATGTCTTAGCAAATGTTTATATTCCCCCGCCATTTAAACTTGAAGTAATGTACAGCTTAATGGAATTCATGTTGGATAAAGTAGACACCACGGTTATAGTAATGGGAGATTTTAATGAGGTTCTTAATAAAAGTTTGGACAGGTTTCCACAGGGAGTTCAGTCGCATAACATAGCTGAGGGTCGGTTATGTCAATTCCTGGTAGAGGCAGGGTTGTTTGATGTATGGAGGGTACAGAATCCAGATAAACAGCAATACTCTTGTTTTTCAGCCTCCTATTCCACACTTTCCAGGATCAATATGATCCTGGGGAATGTGGAATTACTACCATTGGTAAAAGATATGGTCTACCTGCCAGGAGGGGTCTCGGACCACTCCCTGTTGGTGGTATCAGTGAATCTAGGGGGGGGAACCCCAAAGGTCTTGGAAGCTGAGTCCATTTTGGCTGGAGCTAATGGGAGAACCAGAGGAGGTAATAAAAAAATTAGAAGAATTTGTGGTATTTAATGAAGGTACAGCAGCAGCGGGGGTACAGTGGGATAATCTGAAGACATTTCTTAGGGGTATACTGATCCAGAGGGTGGCAGAAATTAAGAAGAGATCCAGGGAGTGGGAGGAAAGTATCAGGAAAGAACTGGAGAAGGCAGAGAAACAATATATAGAAGACTCAACACCAGAGAAACAAAATTTTGGTTAAATAAACAAGAGAACTATAGAGTAGCAGTATTAGGGAAAGTGGAAAATAAGCGACTTTTTCAGAAGGAATTGGCTTTTGGAGAAGGAGAAAGTGTGGGACGAATGCTGGCCTACCTGGTGAGAACTAACTCCTCCCCCTCGACAATACCGGCGATTAGGACTGTAAAAGGTGAGATTTCTTCCCACACATCAGAGATTACAGACACGTTCAGAAATTATTATGAAACATTGTATAAGTCGCAGGAAAGAGTCGGGGAAGAGGAGATGAATATGTTTTTTAAGAACATGGTGGTGTCAACCCTTACAGAAGAGGACAGAGAGGGATTGGAGGCCCCAATAACTTTAGTGGAATTACAACAAGCCGTGGCAGGGATGGCAAATCAAAAGTCCCCGGGGCCAGATGGACTCCCGATTGAGGTCTATAAGTTCTATGGGAAAATACTGCTACCAGAGCTACTTAAGTTGTTAAACTTGGCGATGGAGGAGGGGAGACTGCCTAACTCAATGACGGAAGCCACCATAATCATGTTGCACAAAGAAGGGAGAGACCCGTTAGAAACTTCAGCATATAGGCCAATATCTTTGCTGTGTGGTGACGCTAAAATACTAGCGAAGGTGCTGGCAGCTAGGTTGAATAAAATTATTCATAAACTCATACACCCAGATCAAACAGGGTTTATCCCCAATAGGTCTACCAGCATGAATATAAAAAGGGTATATCTGAACTTGCAAACCCGACAGAGAACATGGGATCAAGAGCTGTTATGGCCCTGGATATAATTAAGGCTTTTGACAGCCTGGAATGGGGTTATATCTGGCGGGCTTTGGAAGAATTTGGATTAGGGCCCGTCTTCATAAGATGGATAAAAATATTGTATAATGGCCCAAGCGCAAAAATTAGGGTTAATAATGAATATTCAGAAAAGATCCATTTAGAAAAGGGGACGAGACAGGGGTGCCCATTGTCTCCCTTGCTCTTCGCTCTTGCGATGGAACCATTGGCAATTAATATCAGGTCCTGTGTAAACATGAAAGGATTTTCAAGAAAGTCAGGAGAGGAGATGATTGCCCTATATGGTGACGATGTCCTTCTCTTCCTGGGGGATATGGAGCACTCCCTTAGGCAGGTAATAAATATGGTAGAGAGGTTTGGTAACCTTACGGGATTAGTGGTAAATTGGAGTAAGTCAGCACTCTTTCCAGTGGACACTATAATGCCGCGTACACACGAGCGGACTTTACGGCAGACTTTTCCCGGCGGACTTTTCTACGGACTTTACGACGGACTTTCTGAATGAACGGACTTGCCTACACACAATCCACCAATGTCCGTTGAATTCCTACGTGATGACATACGACTGGACTAAAACAAGGAAGTTCATAGCCAGTAGCCAATAGCTGCCCTAACGTGGCTTTTTGTCCGTCGAACTAGCATACAGACGAGCGGACTTTTCGACCGGACTCGATTTCGACGGATTGATTTAAAACATGTTTCAAATCTAAGTCCGTCCAACTTTTGAGAAAACAAAGTCCGCTGGAGCCCACACACGATCGAATTGTCTGACGAAATCCAGTCCGCCGGGCAAAGTCTGCCGTAAAGTCCGCTCGTGTGTACGCGGCATTAGGAACCCCATAATGTCTGAAATACCCCAATTGGAAGTTGTAACAACAATGAAGTACCTAGGTATAAATCTGACAAAAGATCCAAATCAGTATATAGATGACAATATAACCCCGCTTCTAACTAAATTCAAAGGTAAAATTGATATTTGGAACCGGTTACCCCTGACAGTAGCTGGGAGATGTAACTTAATCAAGATGGTATGGATGCCTCAATTATTATACTTGTTACACAATTCCCCGGTGTGGATAGACAAGAGGTGGTTTAGGAAAATAGACATGTTGTTTAGAGAACTGATATTGAAAAAGGGTAAAGCCAGGATTAGTCTCCATACCCTGCAGTTGCCAACGAAGGAGGGGGGAATGGCGATTCCCCACCCCAGGAGTTATTTCTTGGTGGCGCAGTTGCAGCATCTAGGAGGTGGTAACCTTAGTAGGGGATTAATGATACTAGGAGCACTGCATAAAACAGTTGTTAGAGGCAGACTCCTTTTCTTTTAGGAATCCTACAATTAAGATGTTAACAAAGATATGGAAAGCAGTAAAAACGCTAATGGGATATGATGGGTTCACAGAGTATGCCCCTCTTTGGTATAATAGAAACCTACAGGAAATTGCAGCTATGGGGGAGTTTAAAGAATGGGAAATACAGGGTATAAATAGATTATCGCATCTATATAAGGGGAATACACTAAAAACTTTTGGAGTTTTGCAAAGAGAAAATGGGATACCAAAACAAACATTTTACAGATATTTGCAAATTAGACATGCTCTGAGTGCCCAATTCAAGACACAACCCTTAGTATGGAACAACGCACCATTGCTCCAAACAGTGATCAAGTCAGACAACGCGAAGGGACTTATCTCAGAAATATACACACAGTTGTGTAGTAAAAGCATTGTAAGGTCTGAACATCTCAAGTGTAGGGAAAAGTGGGAGGAGGATATAGGGGAAATAACGGAGGTGCAGTAGAAAAAAAATACTGGAGCTGGGTTATGCGGTGTCAGTCTCCCCCTCACAGAAAATTTTGCATTTAATGCTGATACATAGAGCATACTATACTCCCAAGAAGCTATACAGGTTCGGGTTAAGATCAGATGCCAAATGCCCTAGATGTCATGAAATAGGAGATCTGATCCACATGGTATGGAGATGTCCCAAGCTATTTCGGTATTGGATGGGGGTAGTAGATGCTATAAATAGAACGTTTGGGACCGCATTAGAGATGGATGCCAGACTATGTGTTTTGGGATATAGAGAATGGAAAGGAGAAGGGGCAAGTTTAATAACAGTGGTTGTAAGGTGTTTATTTCAAGCCCAGAAACTGATTGCGCAGAGATGGCAGTCAGTTAAGCCCCCAACAGTAGAGGAGTGGTCAAAAATAATAAATGAAATAATCTGGAGAGAAAGGGCTCTGTACATCAAGGGAGGGAACCTCAAGGAGTTCGAAAAAATGTGGAACCCCTGGTTGGTAAAGCTAGGATATATTAGGTAGTAGAGGAAAAGAGAAAACCTGGCTATTTGGGGAGGGAGGGGCAGAGGGGTAGGTGGGGTATGGTAAGGGTATATTTTAATATAACACTGTCACTCCTTTTTATATGGGTTGTAAAGTTAAAAACCTTAATAAAGATTATTAAAAAAAAAAAAGTATACAGACAGTTCTTTATACCAGCATCCGGCCTTACTTAAGTATGGTGCCATCAACTAATCATTGAAGTCCACCCCTCCCATATTAAGGTTGTATTCGTGGACACAGAGAGGCTTCACAACAACATTAGTTGGCGTTGTAATTTGGACAGTCATATCTGCGTGAAGGGAGGACAGAATGAAAACATTCCAATTATCCCTCTACTTCACTGAAAGCAAATTATTACATTTCAAGCAGGCTTTCCCCCCAGTCTAAGTTGGGATTCTTCAATCCGTTGGGGGAGGCCCCTGCGATTAGATTGCACGTTGCTACATGCGCCAATTCCACAATCAAAAAGGTGACTAAAAATTGGCATGCTTCTGTAATAATTGTCCATGTACTAGTGGTACCCCTTTCCGAATAAGGGTGACACCAAGTCCCAAACAATCTTACCCCTGCTACCTATGTAGTCTGGGCAGTTGGGGGGCTCCACGTGACTATGTCTTCTCTCATAAACAATAAAGCTATATGTATAGCCTGTTGCCTTTTCACAGAGCTTATACAACTTGACTCCATATCTGGCATGTTTGCTGGGGAGGTACTGTTTGAAAGACAAGCGGCCAGAAAATTTAATCAGGGACTCATCAACACAGACAACTTGATCGGGAGTAAACTAGGCGTTGGTGTTGGTTGAAGTGGTTTACGAGGGGCTGAATTTTGTGGAGCTGATCAAATTCAGGGTCACCCCAAAGACGACAGAGTTCATTGTCATTAAAATGCATGAACCGCAAGATCTGCTCTTATTGCGTCCTGGCCATGCAAGCAGAGAACACGGGCATATGATTAATTGGGTCAGTGGACCAATATGACCGCAACTCACTCTTTTTAGTTATGCCCATGAGGAGGGATAAGCCCAGAAAGGTCTTAATTTGGAAACCGTAATAGGTTTCCATTCTCTGGCAAGGGTCAAATGGGGATTAGCAGTGATTAATTGACCAGCATACAAATTGCTTTGCTCCACAATCGATCTATAGAGATCTTCCCTGAAAAACAGTGAAAAAAATCAAGTGATGTAAAATCAACTGTTTCCACCTGAATTCTGGGTTGGCCAGTGAATGGGGGAAGTATGGGCACTGCAGAAGTGGTGGGCTCCCAATTAGCATTGGCAAATGCAGCAGGAAGGGTACTATGGGCTCTATGGGCTTGTCTTCTTGGTGACTGCAGGACACTACTTGTGCTAGCCACCGCACCAGCTTGAACTGCACTTATGGGACTCGCCATGTCACCACGTGATACTGCAGTGCTGGTTTGTCTATGACCAGGATGTACTAGGCTGTCGTTGCTTGCCAGTTCACCAGAAGGATGAGCGGCACTAGTACTGGCTCTCTGCTCCATACGAGTATGCCTGACCTTAGCAGGGACCACTACTCCGTCGTCAGAACTATCTGTCAGTGTGCTGCTGCTCTGTTCAGGTTCGTATACTGAGCGTGAATCTGCCAGTGAGGCGGCTTCCCCTTCACTCTCATCTGTCATGCTCAGCAACGTGAAGGCCTCTTTACTCTTTACTGGTACTCTAATAGCACACACAGGGGGTTATTTACTAAAGGCAAATCCACTTTGCACTGCAAGTGCACTTGAAAGTGCAGTCCCTTTAAATCTAATGGGTAGAACTGAAATGAGCGGAGGCTCTGCTGATTTTATCATCCAATCATGTGCAAGCTAAAATGCTGTTTTTTATTTTCCTTGCATGTCCCCCTCAGATCTACAGTGACCTTACTCCCAAGTGCACTTTCAGTGCACTTTCAAGTGCACTTGCAGTGCAAAGTGGATTTTCCTTTAGTAAATAACCCCCTGTGTGTGTTATTAGAGTACCATTTCAAAATAATGCTGTTTTTGCCAGAGGTGATTTAAAGAGTCATTGTAATCATTTGAGGAAGATTTTTCTTTTGTTTGTTCACTTTGCTGCATTCGAATTGAAAACAATATAACAATTTAGTTTTGACCGATTGTAAAATGTATTGATTTGATCATTTTGAATAGAAAAAATTTGGTAAATTCAAAGAAACTTAGAAAATTCCGAATACGGATCCCGAAAATGAATTGAACGAGTTAACCAAATTTAACTAGAACAAATCAAAACTAAACAAATTTTTTTTTTCGTTGTGCACATGTCTACTTTTAGGTGTCCTTTCTCCTCTCTCTGGAACTGAAAGGATTCCACGAGGGGAGGTGACATCACTTCCTCTGCCTGTGTTTACATCTCAAAGGCAGGGGAGGCATTTCATTCGCCAGAACCAATCACCAGGTCCAGGCCAGAAATCATTGGCCTACCTGCGGGCACGAGTGCCATACAGCTATGGCGATTCGCGCAGGAGTACCATTGTGTCGCCGTATAACGAAGGCGGGCGATCGGGAAGTGGTTAAAGGGTAATGCCACTTTTGTGGGGAATAAAATAGCAAGTAAAGAAAAAATAATATAGCATGTACAATTGCGATAGAAGTCATATCGTAATTAAATGCTATTAAAAATTACCTTTCCTTTTCAATCTGCAACCGCTGTAATTTTCTATAAATGCAATGCAATATGGCTACATGGAGTTGTTCTGTACACAGAATGTGTACTGAACACTCCCCAGAAACATAATTTCCTGCTTTTGTGATTGGCTCACCAATTTTCCCAAAAGTCTGCCTAAGATACAAATCAGATTTCAGGCATGCCCTGCAACAAAAATGTCATTGTTGGTGAGACACTCCCAATGGGAACTCGTATAAAGGGATGCAGACCCAGCAGCTTTCCTCATTAGTGCCCTGCAGCTGCCGCAACTGACTGATAAGTATGAATCCACTTCCATTAGACCCACTCAGTACAGAGGAACAGAGGAACAAACTGTGATTTCTTCAGAATAACAAAAGGCAGGAATCTGCAACAAAGGTTGTTATAATCCTTGCAATGTACATAGATCCAGTGGCGTAGCGTGGGTTGTCAGCACCCGGGGCAAGGCAAGTAATTTGCGCCCCCCCCAACCTGCGGACTTTTAGCTATCCCTGAGTCCCTTCAAATACAATAGTACTGACCTACCTGATTCCTATACAGACCACTACACTGAGAACTACACTGTCCACTACACTACATTGTCCACTACACTGTCCAACATACTACACTGTCCAACATACTACACTATACTGACCACCATACTACACTGACCACCATACTACACTATACTGACCACCATACTACACTGACCACCATACTACACTGACCACCATACTACACTGACCACCATACTACACTGACCACCATACTACACTGACCACCATACTACACTGTCCACCATACTACACTGTCCACCATACTACACTGTCCACTATACTACACTGTCCACTATACTACACTGTCCACTACACTGACCACTATACTACACTGACCACCATACTACACTGTCCACTATACTACACTGTCCACTATACTACACTGTCCACTATACTACACTGTCCACTATACTACACTGTCCACTATACTACACTGTCCACTGTACTACACTGTCCACTATACTACACTGTCCACTATACTACACTGACCACCATACTACACTGTCCACTATACTACACTGACCACCATACTACACTGTCCACTATACTACACTGACCACCATACTACACTGTCCACTATACTACACTGACCACCATACTACACTGTCCACTACACTAACCACTACACTGTCCACTATACTGACCACCATACTACACTGTCCACTATACTACACTATACTGACCACCATACTACACTGACCACTACACTAACCACTATACTACACTACACTGACCACCATACTACACTGACCACCATACTACACTGACCACTATACTACACTGTCCACTATACTACAATGTCCACTATACTACACTATACTGACCACCATACTACACTGTCCACTACACTACACTGACCTCCATACTAAACTACACTATACTGACCACTATGCTAACCACTATACTATACTACACTAACCACTATACTACACTATACTCAGGCCCAGATTAAGAGCATCATGGGCCTGGTGCTAAGGATGTTGGTGGGCCTTTTTATGAAAATAAATAAAATGAAAACGCAAACAATTTTTTGTGAAATTTAAATGAAAGAGAGAGAGGGGGTGAGAGAGAGAGAGAGAGAGAGAGAGAGAGAGAGAGAGAGAGAGAGAGAGAGAGAGAGAGAGAGGAATAGAGAGAGGGTGAAAGAGAGAGAGGGTGGTAGGGGGTGAAGGGGGTGAGAGAGAGAACAGGGTGAAAGAGAGGGGATGAGAGAGAGAGGGGGGTGGGAGTGAGGGGGTGAGTCTGTGGGGGGCACAGCATAGTACATTACATGGGAGGGGGGGGTATAGCACAGTACATCACATGGTTGGCACAACACATTACATGGTGGATACATGGATACAGCACATTTAATGGCGGGCACAGCACATTACGCGGTTGGCACTGCCCAATACAGCACATTACAAGGTAGGCACAGTACATTATATGGTGGGCACAGCACATGACATGGTTGGTACTGCACAACACAACACATTTCATGGTGGGCACAGCTCATGCACACAGTGGGCACAGGACCTTATATGGTGGGCACAGCACATGACATGGCAGGCACAGCTGAGCACATTACATGGTGGGCACTGGACATTACAAGTGGGCACTGCACAGAACATTATATGGTGGGCACAACACATTATATAGTGGGTACTGCACATAGCATGGTGGGCACTGCACAGCACATGACAAGGTGGGCACTGCATGACACAGCACAGCACATTACATTGTGAGCACAGCACATTAAATGGTGGACACCACACATGACATGATGAGCCCTGCACACCACATTCCATTGTGGGTACTGCACGGCAAATGCCATGGTGGACAATGTACAGCACATTACATGGTGAGTACAGCATATTACATGGTAGGCACTGTATGGTGCAGCACATGACATGGTGGGCACAACACAGCACATGACATGGTGGGCACTGCACAGCAATTTACATGATGGGCACTGCACATGACATGGTGGGCACTGCATGACACAGCACATTACTTGGTGGGTACAGCGCATTACATGGTGGGCACTGCATGGCACAGCACATGACGTGGTGGGCACAGCACATTACATGGTGGGCACTGAATGGCACATAACATTACATGGTGGGCACAACACATTACATGGTGGGCACTGCATGGCATAGCACGTTTCATGGTGGGAAATGCAACTGCACATTACATGTTAGGAACTGCACATGACATGGTGGGCACTGTTGAACAGCACAGCACATTACACAGTGGGCACAACACACTACATGCTGGGCACAGCACATGGCAGGGTGGGCACAGCATAGCACATGACATGGTGGGAAGTGCACATGACATGGTGGGCGCTGCACATTACACGGTGGGCACTGCACATTACATGGTGGGATCACTGTATGGCACAGCACATGACATGGTGGACACTGCAAATTACATAGCGGGCATTGCAAGGCACAGCCATGACATGGTGGGCATTGCACATGACATGGTTGGCACTGGATGGCACATCACATGACATGGTGGGCACTGCACATTACATGGTGGGCAATGCAAGGCACAGCACATGACATGGTGGGCACTGCACATTACATGGTGGGCACTGCAAGGCACAGCATGACATAGTGGGCACTGCACATCACATGAAGGGCAATGTAATGCACAGCACATGACATGGTCAGCACAGCGCATTACATGGTGGGCACTGCAATGTACAGCAAATGACATACTGGACACAGCACATTACATGGGGGGCACTGCAAGGCACATGACATGGTGGGCACAGCGCATTATTTGGTGGGCACTGAATGGCACATAACATTACATGGTGGGCACAACACATTACATGGTGGGCACTGCATGGCATAGCACGTTTCATGGTGGGAAATGCAACTGCACATTACATGTTAGGAACTGCACATGACATGGTGGGCACTGCAAGGCACAGCATGACATAGTGGGCACTGCACATCACATGAATGGCAATGCAATGCACAGCACATGACATTGTTCAGCACAGCGCATTACATGGTGGGCACTGCAATGTACAGCAAATGACATACTGGACACAGCACATTACATGGGGGGCACTGCAAGGCACATGACATGGTGGGTACAGCACATTACATGGGGGCACTGCAAGGCACATGACATGACATTGTGGGCACAGCACATTACATGGGGGCACTGCAAGGCACATGACATGACATGGTGGGCACAGCACATTACATGGGGGGGCACTGCAAGGCACATGACATGACATGGTGGGCACAGAACATTACATGGGGACACTGCAAGGCACATGACATGACATGGTGGGCACAGCACATTACATGGGGGGCACTGCAATGCACATGACATGGTGTGCACAGAACTTTACATAGTGGGCACTGCAATGCACATGACAGGACATGGTGGGCACAGAACTTTACATAGTGGGCACTGCAATGCACATGACAAGACATGGTGGGCACAGAACATTACATGGGGGGCACTGCAAGGCACATGACATGGTGGGCACAGCACATTACATGGGGGCACTGCAAGGCACATGACATGACATGCGGGGCACTGCAATGCACATGACATGGTGGGCACAGCACTTTACATAGTGGGCACTGCAATGCACATGACATGGTGGGCACAGCACTTTACATAGTGGGCACTGCAATGCACATGACATGGTGGGCACAGCACATTACATAGGGGCACTGCAAGGCACATGACATGACATGGTGGGCACAGCACATTACATGGGGGGCACTGCAAGGCACATGACATGGTGGGCACTGGGCACAAGAGAGCACATTACATGGGGGGAAGCAGCAGTCTGTCCCCTAGCACAATAATTACACAACATCCCCCTAACAAATGTACTGACCTTATCATAACAGCATGGGAGATGTCCTTCCTCCCGGGCTCCTGCTGGTTAGGACATCAGCGCCCCTCCCCCAGACACTGAGGATCTGTGTGAGTGGAACAGATCCTGTGATAGGGGGTCAGGCATCAGCAGAGACAGGACTTGGCTGCACTGACTTGTCTCCTCCATGTGAGCACAGAGGGCTCCTCTTCCTTGAGGAAGGCACACAGGAATTGACAAGCCCCTGGCATGGGCCTATATTGAGGGAGGGGCCTGGAGCTGCAGCTCCACCAGCCCCTATGTTAATCCGGCCCTGAGTACTGTCCACTACACTGCCCCCCATAGTGACACTACACTGCCCCCCATAGTGACACTACACTGACCTCCATACTATACTAAACTACATTGTCCTGCCTACAGTCTCTCTCTCTTGCCCCCCTCCCTCCCTCCCCCTCCCAGTAACAAGACTCTCACTTACCTTCTTCTCCTGGCTGCATCGATCCGGATGAGGAGGAGAACACAGCGGCGGCTCACTTTCTTCTCTCCCCTGCGCTCTGCTTGCTGCCATGTTCAGTATCCAGCGCCCTGTGATTGGGTGTATGGGGGTCATGTGCGGAGGCGGGGCGCCTCACATGACCCCCATACACCCAATCACAGGGCGCCGGACACTTAACATGGCGGCCGGAGCCCGGGGACACAAAATTAGAAATTAGGAGGAGGCAGCCAGTGACACATACTGGCGCCCCCCTAAATATCGCGCCCGGGGCCACGGCACCCCCTGCACCCCCCACGCTACGCCACTGCATAGATCACCTAGAGGGAAATGTTTTTTTCTCAGCAAAAGTGGAGTTACACTTTTTCCCCTAAAGATTATAAATTGATGTTTCTATCATTGTTTCTTGTTCTATCATTAGTTGCATAAAATCCTTATTTTGAAATTAAAATTGTAGTACAGAGTACTTCAATAAAACTCCATTTGCAGAGCATACTGAGCTTTCTAAGACAGCACCAGCTTTTCACTTTTTAATATCTACTGCAGCTTGAATATCAAGGTCATTCCAGCTGTACTGTGATGAATGTGAACCTCCAATTTTATCAGAAAAAAATGACATCTATTATTTTATGGGTCATACTGCCTAAGACCAGACATAGTGGGGTTGATTTACCAAAACTGGAGAGTGCAAAATCTGGTGCAGTTGTGCATGGTGGCCAAGCAGCTTCTAACTTCAGCTTGTTCAATTAGGCTTTGACAGCTGATTGGTTTCTGTGCAGAGCTGCACCAGATTTTGCATGCTCAAGTTTTAGTAAATCAACCCCATAATCACAAACCAGTAAATAATGAAACATTTTGTGTATCAAACACGTGAGGAAACACATGATTCTGCACCACAGACCTTGCTGAGAGCAGCACCTCAATGTGACAAATAGGTAAAAAAAGGCATGCTCTTCTCTTTCCTCAATGGCTCAAAGCAGTCACACCCTTTTTAATCCTCCTCTTATTCTCTTTTACCTCCTGCTAGTATCACCATAGAAGGAGGAAAGTTGGGTTGATGGTGGTGAGGAGAAGTAATGTGCTTCTGGCATTAAGTGAGAGGAATGTGGGGAAAATAAAAAAAAAGCAGCCCTCTCCCTTCCATAGCACAGAAGGGAGGGCAGGCAGCAGCATTAATCCTTAAAGTTTCCTTTAACAGAATAACTGCCAGAGGCAATCTGGATTGTCTTATCTGTCATAGTCTGTATGCTGTATACACATTTTTTCTTGTAAGGCTGTCCTTGCCCTGGAAAAGCAGAAATGGCAATGCAGCCTGGGTACTCCCTTAATAATAAAAATAGAAAATTCCAGGCCTTTAAAACACTTTGGGGGTTATTTACGAAAGGCAAATCCACTTTGCACTGCAAGTGCACTTGAAAGTTCACTGAAAGTGCACTTGGAACAAATAGAATGCACTGCTCATGAATATATATTATCTTGCTGACCAATGAATGGTAAAGGGTAGTTGCATGAGATGTACATTATTTGTATAATTCATCCCCTATATTATTTTTTTATTAACAGCCAAGTTTTGTGTGTGTTTTTTTAAGCTGAAATGCAAAACAATTGTAATTTCTCCTAAATAGACCTCATCTACTAATTTGATGCCTTTACAGTCTCATGATTGTAATGGTTGAATATGTCCATGATCCCAAGTGAGGAAAAGTCATAACATTTTAAATATAAAAAAAGAAACTTAATGACAATGTTCGTCCGTAAAAAAGTTAAATTGGTCAAGTTGGTCAAGTTGAATGGCAAAATAATAAGAGGGTTAATGAGGTTTATCGGTATAATTTGATGTCATGCAATTGAGGTATATTTTCATCACAGGCTGGTTACGATATAGTAGTGAATTAGTCCATTGAATAGGCGGCTCTAATGATAATATGGCTATAAGTGGTAAATGCGAAATATATAAATCTAAGATTTCATATTTACCTGATTGAAAGGAAATTTGTGGATATAACAAAAAGTGAAATACTGCATATTTAAAACACTATTCATCGGCTTTAAATGTCTGCACATATCAGCCAGTTTCAAGGTTACAAAGTCCTTGAAAATATTTGCTTGTTATTTTCTTTAACAAAGTAAAGACATACAGCGTATTGTATAGTGGAAACCTGAAACTTGCCTGATCAGAATAAAATGTGGAACAAGGAATTTGAAAAAGTAAAGTATTTATTGGGTTTAATGAGCTTGATAAAAAAAGGTCTTGTACATTTGGAGTTTCTCTTGGCCACCTTACAATGTTTGTTTTCATTTAGACTCTGCTTTGTAGCATTTCTTCTCTGGTAATAATGGGCATATGAAGGTTTAATCTATGAGCTTCTAAACTAGCAAGAGGCTTTCTTGTATTAAAAGAGGCATAGACTGCATTTTGGTGCACTGCAGTGAGAAAAAATAAAGCAGGGTGAATTCCACAACTGCAACACATAAATGGGCCCTAGTTTGAATAAGTGAAATTAAAGTGATTGTAAAAGTATTTTTTTCCAATAACAAACATGTCATACTTACCTGCTCTGTGCAATGGTTTTGCACAGAGCAGCCCCGATCTTCATCTTCTGGGTTCTTCTGCTGGTGCTCCTGGGTCCTCCCCCCTTCTGTGTGCCACCAATGGCTCTCATTACTGCCACCATATCCAGTGAGGAGAGATAGAGGTGAGCTGCTGCTCTCGGGCACAGCGTTGGATCGAGATCAGGTTCAGGTATGTATTCAGTAAGGGGTGGGAGGGGCTGGGGGCTAAACACAGAAGATTTTTCAACTTACTGCAGAGAATGCATTAATGTAAAAAACCTTTAGCTTTTAAAACCACTAGACTAGCACTGGGCGAACAATTTGAGCCAAGCAAAAGTTGGGCCTGAACATTGGCTGTTCACCCATTTGAATGCCCCACAATGCAATGCATGCTGCACAGTGCATTCTAAGCCCTGATTGGCTTAAGCAACGAAGGCTTAAGCACTGTCAGAGCCATGATTGGAGAAAGTCATGATGGCTTAGCCCAATCATGGCTCATTGCTTATAGACCCACCCCACACTATAAAAGGTTCCTTCCCAGAGGAGCCATTTGCAGTGTGATGTTGGAGTGGAGATAGATAGAACGCAGTGATGTTCATTGCTACTAGCAAGTTAGTGTGCTATAGCGATTCTATTGTGAGTATAAAGTGTCAGTGTAGTGTGAATATAGTGATAGTGCTGCATCGGTGTAGTGCATCCATGCATTTTTACTGTAGAGTCAGTGTAGTGTGTCTGGACAATTGTACTGCAGTATAGTGAAGTGTGTCAGTGTAGTGTGTCAGGGCAGTTTGACTGTAGTATGTTGAAGTGCATCAGTGCCATTTTACTGCAGGATATTGAAGCGTGTCAGTGCAGTTTTACTGCAGTATATTGTAGTGTGTCAGTGCAGTTTTACTGCAGTATATTAAAGTGCATCAGTGCAGTTTTACTGCAGTATATTGTAGTGCATCAGTACAGTTTTACTGCAGTATATTGTAGTGTGTCATTTGAGTGTGTCTGTGTAGTGCAGTGTTTTACCACTGCTTCCTCAACTGCGTAATGGGGGAGATGATGGCTGAGAACCCCTTAACTTCAGGTAAAAGTTTGCAAATCCCACGAACCATTGAATCCCCTTCTTGTCTGCAATGACTGCCCATTCTAAGATAGCATAAATCTTTTGGGGATCCATCTTAATGCCTTCAAGGAAGATAATCAATCCCAGAAATTGTATACTTTGCTGTTAAAATTTGCATTTCTTAAGTTTGGCATATAAGCCGTGCTGCCGGAGCCGACCCAACACACACTTGACATGTTTGCGATGACTGTCAATAGAGGAAGAGAAGATCAGGATGTTACCTAGGTAGAAAATGACAAACAGGTCTAGGTAGTCTCAGAAAATGTCATTGACAAAGTGTTGGAACGTGGCAGGAGCATTGCATAGCCCGAATGGCATCACCAGGTACTCAAAGCGTCCGAATCGAGTATGAAAAGCTGTCTTCCACTCCTCACCTTCCCTGATGCAGACCAACTTATAGGCCCCCCGAAGGTCAAGTTTGGTGAAGATGACTGCAAGTGAATAATTCAGGCACTAAAGGGAGAAGATAGTGATTCTTAATAATGATTTTGTTAAGTTTGCAATAATCAATACAAGGCCGTAGGGTATGATCGTTCTTTTTCACAAAGATGCCAGCGCCTGCTGGAGATGTGGACGGGCAGATGAACCCTTTTTCAGATTGTCATCAATGTACTCCTTTAGGATACCCAGCTCTAGTTCTGTTAAAGGGAAAATTCTTCCAAAAGGCACCTAGGCCCCTGGAACAAGTTCAATTGAGCAGTCATAGACTCACTAGGGAGGAAGAGTCTCTGCACCTTTTTTACTGAAAACGTCCAGGAAGTCGGGGTATGCCACTGGGACTGATTGGCGAACTTCAGAGTCCAGAAACATCCGGAAGGAAAAGTTACTGGCAACTTCTTGAAGGCGGTGTTGATGACAATAAGATGAAGGGAAGGTGACTTCTCTGGTGGCCCAATTGATGTGTGGGTTGTGGACCTGTAGCCAGGGCATGCCAAGAATGACTGGGAAAAGTGGTGAAGTGATGATACCCAGACATAGCAGTTCTCGGTGGAGAATGGCTATGGTGGCTGGTAGAGGGGTTGTCTCCTGCATGACAGGACCCAACTTGATGGCAGACCCATTGGCTAGATGTACCAAAAGTCCTTGAGCCTTGGACAGTAAATGTAACAGATGTTTAGCTGCTAAGGTTGATTCCATGAAGCGGCTACATGCTCCCAAGTCAATAATAGCGGATACCTGGATGTTCCTTCCGGGGAGCAGAACGGGGAGACCAAAGTGAGATTAAGTGTTGGTTACAGCAAGATTGCGGTCAGCAGAAATTGAAACGTACTTATGGAGCTTTGCCAGGCAGGATCTCACACAGTGCCCAGGTTCTCCACAGTACATGCATAGGTTGTTCAGATGACGGTGTTAGCGTTCTTCCCCCATGAGTGAGGGACGTAGCATGCCCAACTGCATAGGTTTGGACGTGTCAGGAGCGAGTGCTGACTGTACCGGTGGGGCCGTTTTGGAGAATCTGGGAATACTTGGCAACATCCAGGTGGGACGAGGTTGTGCCTTGGCCCTTTCCGATCTGCGTTCTCGCAGACACCGGTCAATCTGTATATGATTAAGGAGTGCATCCAGATTTTCGGACACCCCATTTCAGGCTAGTTCGTCCTTTAATGGGTCAGACGGGCCCATACGAAACTGGTAGCGGAGGTAAGCATCATTCCAGTTGGTGTCAGTACTCCAACGTCTAAATTCTGCAACATACTCCTCTGCTGCTCTGCAACCCTGCTGTAAAGTATGAAGTGTGGCTTCCGCAGTTGCAATACCTGGGGATCTTCGTAGAGTTGAGCCATGGCATCAAAGAACGTAGTCAGGTTATTCAGTTCTGCTGCTTTTTGTTCAAGAAGGCGGTGTGTGCCCAAGACTGAGGCTCATTCTGTAGCAGGGAAATCACAAAGCCCACTTTGGTAGCCTCAAAGGAGAAGGTACATGGCTGCAGAGCAAAATAAAGTTCAAAGGAGTTGCGGAAGGCCCTGAATTTGCTGTGTTCTCCCGAGAACCTTTCAGGTGTAGGTACACGAGGCTCAGGGGGTAGCATCACTACTACAGGTCGAGCAAGTGCACTGGCTGTGGTGGCTGAGAGATGTGGAGACCCCTGGGTTGCAACAGGAGATGAAATTGCTTGAACACGTTCCTCCAAACGGGTATAGCCCTCTTGCAGACTCTTGACAGCCTGTGTCAGGCCTCCCAGATCCAAACAAAGTTCATCCATGGGAAAGGTTCCTTGCTCGGGCTCAGACATGGCTGTCTGATACTGTCACGTACCTAGTACCACGTACCTAGTAGATGGACAGGCCAGGGTCAGATGCAGGCGGATAGCAGAGGTAGTCACAAGGCAAGCCGGGTAATCACAGGAACAGATCAGATAAGCAAGTAGCTCATAGGGAACGCTGTAGATCAGACATCAAAGCTTCAGTTTAACAGCTGAGTTTAAATAGCCCACCTGGCACGGGGATCATGCGCACGTGCACATGTGTGAGCGCTCGCGCATGTGCATAGGCACACGTAATCGCGCACCAGCTTGTGTAGAACTACTGTTTCCAGCAAGCCTTTCCGGACACTTACACTCTTCTTTTTTATCAATCTTGTCCTTTCCCTAATTTTATCTTAGCGCTTGTCCTGATTTCTGAATTCAGAGTAGCACCTCTACCTTGCAGGGAACTATGGAGCCACTCTTGCATTCACACTTTTGCTGAGACTAGCACAGACTCAGTGGGGTTGAAAAACTAAAATTGGAGAGAATAAGGATGTATTAGTTTAAAGCATCTCTGTAGAGACTTTACTAGAGCTTCAATATAGCCTTTGTTTGTATGTGTAGTTTGTATTTATGTACAGTATCTCACAAAAGTGAGTACACCCCTCATATTTTTGTAAATATTTTATTAAATCTTTTTGAGTGTACAGCTTGTATAACAGTGTATATTTGCTGTCCCCTCAAAATAACTCAACACACAGCCAATAATGTCTAAACCGCTGGCAACAAAGTGAGTACACCCCTAAGTAAAAATGTCCAAATTGGGCCCAATTAGCCATTTTCCCTCCCGGTGTCATTTGACTCATTAGTGTTACAAGGTCTCAGGTGTGAATGGGGAGCAGGTGTGTTCAATTTGGTGTTATCGCTCTTACTCTCTCATACTGGTCATTGTAAGTTCAACATGGCACCTCATGGCAAAGAACTCTCTATGGGTCTGAAAAAAATAATTGTTGCTCTACATAAAAATGGCCTAGGCTATAAGAAGATTGCCAAGGCCCCGAAACTGAGCTGCAGCACGATTGCCAAGACCATACAGCGGTTTACCAGGACAAGTTCCACTCAGAACAGGCCTCGCCATGGTCGACTATTGAAGTTGAGTCTTTCGGAAATAGATGTATGAGTGCTGCCAGCATTACTGCAGATGTTAAAGGGGGTGGGGGGGTCAGCCTGTCAGTGCTCAGACCATATGCCACACACTGCATCAAATTGGTCTGCATGGCTATCGTCCCAGAAGGAAGCCTCTTCTAAAGGTGATGCACAAGAAATCCCACAAATAGTTTGTTGAAGACAAGCAGACTAAGGACTAGGGATGAGCCGAACACCCCCCTGTTCGGTTCGCACCAGAACATGCGAACAGGAAAAAAGTTCGTTCGAACACGCGAACACCGTTAAAGTCTATGGGACACGAACATGAATAATCAAAAGTGCTAATTTTAAAGGCTTATATGCAAGTTATTGTCATTAAAAGTGTTTGGGGACCCGGGTCCTGCCCCAGGGGACATGGATCAATGCAAAAAAAAGTTTTAAAAACGGCCGTTTTTTCAGGAGCAGTGATTTTAATAATGCTTAAAGTCAAACAATAAAAGTGTAATATCCCTTTAAATTTCGTACCTGGGGGGTGTCTATAGTATGCCTGTAAAGGGGCGCATGTTTCCCGTGTTTATAACAGTCTGACAGCAAAATGACATTTTGAAGAAAAAAACACATTTAAAACTACCCGCGGCTATTGCATTGCCAACAATACACATAGAAGTTCATTGATAAAAACGGCATGGGAATTCCCCACAGGGCAACCCCGAACCAAAATTTAAAAAAAAAAATGATGTGGGAGTCCTCCTAAATTCCATACAAGGCCCTTCAGGTCTGGTATGGATATTAAGGGGAACCCCAGCCAAAATTTTAAAAAAAAATGACGTGGGGTTCCCCCTAAATTCTATACCAGACCCTTCAGGTCTGGTATGGATTTTAAGGGGAACCCCGCGCCAAAAAAAAAAAAAAAAACGGCGTGGGGTCCCCCCAAAAATCCATACCAGACCCTTATCCGAGCACGCAACCTGGCAGGCCGCAGGAAAAGAGGGGGGGACGAGAGTGTGCCCCCCCCCTCCTGAACCGTACCAGGCCACATGCCCTCAACATTGGGAGGGTGCTTTGGGGTAGCCCCCCAAAACACCTTGTCCCCATGTTGATGAAGACAAGGGCCTCATCCCCACAACCCTGGCCGGTGGTTGTGGGGGTCTGCGGGCGGGGGGCTTATCGGAATCTGGAAGCCCCCTTTAACAAGGGGACCCCCAGATCCCGGCCCCCCCCTGTGTGAAATGGTAAAGGGGTACTTACCCCTACCATTTCACTAAAAAACTGTCAAAAATGTTAAAAATGACAAGAGACAGTTTTTGACAATTCCTTTATTTAAATGCTTCTTCTTTCTTCCTTCATCTTCTTCTGGTTCTTCTGGCTCTTTTGGTTCTTCCTCCGGCGTTCTCGTCCAGCATCTCCTCCGCGGCGTCTTCTATCTTCTTCTCCTCGGGCCGCTCCGCACCCATGGCATTGGGGGGGAGGCTCCCGCTCTTCTCTTCATCTTCTTCATCTTCTTCTTCTTCTTCATCTCTTCTTCCTTCTTCATTTCTTCTCCGGGCCGCTCCGCAGCCATGCTGGCATGGAGGGAGGCTCCCGCTGTGTGACGGCGTCTCTTCGTCTGATGGTTCTTAAATAACGGGGGGCGGGGCCACCCGGTGACCCCGCCCCCCTCTGACGCACGGGACATGACGGGACTTCCCTGTGGCATTCCCCGTGACGTCACAGGGAAGTCCCGTCAAGTCACCGTGCGTCAGAGGGGGGCGGGGTCACCGGGTGGCCCCGCCCCCGTTACTTAAGAACCGTCAGACGAAGAGACGCCGTCACACAGCGGGAGCCTCCCTCCATGCCAGCATGGCTGCGGAGCGGCCCGGAGAAGAAATGAAGAAGGAAGAAGAGATGAAGAAGAAGAAGAAGATGAAGAAGATGAAGAGAAGAGCGGGAGCCTCCCCCCCACTGCCATGGGTGCGGAGCGGCCCGAGGAGAAGAAGATAGAAGACGCCGCGGAGGAGATGCTGGACGAGAACGCCGGAGGAAGAACCAACTTGCGAACAGCCAATGTTCGAGTAGAACATGAGTTCGACTCGACCTCGAAGCTCATCCCTACTAAGGACATAGTTTACTGGAACCATGTCCTGTGGTCTGATGAGACCAAGATAAACTTATTTGGTTCACATGGTGTCAAGCGTGTGTGGTGAGAAGTACAAAGACAGGTATGTCTTGCCTACAGTCAAGCATGGTGATGGGAGTGTCATGGTCTGGGGCTGCATGAGCGCTGCTGGCACTGGGGAGCTACAGTTCATTGAGGGAACCATGAATGCCAACATGTACTGTGATATACTGAAGCAGAACATCATCCCTCCCTTTAGAGACTGGGCAACAGGGCAGTATTCCAACATGATAACAAACCCAAACACACCTCCAAGACGACCACTGCCAAGGGAAAAGGGGGTGGACTGGCCAAGCATGTCTCCAGACCTAAACCCTATTCAGCATCTGTGGGGCATCCTCAAACGGAAGGTGGAGGAGCGCAAGGTATCTAACATCCACCAGATCTGTAATGTCGTCATGGAGGAGTGGAAAAGGACTCCAGTGGAAAGCTCTGGTGAAGCTCTGGTGAACTCCATGGCCACGAGGGTTAAGGCAGTGCTGGAAAAAATATTGACACTTAGGCCTCAATTTGAACATTTTCACTTAGGGGTGTATTCACTTTTGTTGCCAGCAGTTTAGACATTAATTGCTGTCTGTTGAGTTACTTTGAGGGGACAGCAATTCTACACTGTTATTCAAGCTGTACACTCACTACTTTACATTGTAGCAAAGTGTCATTTTGTCACTGTTGTCACATGAAAAGATATAATAAAATATTTACAAAAATGTGAGAGGTGTACTCATTTTTGTGAGATACTGTATGCACATTGTGAGATACTGTATGCACATGGGGAATGCAGTATAGTCAGTGTAAGTGCTGGTTTTACGCTCTGTGAGATTGCATGTGATTCACACCGCACTGCAGTCCAAATCACATGCGATGTCCGTGCGATGCAATTTCAGCCATACAGTTAGTATGGCTGAAATATTTTTGCTATGTGAGTTTTGCGATGGTATCACAAAACTCACATAGGACCCTTTCAGTAGTCCGCACCAGAATGAGATCGCCCGATTCATGTCTGAACTGTCAGTTCGCAGTGCGATATGCAAGCTGAAATGGTTGTGTCATTAACAATGTATTGACACCCCCGGCAGTTCACATATGGCAGTGTGAACTGCTGTGCGAGTCAGGTGTGTTGCGGGAACCTGCAGTGAATTCGCAGGGTTCCCTCATCGCACAAGTGTGAACTGTGCCTCAAAGCAGGTTGCGTCCAGCTGAATATCTTATCCTTTTGATAAACAGGGCCAATTTCCACCACTTGAGCTGGTACATGATTACAAAATAAAAATGTTAAAAAAAGATTTATGAAAAACAAGTTAGGCCCCTTTCACACGGGACGGATCCGTGTTGATCCGCCCCGTGTTTATCCGCTGCTCAGCGGGGATCGCTCCGCTTTCCCCAGCTGAGCAGGCAGATGACAGGGCGGGACCCGCACACTGTGCAGGGACCGCCCTGTCAGATCTCCGCTCTCCCCTATGGGGGATCGGAGGAACACGGACCGTCTGTCCGTGTTCCTCCGATCCGCTCTGCAGACGGATAGAAAAATAGGATTTTCTTCCGTCCGCAGAATCGGACGAGAGCGGAGCCGGACAACATCGGGTGTTAGCAGATGTACATCCGCTGACACCCGCTATCCCATAGGGATGCATGTATGTCCGTATTTCATCTGAAAACGGATGGATGAAATACGGACATACGGTCCGCACGTGTGAAAGGGGCCTTAAACTTTTTTTCTAGCAAAATGAAAGAAATCACCTCTTCTGTAACTTGCCACTTTTGCCATAACGAAGAAACAAAATGTGGTTGATTTACCAAAACTGGAGAGTGAAAATCTGGTGCAGCTTTGCATAGTGGCCAATAAGCTTCTAGCGTGTTCAATTAAGCTTTAAAAAAACCTGGAAGCTGGTTTCTATGTAGAGCTGCACCAGGTTTTGAACGCGCTAGTTTTAGTAAATCAACCTCAATGTTTGTTCCAGCAATACCCTGGTTTGGAATATTATGGCAGCATTAAAATTAGCTTGTAAGATATTAAAGTGGATGTAAATCCTCACATATCGAAAGTTAATTGCCCCAGAGTGGACCCTCACATATACTCAGTAAAGTGAACAACCTCAGATGATACACAGGCATGAAACAAATCTCCTTACATACATTTTACATGTACAATATATCTGCTGTCTTCAGTTTTATATATTCTTTAGAAAGTGCAGATCGTGTTAGGAGATTTTCTCTTCCTGTTCAGAACTACAGTAAAGCCTGGTCATACAGCCAAGACAGCTGATTGGAAGAAAGGCACACACCCCCTCTCCTCATAGGTAGAGACTTTGAGAACTGTTTGTTAAATTGTTCAGCTCTGTGCTAACCTATTGATAGCATCCTCCCCAACACAAAACCCCATCTGCTTTTATCTCAGTTGATGGAAAACTTGTCAGAAGTTATCAGGCCGATAACAGAAGAACAGAGTAGGAGACAGCTATGGGACATAGGGCTTTGAAGAGAAATGAGAAAACACTGCAGATATATGTGCCCAGCTCAAATTTCATGAATCAGGTTTACATCCACTTTAATTCATGTTTACTAATGATAGAAGTGGCCAATAAATATACAGCAACCTCTTTGCTTCCATCTCCTATAGGCACAACTATCTTCTGCCTAGCTGTCAATCCACCTAAAATTATGAGATCTGGTGATTGGAAACAATAGACATTGGGGTTGATTTACTAAAACCGGAGTGCAGAATCTGGTGCAGCTGTGCATAGAAACCAGCTTCCAGGTTTTTTTTGTCAAAGCTTAATTGAACAAGCTGAAGTGAGAAGCTGATTGGCTACCATGCACAGCTGCACCAGATTTTGCACTCTCCAGTTTTAGTAAATCAAGGTTAGGTCAAACAACCAGGGCCCATGTAATAATTGATTAGACTATAAGTGACAACCTGAGGCTCAGACCTTGATTTTTTATTTATGGCTAAAAAAGCAGATCATTTGTTGCTCAAAAAAGTAATATTTTAAATATGGTGAGTATACATAGCTACATCTATCTTTAAAGGCATTATAACCCTTCCTACCTGCACCTTGTGTTTTTCACCTGCTTAAGATGTGCATTGATCATGGAGTTTTATGGTGTAATTTGTTGGCCTGTGCAGCCTATAGCTGCATAAATCTTCACAATCCACTCAGCAATTTCTGTTTGTGTAAAAACATGAAGCATGACACACAGCACTGCACAGGGTAATGCTTGGCCTCAGTCCGTAGTCTGAGAACTGGCATTTCCCATGAAGACATGACATATCTCACAATCCCTCTGTCTCTCAGTCTAGTGCTCTGCAGGTAAAAACTGCTTAGTAATTAGATCTGAAACCGTCACAATCAGGCAGAGCAATGAAGGAAAACAATGTGTTTTCGTCACATTAGCACACCTAATTTGTGCAACACAGAGTACTAGCAAGGTATTGATTGGATGCTATGTGATTCTGAACAATAAGTTGCCTGTCATTTAATGAACACTGATAACTAGTTAAAAAACACAAAACATTTGAAAGTGAACAATGCCTTTAAATGTACTTTCTATAATCCCCTGCAACGCAGGACAAAGATAGCATGGGGCAATGATTTATGGTGATTAGATTCTTTATAGCTTTGGAAAGTACTAACATAGCTCTGGAAGGTTATTGGGATATTCTAAGATTTCATGCTCCTTCTTATTCAAATCATCAGACTGGTGGTAGGCTAATGACTAAGCAGTTTACATATATGTATTACAACTATGAAATATAGATGCTTTCCTGGATTTAAACATTAACCAGCTACTGTATTTTCAGATTTCAGTTATAGGCCTGTTGATTTGGTACTGGTATATTACATATGATAAATAAAGGAGACATATACTGTAAAACAAAGCTTTCTTTCTTTTGGTGTTGTTGTCTTACAAGCTTTATATAATTTTCGATATATTCTAAAGTGTACTGTGACCAAACTGTCATTGCCAACTCCTGATCACTGTTTCAGGAGAACATCTACCAACCTCTGGCACTACAGATTTCAATGATAAATACCTGTATACACTCATCAGCAATAATATTAATCACTTGAGCCCTGGAACTTTTACCTCCTTCATGAGCAGGCCATTTTTTGCTATTCGGCACTGCGCTACTTTACCTGGAAATTACACAGTTATGCAAATTTGTACCCAAATATAGAAGTTTTGAGGAAGTTGGGACTTTGAAAGAAGTGTGTGGTCAATAGGGATGAGCTTCGGGTTCGAGTCGAACCCACGTTCGACTCGAACATGGCCTGTTCGACCGTTCGTCGAATTGCGAACGATATGGGCCATTTGAGCCAAATTCGAGTGGCACGTCACGGCCCATAATTCACTGCGGCATCGCAGTGCATTGCTGGCTGATGATTGGCCAAGCATGCCCTATGACTTGCATGCTTGGCCAATCACAGCGCCGTGTGTACAGAGAGCCGTAATTGGCCAAAGCCAGGGTGGCTTTGTCCAATTATGGCTCAGGGGGTTTAGTACACGCCCCACACTATATAAGGCCGCCTGGGTGGCGGCCTTGTGTAGTGTGTTGCAGCGGCGGAGAGAGATAGATAGACAGAGAGACAGTGTCATTTGATTTAAGTTAGATAGAGTAGGCAGGTCGAGTCAGTTAGCTGCACTTAGGCTCGATGCACACAGGGGCAACACGACTTCAACGCGACTTTGCACGGCGACTTCAACGCGGCTTCAACGCGACTTCAGCGCGACTTCAGCGCGACTTTAGCAAATTACAACGCGACTTCAAGTCGCCTCCAGGACAGGCGACTTCGGCTGTGGCCAATCACAGGACAATCAGCTCTCTGGGAGGGAGGGGTTTTCCCTGCAAAGTCGCTTGACTTTACAGAGAGATCCGACTTGGAGGCGACTTCCATTGATTTCTATGGTACAGGTCGCCTACCAAGTCGGATCCAAGTAGTACAGGGAGTACGCTCTGAAGTCGGAGCGACTTCAGTAGTGTCTATTAAGACGCTCCCTTTCACTATCATGTGAATCTCTTTCTGGGGCGACTTGGGGCGACTTGAGGGGCGACAAGTCGGATCCCAAGTCGCCCCAGTGTGAACCGACCCTTACAGTGTATTGTGTATATATATGCATCCCAGGTGTTGTTATATATATATACACTGTATTTAGTTTAGCTAGATCTGTTCCTGTTATTCCCTTCCTAATATACTGACAGGCAGGCAGGTGTTTTTACAGTATTTACAGTTAGTGTACTGTGTACCCTGCACAGTTGCATCTACAGTATAGCTACCTGAAGACAAGTGCTTGTGTTCTTCTTCTGAACCTATTAATAGCACAGGCAGGCTCTTGAAGTATTTACAGTGTACTGTGTACCCAGCACAGTTTCATCTATAACTACCCGAAGACAAGTGTTTGTGTGCTTCTTCTGATCCTATTAATAGCACAGGCAGGCTCTTGAAGTATTTACAGTTAGTGTACTGTGTACTCTGCACAGTTGCACCTATAGCTACCTGAAGACAAGGGCTTGTGTTCTTCTTCTGATCCTATAAATAGCACATGCAGGCTCTTGAAGTATTTACAGTTAGTGTACTGTGTACCCTGCACAGTTTCACCTACAGTATAGCTACCTGAAGACAAGTGCTTGTGTGCTTCTTCTGATCCTATTAATAGCACAATCAGGCTCTTGAAGTATTTAGAGTTAGTGTACTGTGTACCCTGCACAGTTGAACCTATAGCTACCTGAAGACAAGTGCTTGTGTGCTTCTTCTGATCCTATTAATAGCACAGGCAGGCTCTTGAAGTATTTACAGTTATTGTACTGTGTACCCTGCACAGTTGCACCTATAGCTACCTGAAGACAAGTACTTGTGTTCTTCCTCTGATCCTATTAATAGCACAGGCAGGCTCTTGAAGTATTTACAGTTAGAGTACTGTGTAGCCTGCACAGTTTCACCTACAGTATAGCTACCTGAAGACAAGTGCTTGTGTGCTTCTTCTGATCCTATTAATAGCACAGGCAGGCTCTTGAAGTATTTACAGTTAGTGTACTGTGTACCCTGCACAGTTGCACCTACAGTATAGCTACCTGAAGACAAGTGCTTGTGTGTTTCTTCTGATCCTATTAATAGCACAGGCAGGCTCTTGAAGTATTTACAGTTAGTGTACTGTGTACCCTGCACAGTAGCAACTATAGCTAGCTGAAGACAAGTGCTTGTGTGCTTCTTCTGATGCTATTATTAGCCCAGGCCAGCTCTTGAAGTATTTACAGTTAGTGTACTGTGTACCCTGCATAGTTGCACCTACAGTATAGCTACCTGAAGACAAGTGCTTGTATGCTTCTTCTGATCCTATTAATAGCACAGGCAGGCTCTTGAAGTATTTACAGTGTACTGTGTACCCAGCACAGTTTCCTCTATAACTACCTGAAGACAAGTGCTTATGTGCTTCTTCTGATCCTATTAATAGCACAGGCAGGCTCTTGAAGTATTTACAGTTAGTGTACTGTGTACTCTGCACAGTTGCACCTATAGCTACCTGAAGACAAGGGCTTGTGTTCTTCTTCTGATCCTATTAATAGCACATGCAGGCTTTTGAAGTATTTACAGTTAGTGTACTGTGTACCCTGCACAGTTTCACCTACAGTATAGCTACCTGAAGACAAGTGCTTGTGTGCTTCTTCTGATCCTATTAATAGCACAATCAGGCTCTTGAAGTATTTAGAGTTAGTGTACTGTGTACCCTGCACAGTAGCAACTATAGCTAGCTGAAGACAAGTGCTTGTGTGCTTCTTCTGATGCTATTATTAGCACAGGCAGGCTCTTGAAGTATTTACAGTTAGTGTACTGTGTACCCTGCAAAGGTTGCACCTATAGCTACCTGAAGACAAGTGCTTGTGTGCTTTTTCTGATCCCCTTAATAGCAGAGGCAGGCTCTTAAAATATTTACAGTTATTGTACTGTGTACCCTGCACAGTTGCACCTATAGCTACCTGAAGACAAGTGCTGGTGTTCTTCTTCTGATCCTCTTAATACCACAGGCAGGCAGCCTAAAGTATTTACAGTTAGTGTACTGTGTACCCTGCACAGTTGCACCTATAGCTACCTGAAGACAAGTGCTTGTGTGCTTCTTCTGATCCTATTAATACCACAGGCAGGCATTCTGCTAGCTGCTGTATAATCAGTATATATATACATCCCGGTTTTGTGCAGCTACATCTCACTGCTGTGCAGGCCATTGGTATGTTTGAAAGGCCAACAAGGAGAGGCAGACAGTCACAAGCCAATAAAAGAGGGCAAGCAGGCTCTGTGTCTAGAGGCAACAGTGCTGGTCGTGGACACGGTGCATCCTCATCAGTATGTGGCTGTGGGACACGCTTGTCCTTTTTTTCGGCCGCTGGCCTCATTGAGCCGCAACATGCGGAAGACTTGGTAGAGTGGATGACCAAGCTGTCCTCGTCCTCATCCTCTCTCTCCCAGGCTCAGGGTACGTTGTCTGGCAAAGCAGCTGCCAACGCGGCCTCTTCCCTCGGCTCAATGGCATCAGTCACTCCTTCCCTAGCCCCACCATGTCCTCCTGAGGAGTCCCCCGAACTGTTTGACCACAGTGTTGGGTACATGCTCCAGGAGGATGCCCAGCGTTTTGAAGGCTCCGATGATGGTACTCAGCTAGAGGAAGGCAGTAACGTGAGCCCAGAAAGGGATCAGGGGATGATGAGGTCACTGACTCCACGTGGGTGCCTGATAGGAGAGAGGAGGAGGAGGCAAATCACCAACGAGGCAGGATGCCCTCCAGGGGCCAGCTTAAGGGCAGCACATTGACTGCATAGAACCGCAGAGCTCCGCATGTGCAGGGCACTGCTGTCTCTGCGCATTAGTCCAAAAGTTCTTTGGTGTGGGCCTTTTTTGAGACGAGTGCATCAGATCGCACCATTGCTATTTGCAACATATGTGTCTCAAGCGAAGAAACTGCAGAAAACCTCTATGGGGATTTTTAAGGCAATGAAAACTAAAGATTATAAAAATATAAGTTTATTATAAATTGATGTAAAAATATATATGTTGTATGGTAACAAAAGAGTATCGTAATTGAAAATAACACATAGAAAACATTAAAAAAAAGTGCATTCATGGAAGTGGCATAGGAAAATGATACATCACACTGCCTGATACAATCACCACAGACTAGAAACCGTGGTGTCGAGTACTAAAATTCCAACGCGTTTCAACGTGCTCAATTCAAAGAGAAAAAGTCTTCTTCAGGGAAATGTATCACAATCTAAACAAAAAATAATAACAACAATTTTATTATAAACTCTATAAGTTATATAAGTATCTCACATAGTGCAGCCCACAGTCTACTCACATCCTCCCAATGCACTTCAAGGGTTAATGAAAGCTCCTGTGTCAGGGTGAGAGGTCCCAATTCCCTGGGAATAATCAGTGTCCAAGGCCCACTACAGGACAGCTGGATATATCTACCGTATTTATCGGCGTATAACACGCACTTTTTTCCCCTTAAAATCAGGGGAAAGTCGTGGGTGCGTGTTATACGCCGATCCCCGCTATCGCTATGTGAATGTCGGCGATCGCCGCCGACATTTACATAGCGAGTAGTTTCAAATATGGCGCCGCGGACTTCGGAAGGACTCGGCGGTGCTGAACGAGCGCCCCCGAAATCACAGAGCCGAGATACACATAGTCGGGTGTATTCGGCTCTTTCCGGCGCCGCTCACTGTCACGCCCAGTCCCGCCATTGGACCTGTGTTATGTCCATCATAGGGCGGGACTGGACGGGACTGTGAGCGGCGCCGGAAAGAGCCGAGAACCCTCGGCTATGTGTATCTCGGCAGCGTTCGTTCACTTCCGCCGGCGCCGAGTCTCTCCGAACTCCACGGCGCCATATTTAAAACTACTACTATGTGTATGGCGGCGGCGGCGGCAGGAGGCAGGAGGCATGGACACTAGGCTGCACTGGGGACAAGGCTGCAGGGACAAGGCTGCATTGATAAGGCTGCACTGGGGACAAGGCTGCATTAATAAGGCTGCACTGGGGACAAGGCTGCACTGGGGACAAGGCTGCACTGACAAGGCTGCACTGGGGACAAGGCTGCATTGACAAGACTGCACTGGGGACAAGGCTGCACTGACAAGGCTGCACTGGGGACAAGGCTGCATTGACAAGGCTGCACTGGGGCAAAGCTGCACTGACAAGGCTGCACTGACACTGAAAAGGCTGCAATGACACTAACAAGGCTGCAGATGAACACTGATGAGGCTGCATTGATGGGCATTTTAATGTAAGTTTCTTTTCCTTAAACTTCCCTCCTAAAAGTTTTTTTCCTTAAAATTCTCTCCTAAACTTGGGGTGCGTGTTATACGCCGGCGCGTGTTATACGCCGATAAATACGGTAATTATGATCCAAATGCAGGCATGCCAACATAAAGGATAAGTTGTCTCTGTATAGCAGGGTAAAGGGGATAAATAGAGACCCAGTTAGGAGGCATCAGGAGGTGAAGGGGGGGTTTAATCCAAAAGCCCCCCTGATTTTCTTTTTAAAAAGCTGGTATTAAGATAAGAACTTACTTGCAGTCAAAAGGGATATCAGTCTGAAGCCTCCAGGACGGTCCGTGCACCCTAAGAGCCCTCAGTAATACCGAGTGAAGGAGTGACGCCGTATGCCGTCCTTGGCGTCCTTTTTATATGGTGTGGGCGGGGATGGACTTCCACGCCAGCCAATGGCGCAGTGCACCCACTGACAGAGGGATCCAGCATTGTCACGCTGCGCGTTCCCAAGGCGACGGGCGCCGCCGCCGGCGCATGCGCTCCAGAGACGCACAGCTGGCTGTATGGGTCAGCCACCATGATGGAGAAGGGTCATGCCCACAGCTGAAAACTCAGCAGTGAAGAGCAGCCGAACCACACTAGCGCGGCGTCCACCCTGTAGGGGGGAATCCATCCACCCCATGGATGGAAATAATGCCCAATGAACCACCGACAGGGATAGTACATCCCTGCCGGTGGGGGACATAAAGGGGGTGGTGGGAGTTGAAGAGCCGGGATAGCAACCGTTCCTAAAGCACCATACAGGCCTTCCCTCCGATCCACCCCATAATAGAGGCGGGGAGAAAAAACAGGAGGGGGAAAAAAAAGCAGGCCAGGACTAGTAGCCACTGGCACAGGGGGCCCAACTCAAGAGGATCTTGAGCATTGGGAAAAAGATGCCGCGGCGATCAACAAGTCACCGCGGCCCCCCTGTGCCGGATAGGGTCCGGACAAAGGGGATAAAAACCCTTCCCAAAAGGGAATTTCAGGGATGGGGCACCCCACCCCACATCAGGTAACCCAAAAATGCATGAGGAAGGTGGTGGTGCGAGAGACAGTGAACTGCTGCTAGGAGACCCCAATGCCTTGAGAAGATAGGATTGAGCAGTAACTCATTTTTGGGTTACCTGATGTGGGGTGGGGTGCCCCATCCCCGAGATTCCCTTTTGGGAAGGGTTTTTATCCCCTTTGTCTGGTCCCTACCCAGCACAGGGGGGGCCGCGGTGACTTGTTGATCGCCACGGCATCTTTTTCCCAATGCTCAAGATCCTCTTGAGTTGGGCCCCCTGTGCCGGTGGCTGCTAGTCCTGGCCTGCTTTTTTTTCACCCCTGTTTTCCCCCCCCTCTATTATGGGGTAGATCGGGGGAAGGCCTGTATGGTGCTTTAGGAATGTTTGCAATCCCGGCTCTTCAACTCCCACCCCCTTTATGTCCCCCACCGGCAGGGATGTACTATCCCTGTCGGTGGTTCATTGGGCATTATTTCCATCCATGGAGTGGATGGATTCCCCCCTACAGGGTGGACGCCGCGCTAGTGTGGTTCGGCTGCCCCTCACTGCTGAGTTTTCAGCTGTGGGCACGGCCCTTCTCCATCATTGCGGCCGACCCATACAGCCCACTGTGCGTCTCTGCGATGTGCACCGCCGGCGCCCGTCGCCTTGGGAACGCGCAGCGCGACGACGCTGGATCCCTCTCTCAGTGGGTGCACCGTGCCATTGGCTGGTGCGGCAGTCCATCCCTGCCCACACCATATAAAAAGGATGCCAAGAACGGCATACGGCGTCACTCCTTCCCTCGGTATTACCGAGGGCTCTCAGGGTGCACGGACCGTCCTGGAGGCTTCAGACTGATATACCTTTTGGCTGCAAGTAAGTTCTTATCTCAATACCAACTTTTTAAAAAGAAAATCGGGGGGGCTTTTTGATTAAACCCCCCCTTCACCTCCTGATGCCTCCTAACTGGGTCTCTATTTATCCCCTCTACCCTGCTTTACAGAGACAACTTATCCTTTATGTTGGCATGCCTGCATTTGGATTGTAATTAGATATATCCAGCTGTCCTG
Organism: Lithobates septentrionalis; assembly: GCA_037952835.1. Classification (NCBI taxonomy): domain Eukaryota; kingdom Metazoa; phylum Chordata; class Amphibia; order Anura; family Ranidae; genus Lithobates; species Lithobates septentrionalis. The sequence goes on from JBBDGP010000158.1 coordinate 4,221,980, forward strand.
TAGTGGGCCTTGGACACTGATTATTCCCAGGGAATGGGGACCTCTCACCCTGACACAGGAGCTTTCATTAACCCTTGAAGTGCATTGGGAGGATGTGAGTAGACTGTGGGCTGCACTATGTGCGATACTTATATAACTTATACAGTTTATAATAAAATTTTTGTTATTATTTTATGTTTAGATTGTGATACATTTCCCTGAAGAAGACTTTTTCTCTTTGAATTGAGCACGTTGAAACGCGTTGGAATTTCACTACTCGACACCACGGTTTCTCGTCTGTGGGGATTGTATCGGGCAGTGTGATGTATCATTTTCCTATGCCACTTCCATGAATGCACTTTTTTTAATGTTTTCTATGTGTTATTTTCAATTACGATACTCTTTTGTTACCATACAACATATATATTTTTACATCAATTTATAATAAACTTATATTTTTATAATCTTTATGTTTTCATTGCTTTAAAAATCCCCATAGAGGTTTTCTGCAGTTTCTTCAATTATAATTTGGGATGATGGCAATGACACATCCATACCACCAGGGTCAACTTCATACATATGTCTCAAGCATATCTTGCGTGGCCAAAACATCACCCGCTTGGGCACCACATGCTTGACCAGACATATGTTGACCTGCCATGCAGTTCGTTGGCAAGCGCACCTAAAAGACCCACACCAAAGAACAAAGAGGACCTCTCCTTGCTCCTAATCAGCTGGGATCTCCAACTCTACTATACCTTCAGTCCTCTCTGAGACCTGCACTAAGAGGAATGAAGGTGTAGAATTAGGTGTGTCACAGCTAAATACTTGCGGGCAATCTGCTATCGGTACACCAACGTCAGATTTCCCTGCCCCAGCTGCTGCACCACCGAAAGAAGTTCGCTCCCAGCCATCCACATGCCCAGCGGTTGAATGCTAGCTTGGCTAAATTGCTAGCATTTCAACTGCTGCCTTTTCAGTTGGTAGACTCTGCCCCCTTCCATGAGTTTGTGGAATGTGCGGTTCCTCAGTGGCAGGTACGCAAACGCCACTTTTTCTCACCGAAGGCGATTCCGGCTCTCTACCGGCATGTGGAAGGCAATATCTTGGCCTCACTGGACAGGGCGGTCAGCGGTAAGGTGCATATTACCACTGACTCATGGTCCAGCAGGCATGGACAAGGACGTTACCTATCTTTTATGGTGCATTGGGTGACTCTTCTGGCAGCTGGGAAGGATGCAGGACAAGGTGCAGTAGTGTTGGAGGTTGTTCCGCCACCAAGCCTCCAAAATGCTACTACTGGTGATTCTGCCACACCTCCCTCCACCAACCCCTCCTCTTCTTCCTCCATGGCCTCTTCCTGTGCTGCTTTGTCCTCGGAACCAGCGTTGCTCCGTAGGTGTTCATGGGACTACGCAATTACCCAGGCCAAAAGATGCCATGCGGTGCTTGAGCTGGTGTGCTTGGGGGACAGGAGCCACACTGGGGCAGAGATTCTGTCAGCTCTGCAGGGGCAGGCTCAGAGGTGGTTGACGCTATGCCAGCTTCAGCCAGGAATGATGGTTGGTGACAATGTCAGCTCCTATATTTTTTAACTTAAAAAAATTTTTTTGGTAAATAAACTTTGTGATTTACGGACTTACACTACGAGGGTTCCTCTTTTCTCCATACACATGGATTTACTCCGGTGGATACCATTATAAGGAACACTGCGGATTAAGAGGGAAGGAGTTCACGAAACCTGAGAGGGGGATTTCGGGCGTCCAGTATTCTGGCCACAGGATCTACTCATGCCCTTCACCCCTGCAGGGGTTGGGCTTTCTGGTGAGTGAGGACACAAGTGGGGGCCTGCAAAACACGGATACACCAGTATTGAAAACCTGCTGGGGATTACACACCTGTTGGATACACATACCATCTGTGTACAGGGATCTCCTTCACATATATTGGACAATTTATATTGGACTATTTTTATTGGAGCACATCTATTATCTCACGTTTTTTGGTTGCACATATCCACATATTAGTCCATTCTATTTTCTACATTTTTTTGATTAATCCATTTAATATATATACATATTCTGTTTGCACTTATATTTTTGATTCTCACAGTCTACGTCAGAGGAATTACAGATGTTTATATTTTATATTCAATATTTTTTATGTTACTTGGCCTATTTACATATATATTTTTTTATGTCACTGGGCACGTCAGTGGGATTTTTAAATGTTGATATATATTTTTTAATGTCACTTTTATTTATTTCTTATATTTCATATGATTTTTATTTTTCACCAATGGTAGTGATTTGCACACCCACATCTTACGTAATACACGCAATGGAATAAGTTGCAGTATTTTAGCAGGATACCTAGTCTGTTGTGGACTTTGGTGTACACTTTTCACATATTGTCTATTTTCTTTTTTAATAATTATTTTCATTCATTTTTTGTTTTTTCAATTGTCTGGGGGGCTGCAGTTCCTTGTTGTTACTGATCCTAAGCGCGGAATATTTGATCTCCATATTTATATATATATATATATATATATATATATATATATATATATATATATATATATATATATCCCAGCTTAGTGCAGCTACAGGCCATTAGTATGTCTGGAAGGCCAACAAAGAGAGGCAGACAGGCCAATAAAAGAGGGCAAGCAGGCTCTGTGTCTGGAGCCAATGGTGCTGGTCATGGAGACGGTGCATCCTCATCAGCACGTGGCCATGGGACACGCTTGGCCTTTTTTTCGGCAGCTGGCCATGTTCAGCCGCAACATGTGGAAGACTTGGTCGAGTGGATGACCAAGCCGTCCTCATCCTCCTCATCCTCCCTCACCCATGCTCAGCGGTTCTTGGGCAGGTACGCGGGCTTACAGGATGTCCTGAGGCAGGCCAGAAAAGTCTGTGTGCATTTCCGCCAGACATATAATGCCAGTGCTCGGCTGGCAGACCTCCAAAAGGAGTTTAACCTGCCCAAGAACCGCCTAATCTGTGACATGCCCACCAGGTGGAACTCAATGTTGGCCATGCTGCAGCAGTTGCACATGCAGCATAGGGCCATCAATGAGTACCTGTGCGACTATGGCACCAGGACAGGGTCAGGGGAGCTTGTTTTTTTTTCCCCACGCCAGTGGGCCATGATCAGGGATGCATGCACTGTCCTGTCACCATTTGAGGAGGCCACGAGGATGGTGAGCAGTGACAGTGCATGCATCAGTGACACTGTCCCCCTTGTCCACCTGTTGGAGCACATGCTGCGTGGAATAATGGACAGGGAACTTGAGGCAGAACAGAGGCAGGAAGAGGAGGACTTCCTTAGCTCTCAAGGCCCCCTTTATCCAGACAGTGTTCCTGCATGCCCACTGATCACACAGGAAGAGGACGAGGAGGAGGATTGTGTCAGTATGGAGGTGGAGCCTGGCACTCAGCATCAGCAGCAGTCTTTAAGGGATCAGTCCCAAGAAACACATGGACTTGTACATGGCTGAGAGGAGGTGGCTGCGGACCATGTCTTTCTCTTTTCAAAGAATTTTATTGATTTTTCAAAATTAAAAGTACAAACATAAGCAAACAAAATAATACAATAATACAAAACCAAACTCTTTGGGGATTGATCAGATGTTATAGATGTAAGGCAAAATGCATATTAGCTTCAAACAGATGGAACGGCTCCTAAAAGCCCTTCCCAAACAACCAACATTTGTATATCCGTCGAGCCTGGGAATTAGACTGGGAGAGGCCACGTAGAGAATCCGCCAGCACCCCGAAAGGGATCATGCTGTGCCCAGCCAATTCCCTTTGAGCCCCTAGGACTAAGACATCAACGGTCCAGACGGAAACCTAAGATCAACTTTAGGGTTGCTAACACCTGATGTGCTAGCCCCAAAGGGAACGTCCTCCCATTGAATGAAAAAGATTTTTCTAGTATCTGAGGGTTACTCCATGTGTAAAGAGGACTCGTAGGAGGGGGGGGGGGAACTGGGAGAGGAGGAAAGAAGAGGGGGAAGTAGAGAGGGGGAAAGAGAGAAGAGCCTATCAACGGGGGATGACCTCGTGTACTCTGACAGCCCCAGGGGCTCTAAGGTTGGACCCCCGGAATGAGGGAGATGCCCTCAGTAGCGGGCCCATGGTTCCCAGGTGGCCTCAAATTTCGATTTGATGTCGAGGAGGATGCTTGAGAGTTTCTCTTGGGACATGATCTATGAAATTTTTTTGGGTTGTTTCCACGCTCTGGCAATGGTTAACTTGGCACCCAGGAGTATGAAGTGTATACATTTTCGTGTCTGTTTTGGAGTATTGGGTAGATTATCATTAAGCAGAGCAATGGCCGGGGTTTTTGGTATCTGGATATACGTTATTTTACGGATCAGGGCGAAGATCTTACTCCAAAAGGGTCTGAGTCTTGGACATTCCCACCAAACACGGACTAGGGTGCCATTGAGTAGAAAACCACGGAAGCACCTAGGGTCTGCTGAGGGAAACATTTTGAATAGTCTCACCGAGGTAAGGTACCACCTGGTGATGACCTTAAGGCTAGATTCTATAAGGGAAATATTTCCGGATACCCTTGAAAGATCTATTAAAGGAGGTTCTCCATCTTTCTAAGTTCCAATTGAGGGATAAATCTTTTTCCCATTCTATCATGTATGAGGTCTTTTCAGATTTGTGAGACAGTGCAGGATCGATAATGGTGATTCCGCCCCTCTGTTCCATGGGCTGGCCGCACCATTGTTCGTACGGGGTGAATCTTGGAGGGGAGGGTTTCCCCACCCAGATATGATGCAGGAAGTGGCTCAATTGGTGAAATCTAAAACGCTCGGAATTTGGGATCACTAGTTGATTAACACAGAAATCAAGGGAAATAGGACCGCTGGCAGAGAAAAAGTGTCCGATTCGATACAACCCCTTGTCCAGTCACCATTTAAAGGCTTTAATGTTTAGGCCCGGAGTAAAGTCAGGGTTGTTGAAAATATGAGCTAGAGGACGGGTGATCAATGTGATCAATGTTAATGAAGGGTTAGATCTCATGTTGTTCCAGATTCTTAATGATTGAGAGAGTTGGAGATAGGATTGGGGGGGGGTTGTCGTGGGGGGGGTCCAGAGTAAGAAATCTAGGATGTATGAAGGCACCGCCTGTCTTTCTATTTGGATCCAGTCTGGCTTCTCAGCCCTGGAGTAGACTGAGGAGAGTTGGGCTAGCCTGGCAGCTTGATAATACCAAAAGAACTGGGGAAATCCTAGGCCACCTTGAGATCTGGAGAGAAACAGGGTTCTTTGCTGGAGTCTATGTCCTTTCCCCGCCCATATGAATTTGCAGACAAGTGATCCTTTCTGATGTTTATTGGGAGGGCCCTGAAGAGATAGAGGAGTTTTGGCAGTAACGTCATTTTTACAGCATGTATTCTGCCTAACCAGGAAACCTCCCCCCTAGCCCTAACCCCCAGGTCTGCCTCAAGCTTACGATATGTGGGTGGGAAGTTAGCAGGGTATAGTTGTTCCGTTTTTGCAGTGAGTTTAATCCCAAGGTAGTCAATGGCAGAGTCGCTCCACTTAAAGTCGAAGGAGCTTCGGAGTGGGGCCACTACATCTGTTTTGAGGAAGATGTTAAGGGAATATGATTTAGTATAGTTGACCTGTAAACCCGAGATCGCTGAGAACTCCTTCAGGAGTTTGTGGAGGTTTGGAAGGGAGGTGATCGGGGACGTGATAAAAAGTAACATTTCGTCCGCAAAGAGGCCACATTTGTGGACTTGATTCCCACAAGACACTCCTTGAATATTGGGATTATCTCGTATTGCTATTGCCAAAGTTTCAATAGCCATTGCAAAAATTAGGGGGGATAGAGGACAGCCCTGTCTAGTGCCTCTCGCTATATTCAGGGGGTTGGAGTACTGGCCTTGCAAACGGATCACCGCCTTTGGGGTAGAGTAAAGGGAGCTGAGGGCCCCTAAAAATCGGGTCCCAAATCCCCATCTCTCTAATAGGGAAAATAAAATCAAAGGCCTTATGTAGGTCCAGTGATAAGATCATTCCCTCTTGACTGGTGCCCCCCACCCAATTAGATTCAAAAAGGGAGACAATGTCAACCGCTCTTCTGATTTGGTCTGGCTCTTGCCTGCCTGGGATAAAGCCCACTTGGTCCTTGTGAATATAACCTTTAATAAAAGAGGCTAGACGATTGGCTAGAATTTTCGTTAGGATTTTCAGGTCATTATTAATTAGGGAGATGGGACGATAATTTTCTACTTCTTCGTGGTTTTTGTTGGGTTTGGGGATTACGAAAATGAACGCAGTGTTGAGATGGGGATCAAGAGGGGAACCTGATCTTGTGGAATTAAAAAATTTAGACATATATGGGGCTAAAATTTCTTTGAATGTCTTGTAATAGGGGACTGATAGACCGTCAGGGCCAGGGGCTGAACCAGGCTTGAGTCCTTTAATAACCTCCCTTATTTTCTCTACCGTAAAAGCTTCCTCCATAATTTCTTTATGATCTTGGGAAATAGAGGGTAATTGGATGTTCTGCAGGAAAGAAGTGGTTACAGAGCTGCTAATAGTGTGGTTTGAGTTGTATAGCTTGGAATAAAATTAGTGGAAGGCGGACATAATTTTGTTTGGATTGGCAGTAGGGGGCTGTCCTGCAATACGCAGTTTAGGGAAAGTGCGAGAGTGGTGCTTGGGGGTAAGTTTAGCTGCTAACATCGGTCCTATTTTGTCTTTTTGGTAATAATATTTGGCCCCACTCCATCAGATGTGTTTCTCCGCTTTGGCTGTTAATGCTAGGTTCAGTTCGAGCCTAGTCACGTCCAGTTTATCTGATAGGGCTTTCAAGGGTTGTTTCTTGTGTTCCGCTTTAAGGCTACAAAAAAAAGTTGCTTCTAGTTTTTGAATGTCAATCAGACGTTCTTTCTTAACTTGGGTTGCTATGCGGATGATGTCTCCGCTAATGGTAGCCTTGTGGGCTGACCATAGGGTCTCTGGAGATATGTTGTCAACATTGTTCAAATTAAAAAATTCTTTGATGGCATCAGCCAATACCTTAGTATGAATTGGGTCGCTAAGAAGCGATTCATTGAGTCACCAGAATGAGCCCCTTTTTCCAGATAGAGTGTTTCTAAGAGAAAGGAGGACTAAAGAGTGGTCCGACCATGCTGTGTCCAAGATAGAAGCTTTATTGGTCAGAGGGACAAGGTTTGACGGAATAAGTAAGTGATCAATCCTAGCATAAGATCGATGGGGGGCAGAGTAGTGTGTATAGTCTCTACTCTTAGGGTTCAATTCCCTCCAGATGTCCACTAGTCCATTGGAGTGTAAGATTTTGGCTATCCTGCAACTCTGTTTCGTTGGGCGCGTAAGCTGATCTCTAGGGGGCTTCGTTTTAACGAAGACCCTGGTCAAAAGCCACATTGGAATCCCCCCAAATGACTTTACCCTCCAGGAGGGGGCTTAGAGTTGTAAATAGGTTCTGGAAGAACATGGTTTGACCCTTATTAGGGGCGTAGTAAGAGATTAGAGAGTACAGTATACCATCCAACGTGCCCTTTACAAGAATAAACCTACCCTCTGGGTCCCTATACTCAGAGCTGTGGGAAAACTTGCAGTTTTTGAAATACAGAATAGCAATGAAAAAGGATGGTTGTGGGCGTGGAGGAACTTGGGGTTGTATCGAATCGGAAAGTGCATCTCTTGAATCATCACTACATCTAGTTTGAGAGATTTGTAGTGTTCAAATGCTACTCTCAGGAATTCAGGCCACCCTGAGGTCTACGCCCCTCACCGTATTATCAGCCATGGGAACAGGGGGGGGATCGCCACGCAGGCAGCCACTTACCCTTCGACGACTTCACCCTTTGAGTAGTGGATGAATAGGGTTGAAGCAACCGAAACCTGAGTTGGTTCTGGGTGGAGTCATCTCCCAAAGATAGGCATGAAGGTGTAAGAAGAAAGAAAAGGGGGAATAAGAGGGGGGGTAAGTAAAATAAAAACAACCACAAAGACAAAGACATGGGTCTTTTAACAAGAAGGAAATTTCCACCACCCCCCAAATCTCAAACGCCGGTCATCTAAAGAGGATGACCCACGACCCATGCCGAAGAAACACAATTTCCAAGGAATGGGTGGAGGCGCAAGGGGTCCACCCCGGACCCGTGTAACTGATTGAAATTAAAACATAAACTATGCACACTTAATCAATTTATGTCTTGGGTGCGAACCACCAAATTATCAAAACATAACAAACTGGTGAAGAAAATATAAACCGTTATTGGCACTAGGCCAGGCCACCCCTGAAAGGCTCTCCCGAGACCTGTCTGCCTCCCCCCCACCTGGCAGCGGGGAGAAGCCGGACAGGCCAGGGGCGGAGGGCAAAAAGGGCCCCAAGCCTTGCAAAAAAGGGGGGGGGAGCGGGTTACTTGAAGGATCATAGGTAAAATTCCCTAGAAAGATTTGGACCCAACTGCGCCTTTCCCCGGAGGGGGAAAGACCCTCACCTCCCGGAGTCAACGGGGCCAATTAAGCAAAGTCCCCTAACTGGAGGGGATAAAGATCCAGTGCCCCGCTCCTTGGAAGTTTGTAGAGTAGGCTGACAAACAGTTATGAAAGTGTTTCACCTTTAGCTAGAGGATCTTAGTGTCAGCAAAGCCATGGGGACCAATGATAATCGGGAAAGTGTGGACCTAAACGAACCAAAATCTAGGTTTGGAGCAAAGCTCCATCAACAGAGGGGACTCCTGTCCCAACGGGAGGTACCCATAAGCGGGTAATGGAGTGAGGTGGTCAGGATGGCTTCCTAAGGTGGTCTTCCGTTCTTGCTTTTCTTGGAGGGACCCTTGTTCCAAAGAGGGAAGACTGGACTGGCAGGAGGGGGACATTTGGATGAGCCAGAGGATGACGTAGAGAAGTCCATGGGCGCCTCTTGCGAAATTAATTTCAGTGACAACAGCAGCCTTTCGCCCTCAAGGAGGTTGGTAAAGGAATGTGATTTTCCGTGTATTGAGAACTTCACAGCAAAGGGAAATGTCCATCAGTACTAAATATCCCTTTGAGCCAGGACAGTAAGGAGAGGTTTAAGGGATCTTCTTCTTTGAATGGTGGACGGAGACAAGTCTGCGAATATCTGCATCTGGTGCCCCTGGTGCTGAAGTTTAGGCTTCAGGCTAATTGGCGCATGACTTCCTCCTTGACAGCAAAATAGTGCGGTTTAACAATGATATCCCTAGGGGTCCCGTCCTTTCTGGGGGGTCCCAGGGCCCTGTGCGCTCTGTCCAGTTCTAGCCGTTGTGGCGGGATATTTGGGATGAGTTCGGAGATGATATTCCGTACTGTGAGGGGGACGTCTGTAAAGGATTCAGGAAGGCCTCTAATTGGAAAGTTGTACCTCCTGGACCTATTTTCGAGGTCGTCGATCCTGGAGAGGGCCATGTCAAGTTGATCCTGGAGGGTTTGAATGTGTGCTGCGTTTTGGGTGGTCTTGGAGACATTGCTTTCTATCTTGTCCTCCATAGCCTCAATTCTGGAACCCAGATTAGTGAGATCAGATTTTATAGCGTTAGTAATTTGGGTGACTGTATTGGCGAGGCCTCTTTCTAGCAGAGTAGATAATTTGGCAAATAGATCATCCTGTAGTGTGGTGATGTCCCTGAGTGAAAAGCCCGGGTTCGCATAGGTAGTAATGAGGGGTTGTGTAGTCCCGGATGGAGAGAGAGCATGTTCCTCCATGTGCACACCCAGTAAGGACTCCGTGGGAGCTGGGGAGAGGACCTGGGACCCCTGGAGGCCAAGAGGGGTTGCTTGGGGCTTGTTGGAGATGCCCTGGGCTGCTTGGGCTTAGGTCAGTGTGGCTGGGGTGAGAACTTGCCTGCTCTGGTTTCCTGGCCTGTAAGGTCGCATGAGGCATGTTTGATTCAATGCCGGTGGCCATTTGGGTACACCCGTCCTCCGCCACCGTATCGAATTGCGGCCCGAGGTCACGTCTGACTGAGGGACCGGACATCCCGGAATGTGCCCGTTAGCCTCCCGGACCTGTGGGGGTAGGTGGTATTCCTCCCAGTGCTGTGTAGCGCGTTCTGTGCAGCTCGATGTTGCTGAGGCTTCGGTCAGTCAAAGAAGGAGCGGTGGAGAAGGTGGCCGTCTGACCGATGCATTCAGACAATTTTTTAGTCCGCAGCCCCAAGGTATACTCGGTTCCAGCAACCATCGCCAGCGTCTGTTTTACATGGTGCAGGAATACCTAGGGGCAAGATCTGACTTGGACACCTTTCCCACCGAAAATCCTCTGGGTTACTGGGTCTTGAGGATGGATGGCCAGAGCTTGCACAGTATGCAATTGAGCTACTGGCCTGTCCTGCATCCAGCGTTCTTTCGGAATGCACATTCAGTGCTGCTGGAGGCTTTGTAACTGATCACAGGGTGCGTCTGTCCACCGACTCGGTCGATCGACTGACCTTCACAAAAATGAATCAGTCTTGGATCACCACCAGCTACCAAGCACCTGATGCTGATGTAACTGAATATTTTTTTTTGAAATGTCAGATCCCTTCAAAGACTGCCTATGCTGATGCTGAGTGACTATCCTGTTATGCTGAGTAATTATCCTCTTCCTCCTCAATAATCATGCTGATAGCTTGTTAGAACATTTTTGGTTCTGGGCGCCGCCACCAGTGGCTAAGGCCCAATTTTTAAGCCCCTGTTTAACAAGGGCATGTAATTACAATTTTTGATGCAATTCTTTGCAGCAGGGCTAGTTCCTGCGCTCCAACTTGAGTATCTGTGAGGGGTTGCAGTGTTGTGGCACCAGCACCAGTGCCTAATGCCCAATTTTTCAGCCCCTGTTTAACAGGGGCGTGTAATTACAATTTTTGATGCAATACTTTGCAGCAGGGCTCGTTCCTGCGTTCCAACAAGAGTATCTGTGAAGAGTTGCAGTGTTGTGGCACCAGCACCAGTACCTAAGGCCCAATTTTTCAGCCCCTGTTTAACAGGGGCGTGTAATTACAATTTTTGATGCAATACTTTGCAGCAGGGCTCGTTCCTGCGTTCCAACTAGAGTATCTGTGAGGGGTTACAGTATTGTGGCACCAGCACCAGTGCCTAAGGCCCAATTTTTCAGCCCCTGATTAACAGGGACGTGTAATTACAATTTTTGATGCAATACTTTGCAGCAGGGCTTGTTCCTGTGTTCCAACTAGAGTATCTGTGAGGGGTTGCAGTGTTGTGGTACCAGCACCAGTGCCTAAGGCCCAAGTTTTCAGCCCCTGTTCAACAGGGACATGTAATTAGAATTCTTGATCTAATATTTCACAGCAGGGCCCGTTTCTGCTCCCACCAAGATTAACTGTGAGGACTTACAGTGTTGTGGCACCAACACAACCACCACCACCAAAGGCCCAATTTTTCAGCCCCTGTTCAACAGGGGCATGTAATTACAATTCTTGATCGAATATTTCACAGCAGGGCCCGTTTCTGCGCCCACCAAGATTAACTGTGAGGACTTACAGTGTTGTGCCACCAGCACCACCACCACCAAAGGCCCAATTTTTCTGGCCCTGTTCAACAGGGGCATGTAATTACAATTCTTGATTGAATATTTCACAGCAGGGCACGTTTCTGCACCCACCAAGATTAAATGTGAGGACTTACAGTGTTGTGGCACCAGCACCAACACCACCACCAAAGGCCCAATTTTTCAGCCCCTGTTCAACAGGGGCATGTAATTACAATTCTTAATCTAATATTTCACAGCAGGGCCCGTTCCAGCGCCCACTAAGAGTAACTGTGAGGACTTACAGTGTTGTGGCACCAGCACCACCACCACCATCACCAAAGGCCCAATTTTTCTGGCCCTGATCAACAGGGGCATGTAATTACAATTTTTGATCTAATATTTCACAGCAGGGCCCTGTGAGGGCTTACAGTGTTGAGGCCACAACAACACCTAATGCCGCGTACACACGAGCGGACTTTACGGCGGACTTTGCCCGGCGGATTTTTTCGACGTACTTTACGACGGACTTTCTGAATGAACGGACTTGCCTACACACAATCCACCAAAGTCCGTCGAATTCGTACGTGATGACGTACGACCGGACTAAAACAAGGAAGTTCATAGCCAGTAGCCAATAGCTGCCCTAGCGTGGCTTTTTGTCCGTCGAACTAGCATACAGACGGCGGACTTTTTGACCGGACTCGATTTCAACGGATAAATTTTAAACAAGTTTCAAATCTAAGTCTGTCCAACTTTTGAGCAAACAAAGTCCGCTGGAGCCCACACACGATCGAATTGTCCGACGAAATCCAGTCCGCCGGGCAAAGTCCGCCGTAAAGTCCGCTCGTGTGTACGCGGCATTAGGCCCAAATTTCTGCTGAGTATATAGGGCAAATGGAAGGAGACAACAGGAAGTGAGATGAAATCTACCCCAGAGGAAGGGAAATTCTCTCCTGTAAGATTTAATATGGGAAAAAACTTTTCTCCTTTCCACTGATGCTTTATCACCAATCCTTGTTTCACTAAAAACCCCAAATTTTCAAAAAACATTTGTCATTGGGACAAAAAGTGAGGTGAAATCTTCTGAAGAGGAGCACAGACAGTAAAACAAATGTCACAGGGGTGATAACCCTTCCCTATGTTTTCCAAAAAGCTTAAAAACAGATTTTTTGGCTGGAGCTACACTTTAAAAATGTACCAGTTCAAAATTACAAACAGATTCTACTTAACAACAAACCTACAGTCCCTGTCTCGTTTGTACCGCCTGTATACTGCTGTTCAGAGTATAAAGGGCCTGGGGGCCCCACGCCTTTTCTTTTTTTAATTTGGGTGCGGGGTTCCCCTAATATCCATACAGGATCCAAAGGGCCTGGTAATGGAATGGAGGGTACCCATGCCGTTTGTCTCACTGATTTTCATCTATATTGCCAGGACCCGACATTACATTAAAGCCGCAAGCAGTATTAAATGACTTTTTTTCCTTTAAAAATGTAATTTTGTGCAGGGACTGTTCAAAGCATGGGAAACAAGCTCCACTTTACAGGCATACTATAGACACCCCCCCAAGTTTGATATTTAAAGGAATATTTCACTTTTTTTTTTTTTACCTTAAGCATCATTAAAATCACTGCTCCTGAAAAAATGGCCGTTTATAAAAGTTTTTTTGCATTGATACATGTCCCCTGGGGCAAGACCCGGGTCCCAAAACCCTTTTTAGGCAATGCCATGCAAATTAGCCTTTAAAATTAGCACTTTTGATTTTGAATGTTCGAGTCCCATAGACGTCAATGGGGTTCTAACGTTCGTGCAAATTTTCGGTATGTTCGCAGGTTCTGGTGCAAACAGAACCGGGGGGTGTTCGGCTCATCCCTAGTCCTTAACTTGGTGGTGCAGCGGTTCTTGGGCAGGTACCCGGGCTTACAGAATGTCCTGAGGCAGGCCAGGAAAGTCTGTGTGCATTTCCGACGGTCATATAATGCCAGTGCTCGGCTGGCTGACCTCCAAAAGGAATTTAACCTGGCCAAGAACCGCCTATTCTGTGACATGCCCACCAGGTGGAACGTTGGCCATGCTGCAGCGGCTTCACATGCAGCAGAGGGCCATCAATGAGTACCTGTGCAACTATGGCACCAGGACAGGGTCAGGGGGGCTTGTTTTTTTCCACCAGTGGGCCATGATCAGGGATGCATGCACTGTACTGTCACCATTTGAGGAGGCCATGAGGATGGTGAGCAGTGACAGTGCATGCATCAGTGACACTGTCCCCCTTGTCCACCTGTTGGAGCACACGCTGCGTGGAATAATGGAAAGGGAACTTGAGGCAGAACAGAAGCAGGAAGAGGAGGACTCCCTTAGCTCTCAAGGCCCCCTTTATCCAGACAGTGTTTCTGCGTGCCCGCCGATCACACAGGAAGAGGACGAGGAAGAGGAGGAAGAGGAGGAGGATTGTGTCAGCATAGAGGTGGAGCCTGGCACTAAGCATCAGCAGCAGTTTTCAAGGGATAATTTACAGTCCCAAGAAACCATGGGCTTGTACGTGGCTGGGAGGACTTGGCTGCGGATCATGTCGTCCTTAGTGACCCAGAGGACTCTGGACCGAATGCGTCAGCAAACCTACACTGCATGCCCTCCCTGATCCTGCAAAGCCTGCGGAAGGATCCTCGTATTCGAGGTATCAAGGAGAGGGATCATTACTGGCTGGCAACCCTCCTTGATCCACATAGCAAGGGTAAGGTTGTGGACCTTATCTTGCCATCGCAGAGGGAGCAGAGGATGAAACATCTTTGGGATGCCAGTGCTCGACTGGCTGACCTCCAAAAGGAATTTAACCTGCCCAAGAACCGCGTAATCTGTGACATGCCCACCAGGTGGAACTCAATGTTGGCCATGCTGCAGCGGCTTCACATGCAGCAGAGGGCCATCAATGAGTACCTGTGTGACTATGGCACCAGGACAGGGTCAGGGGGCTTGTTTTTTTTTTTACACACACCAGTGGGCCATGATCAGGGATGCATGCACTGCCCTGTCACCATTTGAGGAGGCCACCGAGGATGGTGAGCAGTGACAGTGCATGCATCAGTGACACTGTCCCCCTTGTCCACCTGTTGGAGCACACGCTGTGTGGAATAATGGACAGGGAACTTGAGGCAGAACAGAGGCAGGAAGAGGAGGACTTCCTTAGCTTTCAAGGCCCCCTTTATCCAGACAGTGTTTCTGCGTGCCTGCCGATCACACAGGAAGAGGACGAGGAGGATTGTGTCAGCATAGAGGTGGAGCCTGGCACTCAGCATCAGCATCAGTCTTCAATGGATCATTTACAGTCCCAAGAAACCATGGGCTTGTACGTAGCTGGGAGGACATGGCTGCGGATCATGTCGTCCTTAGTGACCCAGAGGACTCTGGACCGATTGCGTCAGCAAACCTACACTGCATGCCCTCCCTGATCCTGCAAAGCCTGCGGAAGGATCCTTGTATTTGTGGTATCAAGGAGAGGGATCGTTACTGGCTGGCAACCCTCCTTGATCCACATAGCAAGGGTAAGGTTGCGGACCTTATCTTGCCATCGCAGAGGGAGCAGAGGATGAAACATCTTGGGGAGGCCTTGCAAAAAGGTCCGTGCAACGCGTTCCCAGAGACTGGGAAGTAACAAACTCCTGTTCCTGGACAACGTGTTGCTGAAGCTTCGGTCAGTCAAAGAAGGAGCGATGGAGAAGGTGGCCGGCTTACCGATGCGTTCAGACAATTTTTTAGTCCACAGCCCCAAGGTATGATCAGTTCCAGCAACCATCGCCAGCGTCTGTTTTACATGGTGCGGGAATACCTAGGGGCAAGATCCGACTTAGACACCTTTCCCACCAAAAATCCTCTGGGTTACTGGGTCTTGAGGATGGATCACTGGCCAGAGCTTGCACAGTATGCAATTGAACTACTGGCCTGTCCTGCATCCAGCGTTCTTTTGGAACGCACATTCAGTGCTGCTGGAGGCTTTGTAACCGATCAAAGGGTGCGCCTGTCCACCGACTCGGTCGATCGACTGACCTTCATAAAAATGAATCAGTCTTGGATCATCACCAGCTACCAAGCACCTGATGCTGATGTAACCAAATATTTTTTTTTGAAATGTCAGATCCCTTCAAGACTGCCTATGCTGATGCTGAGTGACTATCCTGTTATGCTGAGTGACTATCCTCTTCCTCCTCAATGATCATGCTGATAGCTTGTAAGAATATTTTTGGTTCTGGGCACCGCCACCAGTGGCTAAGGCCCAATTTTTCATGCAATATTTTGCAAGGAGGGTTCGTTGCTGCACTCAACTAGAGTATTTGTGAGGGGTTGCAGTGTTGTGGCACCAGCACCAGTGCCTAAGGCCCAATTTTTCAGCCCCTGTTTTACAGGGGCGCGTAATTACAATTTTTGATGCAATACTTTGCAGCAGGGCTCGTTCCTGCGCTCCAACTAGTGTATCTGTGAGGGGTTGCAGTGTTGTGGCACCAGCACCAGTGCCTAAGACCCAATTTTTCTGCACCTGTTTAACAGAGGCGTGTAATTACAATTTTTGATGCAATATTTTGCAGGAGGGCTCATTCCTGGGCTCCAACTAGAGTATCTGTGAGGGGTTGCAGTGTTGTGGCACCGCTGCCTAAGGCCCAATTTTTCTGCCCCTGTTCAACAGGACATGTAATTACAAATCTTGATCCAATATTTCACAGCAGGGCCCGTTTCTGCACCCACCAAGAGTAACTGTGAGGACTTACAGTGTTGTGGCACCAGCACCACCACCACCACCAAAGGCCCAATTTTTCTGCCCCTGTTCAACAGGGGCATGTAATTACAATTCTTGATCTAATATTTCACAGCAGGCCCCGTTCCAGCGCCCAAGAGTAACTGTGAGGACTTACAGTGTTGTGGCAACACCAACACCTAAGACCCCAATTTCTGCAGAGTATATAGGGTAGGCCCCTACTTTCAAACATCCAAATTACAAACGACTCCTACTTGCAAACGGAAGGAGACAACAGGAAGTGAGATGAAATCTACCCCTAGGAAGGGAAATTCTCTCCTGTAAGAGTTAATATGCGAAAAACGTGTCTCCTCTCCACTGATGCTTTATCAACAATTCTTGTTTCACTAAAACCCCCAAATTGTCAAAAAACATTTGTCATTGGGACAGAAAGTGAGGTGAAATCTTCTGAAGAGGTGCACAGACAGCAATACAAATGTCACAGGGGTGATAACCCTTCCCTATGTTTTCCAAAAAGCTTAAAATAGATTTTTTGGCTGGAGCTACACTTTAAAAATGTACCAGTTCAAAATTACAAACAGATACAAACAACAATATAGTAAAAAGTGGATTGCGCTAACCTTTGTGAATAATAACCACCACAATTGTGCAAAATAAAAAATATTTCTATATTGATCCTATGATGAAGTGTTTTTCTCTGCCATCTATATTGTTATATTGATGTTTTTCTCTTTATTTATTTATTTATTTATTTATTTATTTTGCCTTTATATCAAAAAACGTATCTTTCCCATATATTATTTCTGATCAAAATGTATCTAGGTAAAATATCTTATAGTGTTACCAACCTCTGTGTAAAGTGCTAGTGCTAACAAAATATATAGGTATATATATATATAGGTGAGAAATAAACGGAACAGCTTCCTGATGACGCAAACCCTATTGCGAAACGCGTAGAGGCTGCTGGGGACTTTCCTACCGCGTCCGATCATACGGGTGTGAGGCTTGGAACACACATAGCTGTGAGGAGACACTAGGACAGATTGAGACTCTGCTCTCCACATACACTGCTGTATTAGCTTGGTGCCGGCTGAGGGGCACCAAAACATGTGAGTTGTTTCTTTACATTCTTTTAATAAATGAGAGTTACATACTACACCATGATGGCTATCCACATGTTTTTGTGAGCACTATATAGAGCAAGATTGAACGGGCTGCGATTGGACCCATCATAAACGGAGTGGTTATCCTAAATGAACCAAAGGCGCATATTTTTACCATATCTGGTGAGTGGCCATTGCAACAGGTGGAGGTGATATCACAATAAGTGGTGAATTTGGAGCACTTTATATTGAAGAAAAACGTTATTACTGCACAGGAGTGATCACTCACTGAGGACATCTAGTGTACTGTGGTGCACATGTTGGGGACATTTTTTAAAAAAAATTCTGCAAATTTACTTGCACTGTGCAGCACATATATACATTGATATGGGAATTCTATGAAGTAATATTGGCACATTGTTTGATTTTAGTTTTCAGTTTATTTCTCACATATATATATATATATATACCTATATATTTTGTTAGCACTAGCACTTTACACAGTGGTTGGTAACACTATAAGATATTTTACCTAGATACCTTTTGATCAGAAATAATATATGGGAAAGATAAGTTTTTTGATATAAAGGAAAATAAATAAATAAATAAATAAATAAATAAAGAGAAAAACATCAATATACCAATATAGATGGCAGAGAAAAACACTTCATCATAGGATCAATATAGAAATATTTTTTATTTTTCACAATTGTGGTGGTTATTATACACAAAAGTTAGCGCAATCCACTATTTCTTGGGTGGACCCACATGATTGCAGCAAACTAGATTGATGGGTTATTAAAACTTAGTTTTGCGCCGGTAACACATCTTGTTGGACAGATACAAACAACAAACCTACAGTTCCTGTCTTGTTTGCACCGCCTGTATACTGCTGTTCAGAGTATATAGGGCCTGGTGGCCCCACACCTTTCCTTTTTTTAATTTGGGTGCGGGGTTCCCCTTAATATCCATACAAGACCCAAAGGGCCTGGTAATGGACTGGGGGGTACCCATGCTGTTTGTCTCACTGATTTTCATCCATATTGCTGGGACCCGAAATTACATTAAAGCCGCAAGCAATTTTAAATTACTTTTATTCCTTTAAAAATGTCATTTTGTGCAGGGACTGTTCTAAGCACAGGAAACACGCGCCACTTTACAGGCATACTATAAACACCCCCCAGGTACGATATTTAAAGGAATATTTCACTTTATTTTTCACTTTAAGCATCATTAAAATCACTGCTCCTGAAAAAACGGCCATTTTTAAAACTTTTTTTTGCATTGATACATGTCCCCTGGGGTAGGACCCGGGTCCCCAAACCCTTTTTAGGACAATACCATGCAAATTAGCCTTTAAAATGAGCACTTTTGATTTCGAATGTTCGAGTCGCATAGACTTCAATGGGGTTCTAAAGTTCGCATTTTCGGTCCGTTCGCAGGTTCTGGTGCGAACCGAACCGGGGGGTGTTTGGCTCATCCCTAGTGGTCGAATGAACACACACTTCCATCCCTAGTGTACATTGAGTAAAAGTGGTAATTTGGGACTTTGAATGAGATGTGTGTTGGAGAAAAACAAATAAATAAATTGCATGATCAAAAAGAGAATAAGGTTAAGAAGAAAAGTTTAGGGACTTTGTATGAACACACTTTGTATACCCGCCCGGGGGACGCCTATATAGGCGCCGGAACAATGACGCCACCGACGTCACGCCAGTGCAGAAGAATGGGAGGGGGGAAAATAGACAGCAGGAGGAGTACGGCAAGGTGCTCGACCCTCCGCCACCAGAAGTCCCCCCTTATCTGCCCGTGAGCATGGTCACCGCAACCATGGACGCGACAGTGCTGGGCGAGCACCGCACGTCCAGTCTGCGATGCGCGACGTTGACGTGCAGTGGCGGCGCCCACGCCTACCCAGGCATCAGGGGCCAGGGGCAGGGGGAGGGGCCGCCAGGCACGTCACAGCTCCCGGAAGAGGAGAACCAGCCAGCTCTATGCATTTCGTGGCTGGGAGGCCACTCGTCAGGAGCGAGCACAAGATATATCTATAAGTAAAAAATTAATTGGTTTTAGATGAAATAATATAGATGAACATATATAGTGGTGGGGTATGAAACCCTCAAACCAAATACCTGTTAACACTAGGTGTCCGTATGGTGGTGACATAAAAATGGGGTACCATTACCATCCGGATAAATGCTCCCAACCGCGGATATCACGTTCAAAACGCCCTAACAGGCATCGGCCAGAGCAGGCACAGAAAAGCAAGGCAACCTAGAGGTAAGTTGAAAATGGAGGTGAACCAAAGTGATCTGGACAGGAAGGGACAATGGGGAAGTGAGTGAATAAAACCAAGCTGGAGGAAAGGTAAGGGAGGTGAAAAACAAGCAGCCGGGGGCTGAGATGTGAAGTGTACTGAAGAGTGAGGGGGTTTGGAACAGGTGCGTGAACATCAGTAAGAGATGGGACATGAAGACCAGAAAGTGAGTGGGTTGAGTGAACAAAGTACCTGTGTGGAACGTGGCTGGTGACAGGATCCTGAATTGGCGTGCAAGTCTGAGTGAAGAGGGAGCCTTGAATGTCAGTACCCGCCCAGGGGGCGCCTATATAGGCGCCGGAACAATGACGCTGCCGACTTTACGTCAGTGCAGCAGAGTGGGAGGGGGAAAAATAGGTGGCAGGAGGAGTCCGGCAAGGTGCTCGACCCTCAGCCACCAGAAGTCCCCTTATCTGCTCGCGAGCGTGGTCACCGCAACCATGGATGTGACAGTGCTGGGCGAGCACCGCACGTCCAGTCTGGGATGCGTGACACTGATGTGCAGTGGTGGCGCCCATGCCTCCCCAGGCATCAGAGGCCGGGGGTAGGGGGAGGGGCCGCCGGGCACGTCAAAGCTCCCGGAAGAGGAGAACCAGCCAGGCGGCAGGTAAACCCAGCTAGGTTCACACCACCACCAAAGCTGAATCCGAGTACAATCCATTGGCATTGAAAACAGATAAATAATAAATAAAAAACATACAATGGGTTGTCAAGATAGTAAGAGATGGGACATGAAGACCAGAAAGTGAGTGGGTTGAGTGAACAAAGTACCTGTGTGGAACGTGGCTGGTGACAGCAAGGAGAGAAATCCTGAATTGGCGTGCAAGTCTGAGTGAAGAGGGAGCCTTGAATGTCAGTACCCGCCCAGGGGGCGCCTATATAGGCGCCGGAACAATGACGCTGCCGACTTTACGTCAGTGCAGCAGAGTGGGAGGGGGAAAAATAGGTGGCAGGAGGAGTCCGGCAAGGTGTTCGACCCTCAGCCACCAGAAGTCCCCTTATCTGCTCGCGAGCGTGGTCACCGCAACCATGGATGTGACAGTGCTGGGCGAGCACCGCACGTCCAGTCTGGGATGCGTGACACTGATGTGCAGTGGTGGCGCCCATGCCTCCCCAGGCATCAGAGGCCGGGGGTAGGGGGAGGGGCCGCCAGGCACGTCAAAGCTCCCGGAAGAGGAGAACCAGCCAGGCGGCAGGTAAACCCAGCTAGGTTCACACCACCACCAAAGCTGAATCCGAGTACAATCCATTGGCATTGAAAACAGATAAATAATAAATAAAAAACATACAATGGGTTGTCAAGATAACTAAAATTTAAAAAAAAATATAGGATAAAAAAAAATTGTCATAGGATGAAAGGTTGCAAGGAAGGGTAATGCTGGTGGAGGTAATATAGCATACCATGTGCTTCCATCCCTGTGACTAATATTGAATAAGTTTAAAAAGAAATGTTTAGGGACTTTGTATGAACGCATGGCCTGGTAAGACCCATTCTTCCATCCCTCTGGACTTTGAATGAAATTGTGGCCTGGTAAGGTCACACATTTCCATCCCTATCATAAATCAAAGGGGAGAGAGCAAAGGGGGTGGGACTTTAAATGAAGAACCTGGTTGCAAAAAGGTAAGTTGGTGAACATATTAGGTTTTATTGATTGCCATCTGATATAACCAAACATAGCAGTTAAGTACAACGATAATGGTATATAATAATACAGTACATAGAGTCATAAGATCAGTATCACATAATATAGCAAGCAACAGCCTTATAGGGTTCACCAGAATGATCATTGAATAAAACAATAATGCATCATAGTACTTGCAGAGCCTATGAACTTCTTGGTCCTAAATGGGAGTATTAAATGTAGACTTGATATTCGAGTAGTGTTAAATGGAAACATGGCGTATGGCAGCTCTACGCGTTTCGGCCACTCGTCAGGAGCGAGCACAAGATATATCTATAAGTAAAAAATTAATTGGTTTTAGATGAAATAATATAGGTGAACATGTATAGTGGTGGGGTATGAAACCCTCAAACCAAATACCTGTTAACACTAGGGGTCTGTATGGTGGTGGAATAAAAACGAGGTACCATGACCGTCCGGATAAATACTCCCAACCGGGTGCCGCAGCGGGCATCACGTCCAAAATGCCCTAACAGGCATCAGCCAGAGCAGGCACGGAAAAGCAAGGCAACCTAGAGGTAAGTTGAGAATGGGGGTGAACCAAAGTGAACTGGACAGGAGGTGACAATGGGGAAGTGAATGAATAAAACCAAGGTGGAGGAAAGGTGAGGGAGGTGAATAATAATAATGTTATGAATAAACCTCTTTTTGATCAAGTAATTTATTTATTTGTTTTTCCCCAACATCTACATCTCATTCAAAGTCCCAAATTTCTCCTTTTCCACTTTGTACCCAAATTAAATTTATATAATTTTTTTCACATGAATAGAACTTTTTTGGTGGTATCTGATCATCACTTTTTTATTTTTTGCTATATACAGTTGTGCTTATAAGTTTACATACCCTGGCAGAATTTATGATTTATTGGCCATTTTTCAAAGAATATGAATGATAACACAAAAACTTTTCTTTCACTTATGGTTAGTGTTTGTCTGAAGCCTTTTTTACTCTTTTTAAATCATAATCATAACAGAAATGACCCAAATAACCCTGATCAAAAGTTGAGTTTGCCCCAGTTCTTAATACTGTGTATTGTCCCCTTTAACATCAATGACCGACTAAAGTCTTTTGTGGTATTTGTGGATGAGGCTCTTTATCTTCTCAGATGGTAAAGCTGCCCATTCCTCTTGGCAAAAAGCCTCCAGTTTCTGTAAATTCTTGTGCTGTCTTGCATGACCTGCATGTTTGAGATCTCCCCAGAATGGCTCAATGGAATTGAGGTCAGGAAACTGAGATGGCCCCTCAAGAAACTTCATTTTATTCTGCTATAGAGTTTAGAAAGGACAAAAATAGTCAACTGACTGCACCGCATCCCATAATAAACTGTAAAGTAAAGACAAAGGCTAAGTTTAGCCTATACGGGGATAGGGAAAAGAGAAAGAAATTCCCTTTTCCCCAGGGACTTTTAAGGTGCTTCTTAAATCAACAATTCAACAATAATTTCCGTACCAGTTAAAATTATTATTTTTATTTAATAAAGATTAAAACCATCTGTGTCTCACATAAAAAGAAAGAGACATAAAAAAGCGCTTAAACATAGATAAATTTGACATAAATTCATTAACATAATATAATGCTACATAAAGCAGCTACTTATAGGTGCCATAACAATCTGCCGCTTGCTCGACATGTTTCGCTCAAATGTGAGCTTCTTCAGGAGTATTTAAAGGCAAATGATTGTGGTGGACTCTGAATAATGAGAAAATGAGCAAAAATCAATACATCAAAAATTCAAATATGTACGAAATATATACATAATATAACCCAAAATATTGGATTTGGTTGATACAATGGTACAGAACACTGGAGTGTATATACATAAATCTAAAAACCAAATAAACCAGACAAGTATAGGTAAAGGAGATTTGAATTGCATATCTTACCCAGCTGCAGTGCAACCCTGTAGATTAAATGCCCGCATAGAATAAAGCTGATGCCAACTTTTAAGGTAGGGGATTCTCATAGAAGAGGAACCTCAATGTCAAAAAGGTGACCACAGGGGTATGAAAAGTATTTAAACAGGCCCTTTGGGAAATAAAAGATAAAGTGTAAATTAAACGAAGGGATCGCATAAGATATCACTTTGATACCACAACAACCATATATTTAAGAGTGTATTACCTTAAATAGAACCAATTGCTAAACCTGGTCGGGACCATAAAGGTCTCCCAGCCAGTGCGGATTATAACAATGGGGATGGGCACCAAAATCTGATAGGCTAAACCCTAGGTGAAGGCACGGTTAAACTGTCCTAAGAGAACGATTCCCCTCACAGCAGTTTCCTGAGTGAGGAGAAAAAGGGGAGAAAATATCACAAAGGGCCATTGAAAATCAAAAAGCTCATAACACTAGCCGTGATAACAAGGCTGGAGAGGAGCAACTTACTTGAAAGGCATCCAACGGCACATAGGCTTGAGGGAGCTAGGAGCGTCCTCCGTGGTTGAGCACCGATATCAGAGTATACGCGGTGTTCAACCGCCTTTAAATACCCCCATCCAGGCGGCGTCTGATTTCACCGCCGGGATGCGGACGTTCATTGAGATTGCCTGCGTCATGACGTGGGAGGGCGCCGCGGCGTCATTCTGACGCTAGCGGCGTCCATAATCCTTAATGCGCATGTCTGAATGGTATTGGAGCCTGTGACACATACGAGTGTCCCACAGTGCCATTTTGAGTAGGGGAAGGAAAGAGGGAAAAGGGAAAAGCAAGCATTATCATCCTGGAACACCAGTCCAAGTATGCAGTCACTGTTATTAAAACTTAAAAGCTTGCAAGAAACGGTTTCCTAAAAGTATATTGGAGGCTCCTAAAAAACGTGATCTAAACCTAGAAGGACCAATTCTGACATGACCAGACTCAATTGTTAGGGCCGCCACCGTGGGGGCGATTGGTTCTTCACCCCCATCGGTGGGTGCCCTGGGCGTCCGTGTGGTCGAGATTGACAGAGGTGGTCCCAAACAATTTTTGAGAATCCATTGGCCAAAATCAATATTATTCTCCAAACATTGGAGGAATAAAAGCGGGAACAGAGGTATATTAATGGCTGCAGCCTGTAAGATAGGCAATCATTTCAGTGGAAATCCAAAGATGTCGCATACAACAATACAATGTGCATAGTGCCAATACATCTGTTAAATATCCAATTTTATATCAGACATAAATACAGAATAATACCTGCTTCAATGAGAATTAGAAACATGAGATAGAATGAGTAGTAGGAACAAACAAAATGAGAGGGAGGGGGGGGGGGGGGGGGAGGGGGGGGTTGGGGGGGGGGAAAGAGAGGAGGGGGAGAAAGGGGGGGGGGAGAGGGGGGAGGGTTGTATTACAGAGAATTATTGATTTTGTAGAATGGCTAACTACTGTGGGAATGCCTTCGATGGCTTGATGGGTCACATTCAACAATCACAAAATGCCTCCAATGGAGGTCTGTCTATGGAACGTTTCTTCTTGAGACTGCAACGCATGCTTGAGAAGAAATCAAGACTATTTTGGAATAAATGGTATTTTCTGAAGTACATTGAAGAGAACATCTCTCCCTGGGGTTTAAGAATCCAGATCTTCCCCACTATTACCCAATTAGAGCCAGAATTTAAACTAGAATGGGAAGAGAATTTGCAAAGTTGCTCTAAGAAAATGATGGAGCTCCTGTGCAAACACTACACTACTGAGCTATCTCTTGTAGATAAGGAAATTGAGAAGTTACATTATGACAATCCAGCCATCATTGCAGAGGCCCTCTTCTCTACACGAGAAAATGAACTCAAATCAAATTTAGAACTATATGTAACAGACATTTTAAAAACAAAAGAAAAAAAATATATCAGAGACAAATTAGCGTATGATAACAAACAAGCCTATAATTGGTCACAAAACAATGATAAGAGAAAAAAAACGCAATAACCAAACACGCCAATTCAAACAGGCGAACAGTGAACCCAGTGATTCTGACTCATCTGTCTCCTCTGTTTCTTCACTACAGGCACAGGATTTCACACGATTCACAAGAACCCAGGATTCTTTGAATTCGAAACACGTTAAAGAAAATGCACCTACGGGTTCGGTTAGACGCACTCCAAACTTCAAGACAACTATGGTCACTCGGGCGGGTGCTAACAAAAGTTCACTCACTAACGCACCGGTTCACCCTGAAACACTTTTTAACACTTGTACAACCACTTGTGCACTTACACCCGGTCTGAACACCTCGGTAAGCAACACTAATACTTTGCCTTCACAGCAGGATTTTCGTCCGGCCCCAATTTTCACTCAGATGATGACGGACCCCAAGAGACCCACAAGCTTGGATTTGGGGAATCCCAAACCACAGAAACTCAACTCGAGGTGATTAATATCTCCTCGTATCCTTTATCGGCAGAACAAGTCTCTGTTTTGAAGCTTGGCCTCACTTTCTGCCCTACGCGAAAGATAGACCCCTTCGAATTGATAAAAGACCTCAATTTATTTTCAAGGAAACTTATGTTTAAAATTCTATATGACAGGCCTCCTCCAGCTATCCGAAGTTCATCGTTTGAGAATCCTCTTTGGAAGGAGATGTCCATCAATGACATAAAAGCCATGGAGGATCTAATGGAGCTGTGGGAGGAGGGGGGGATCAGTGAAACAGACCTGCTCGAGGCTTGTGCCCTCGAAACGGCTGTTGACCCCCCGCCCCCTCCCCCACCTCCATTGATCCTTCCCCATCTCCCCAACACTGCTCCATTTGGCAACTATAAACCCAAATCGTCCAAATTTCCTGCTCTGCAAGGCAATCCGAACGTATGGGCGTTCACTAATCAAGTCACCAAAGAGATTATGGAAACTAAATGGAAGAATACCTCTGAGACCAATCTAACCCCCGCCCAAACTCAGGCTCTAAAATCCTTACAGCAAAATCAAGATATTATTATCAAGCCTGCCGATAAGGGCGGTAATCTGGTAGTGATGGACAGGGGCCAATACGAGTCCATGGTATTGGCTATTGTTCAGAACCAAGAATGGTATCGTAAAATATCACCGACCCATGTCACCTTAACCATTAACCGCTACCAACACCTAATCGGTGCTGCTTATCGTAGCGGCCTCATTACTAAGTCCACTTGGGAATTCCTTAATGTTACAACTCCCCGAATACCCACTTTATACGCACTTCCCAAGATCCATAAAAGTCAGACTAAACCCCCGGGCCGCCCTATTGTTTCGGGCAATGGCAGTCTCACCGAGACGGCTAGTAAATTAATCGATGACTTCCTCAGGCCCCACGTGGAGGGCTTGGTGTCCTACCTTCAGGACACCAATGACCTGCTACGCGCTCTGGATGGGATTTCTATTCCCCCGGGCGCGTGGCTGGTGGCCCTTGACGTGGAGGCCTTGTATAACTCCATCCCCCATTCCCAGGGGGTTGAAGTTGTCAATTATTTCATTTCTCAAAATCTTGAGACATCTGTACAGTACAATGAGTTCATTCTGAACCTGTTGATGTTTATTCTTTCCAACAACATTTTCCTATTTGGAGGATCCCACTACCTCCAGATACAGGGGGTGGCTATGGGGACCAAGTGTGCCCCCTCCTATGCCAACCTGTATCTGGGGGGGTGGGAACGTGAATTATTCTCCAATGATGATATGCAGAAATTTATGGATCAAATCCCCTTATGGAGGAGATTTATAGACGATGTTTTCTTTATATGGGTGGGCTCCCAAGACCTTCTCTTGATTTTTTTGGAAAGTTTAAAAATCAATAGGTTCAACCTCAAATTTACGGTTGAATTCAGTCAATCCAGTCTGACTTTTTTGGATACCCTAATTACAGTGAAACCAGATGGTAGCATCAGAACGACCCTATACCGTAAATCCTCTGCAGCAAATTCATTGCTGCATGCCACCAGTTCTCATCCGATTCCCCTCATTAAAAGTGTACCCTATGGGCAATATCTGCGAGCTAAACGCAACTGTAGTGATGAGTCTGACTTCGAAAAGGAGGCCAAATGTTTACGTTTGCGTTTCCTAAACCGAGGATACAGCAAAAAATGCCTTAAAAAAGCATACCTCAGAGCCAAGAATCAAAACAGAGTTTCTCTTCTACACAGTAGTAGACCCAAAAAAGCAAATTCTGTAGTTAGACTCATCACTACCTACTCTAATCAACACAAACAAACACGGGAAATTCTCAACAAGTACTGGTACCTGTTGATGGGGGACGAAAAAGTAGCCAAACACTTAAACCCCTATCCGGAGATCACGTTCAGACGTTGTCGATCTTTGAGGGACTCGTTAGTACACAGTCATTATGAAAACAATATTGTCAAAGTCAAAGAAACTGATAGAGGCAGTAGGCCGTGCCATCATTGTTCCTTTTGTAGGTACATCTTGGCGACTCGAAGTCTTCTATTACCCAATGGGCACCTATACAAACCAAGATTCGCAATAACTTGTCAATCTATCGGCATTGTGTACATTATGTTATGCGAGTGCAATATGTTTTATATTGGCAAAACTAAGAGACCCTTCTTCTGTCGTATCAGGGATCATGTCTCCCTGATACGTAAAAAGAAAATGGAGACTCCGATCAGTCGCCATGTAGGTCTACATCACAATTTTGATACCAAGTGCCTACACTTCTTTGCATTGGAACATATCCCTCCTGGGGTTAGAGGGGGTAATTATGATAGGCTCCTTCTCCAAAAGGAGACTCGCTGGATACACGAATTATCTGCCCTCAAATATCCGGGCATGAATGAGGCGTTCAGTTTCAAGCCCTTTCTTTGAAAATTCAGGCATCACCAGCCCCAATTTGGCTTCTTTTTAGTTTCTGTTCATCCCTCTAGTTCCTGTCCATTTGTTCTTCCCCTCCCTCTCCCCCTCCCCCCTCTCCCCCCCCCTTTCTCCCCCTCCTCTCTTCCCCCCCCCCCCCCCCTCCCTCTCATTTTGTTTGTTCCTACTACTCATTCTATCTCATGTTTCTAATTCTCATTGAAGCAGGTATTATTCTGTATTTATGTCTGATATAAAATTGGATATTTAACAGATGTATTGGCACTATGCACATTGTATTGTTGTATGCGACATCTTTGGATTTCCACTGAAATGATTGCCTATCTTACAGGCTGCAGCCATTAATATACCTCTGTTCCCGCTTTTATTCCTCCAATGTTTGGAGAATAATATTGATTTTGGCCAATGGATTCTCAAAAATTGTTTGGGACCACCTCTGTCAATCTCGACCACACGGACGCCCAGGGCACCCACCGATGGGGGTGAAGAACCAATCGCCCCCACGGTGGCGGCCCTAACAATTGAGTCTGGTCATGTCAGAATTGGTCCTTCTAGGTTTAGATCACGTTTTTTAGGAGCCTCCAATATACTTTTAGGAAACCGTTTCTTGCAAGCTTTTAAGTTTTAATAACAGTGACTGCATACTTGGACTGGTGTTCCAGGATGATAATGCTTGCTTTTCCCTTTTCCCTCTTTCCTTCCCCTACTCAAAATGGCGCTGTGGGACACTCGTATGTGTCACAGGCTCCAATACCATTCAGACATGCGCATTAAGGATTATGGACGCCGCTAGCGTCAGAATGACGCCGCGGCGCCCTCCCACGTCATGACGCAGGCAATCTCAATGAACGTCCGCATCCCGGCGGTGAAATCAGACGCCGCCTGGATGGGGGTATTTAAAGGCGGTTGAACACCGCGTATACTCTGATATCGGTGCTCAACCACGGAGGACGCTCCTAGCTCCCTCAAGCCTATGTGCCGTTGGATGCCTTTCAAGTAAGTTGCTCCTCTCCAGCCTTGTTATCACGGCTAGTGTTATGAGCTTTTTGATTTTCAATGGCCCTTTGTGATATTTTCTCCCCTTTTTCTCCTCACTCAGGAAACTGCTGTGAGGGGAATCGTTCTCTTAGGACAGTTTAACCGTGCCTTCACCTAGGGTTTAGCCTATCAGATTTTGGTGCCCATCCCCATTGTTATAATCCGCACTGGCTGGGAGACCTTTATGGTCCCGACCAGGTTTAGCAATTGGTTCTATTTAAGGTAATACACTCTTAAATATATGGTTGTTGTGGTATCAAAGTGATATCTTATGCGATCCCTTCGTTTAATTTACACTTTATCTTTTATTTCCCAAAGGGCCTGTTTAAATACTTTTCATACCCCTGTGGTCACCTTTTTGACATTGAGGTTCCTCTTCTATGAGAATCCCCTACCTTAAAAGTTGGCATCAGCTTTATTCTATGCGGGCATTTAATCTACAGGGTTGCACTGCAGCTGGGTAAGATATGCAATTCAAATCTCCTTTACCTATACTTGTCTGGTTTATTTGGTTTTTAGATTTATGTATATACACTCCAGTGTTCTGTACCATTGTATCAACCAAATCCAATATTTTGGGTTATATTATGTATATATTTCGTACATATTTGAATTTTTGATGTATTGATTTTTGCTCATTTTCTCATTATTCAGAGTCCACCACAATCATTTGCCTTTAAATACTCCTGAAGAAGCTCACATTTGAGCGAAACATGTCGAGCAAGCGGCAGATTGTTATGGCACCTATAAGTAGCTGCTTTATGTAGCATTATATTATGTTAATGAATTTATGTCAAATTTATCTATGTTTAAGCGCTTTTTTATGTCTCTTTCTTTTTATGTGAGACACAGATGGTTTTAATCTTTATTAAATAAAAATAATAATTTTAACTGGTACGGAAATTATTGTTGAATTGTTGATTTAAGAAGCACCTTAAAAGTCCCTGGGGAAAAGGGAATTTCTTTCTCTTTTCCCTATCCCCTTATAGGCTAAATTTATTCTGCTATAGCCAATCAACTTGGCCTTGTGTTTTGGACCATTGTCATGTTGGAATGTCAAAGTACGTCACATGTGCAGCTTCTTGGCAGATGAATGCAAAATGTTCCTCCAGTATTTTTTGATAACATACTGCATTCATCTTGCAATGCATATATAAGTAAATGATTTCGCGCAGAACACTTCTATACAAATAAAAATTACTCCCATAAATATCATGTGTCAAATAGTGCATTAAGTGACTGGGTGGAATGATCATCAAATAATCCCATCTGGGAAATCATGTGCAACCTGAGAAAATTGCCCAATGATGGGATATAATCAATGGTGGGATAAAGTAAATTAATAAATACCCAATGTGGGATAGTAAGTAACAAGGTGTTGATCAATACATAAATGAAAGTCAATGTGCTGATGGTGACTGATAAGAGTTCATTGGTAGAGGTGCATCATCAGTAAATATGCATCAGTGGTGTTTAAAGTTCATAAATATTTTCTTCCTTGATTGCAGTGAAAAATATAAACAAAGAAGCTCTTGGTGCAAACGTGCTCACAGTGCCCTTACTTTAAGGGGCTTTGATAAAAGCCTTAATTGTAGGGAATCTTAGATGACAATGATGTTGGTTGTGATGGATGCTGCTGGATGGTGGATGATTGGATGGCATCAGATGGATAGACGTCCTTGGTAGATACACATCAGGCTTTCCTCAAGATCCCAGGAGTCATGCCAAAGAGAAAAGAGGAAACATAGGGGGGCCAGATGTCGGGTTAAACTGCGCAAGTAGCAACACCAACAGGAAACCAGGTCACGATAGAGGGCTTGTATGGGATGCAAATCAAATACTCAGTAAAAAAAAAAAATGTTCCTGTTTTGTACAGTTCAACTACCTTTTGCCTCAGATCCTTTGACAATTCTTTTGCTTTCCCCATGACTCAGAATCCAGAAACGTCAGTGCAGCACTGGATAAAAGATGCAAGGGTCTGCCAGTAGTCCAGAAACTCATTGACCTTTTATACACACACACTAATTACAAGCAAACAGATCACAAGTGAGGATGGCTACCTTTAATAACCATTCAAACCCTTTTGTGTCAACTTGTGTGCATGTTATCAGGCCAAAATCACCAGGGTATGTAAACTTTTGATCAGGGTCATTTGGGTAGTTTCTGTTGTGATTGTGATTTAAAAAGAGTAAACACAGTTGATTGATAATAAATGGCTTCACCCAAACACTAACCATGAGTGAAGGAAAAGTTTTTGTGTTATTCATATTCTCTAAAAAATGGTCAAGAAATCATAAATTCTGCCAGGGTATGTAAATTTATGAGCACAACTGTAAATAAAAAAGACCAACATTTTTGAAAAAATAAAATAGTATTTTTTAATTTCTGTTATAAAATATATCCAAATAAAGTAAAATTTCTTTATAATTTTAAGCAAAAATTTATTCCGCTACATGTCTTTGTTAAAAAAAAATCCCAACTCCCATGACGAGTTTTTTGAAGTTCTAAATTTTTGGAAATCAAATAAAATACGTTTGTTTTTTCACAATTATTTTTTTAAGCATACTGTTACCAGTGTAGTACAACATTGTCATATGACTGGTGTGGTGGTGATCAGGGATACTGACTGATGATATGTAAAAAAATTAATTATATTAAATTATATTTTTAAACATTTTTTTATTTTTTGATACTTTTTTATATTTGTTTAAACTTTTTTATAGTTTTGCATTTTTTTTGCATTCTTTTTTTACATCCTGTCATCCGAGTGACACTGTACTACTTTGGTACTCAGTTTTTTTGTTTTTTTTTACACTGTTATTGCTTATACAGTCATGATCACTGAATAAGCAATAGCTTTAACTGTCATGAATTTGCTGATAGCCTAAATATTTACTGCTGCTCAGGTGCTCTGGGGTTCAGCAAAATGGCAGACTCCAGCAAGAAGAAACAGGAAGAATTCTGGAGGCGATTTACAGTACACACTAATTTTGGTAGCGTACTTATTAATATGGAATATATGTTCCTTGCTAGAGCATTTATTTAATCAAGTTTTTATGGGTAATGTCCTTCTTTAACCACTTCAATACCAGGCACTTTCCCCCCTTCCTGCCAGGACAATTTTTAGCTTTCAGCACTGTCGCACTTTGAATGACAATTTTGCAGTCATGCAACACTGTACCCAAACTAAATATTTATCATTTTCTTCCCACAAATAGAGCTTTCTTTTGGTGGCATTTGATCACCTCTGTGGTTTTTAATTTTTGCGCTATATACAAAAAAGACCGACAATTTTGAAAAAAAAATTGATGGGCACTGATAGGCGGCACTGATAGGCAGCACTGATGGCAGTGATAGGCGGCACTGATGGCACTGATAGGCGACACTGATGGGCACTGATAGGCGTTACTGGATAGGCAGCACTGATAAGGAGCTAATGACAGGCATTACTGAGTGGCACTGATTGGCCCTTTGATGGGGCACTGACAGTCATTACTGATGGGGCACTGATTGGAACTTTTTTGGACACTGATTGGCACTGTTGTGAGCACTGATTTGCACATTTATGGGCACTGACAGGCTTTATAAAGGGGGACAGGCTGGCAGGTGATGGGCACTGATTGGCAGCTGATGGGCACCTTTTGATGGGGGCTGTGCTGATAATCAATGTACTGATTATCAGCATAGACCCCCCTCTGACAGGGAGAGATACCGATCGGCTCACTCTGTCAGCGTGAACTGAGGAAAGCCGCTTACCAGCACTTCCTGGTTCACAAGATGATCAGCTGTGATTGGTCACAGTTGATCACATGGTATGAAGCCTCTGTCAGAGAGGCTTCATACCACGATCGGAGTTGCGGTGTGGCGCGCTGGCTTTATTATCCTGATTATGTCATATGACATCCGATCAGGATAACCCAACCACTTTGCCGCTGTCATTTTGCTATATGGCGGGCGCGGCAAGTGGTTAAAGGATCTTCTACTGGCAGTTTGGTGCCAGATACCACAGCATACCTTCAGAGGTCTAGTGCAATCCATGCTGCGATCGGTCAAGGCTGTTTTGGTGGTAAAAGGGGTACCTACTCAGTATTAGAAAGGGCATCATAGTATAATGTTATGGCTGATCAGTGTACTGTATATGCATAGTCTACATATGGTATACTATATGATTTTTTTTATATGCCTTTTTGCTTAGTACATTTCTTAGTGAGCAGGACGTACACCTTTTTTTCTTTATTTCAGGTTACTTCCGTTGAACATCTTATAAGAATAGCAAGCACAAAAGCAACATTATTTGAATATTAAACATGAATGGCAAAAAAGAACTGCACCATACACATTGGATATCAATGTATAATAAGCTGGATAGGTCAATAGATTGCAAATGTGAGCTAACATTCATGCATGGATATGGTTCTGTGATCTTATTGTACCTATATAGTATATCCTTCAAATTTTTTATTTATTTAGTAAGTTTACCCTATGTTATACTGTATATCAAGTGTGTGTGTGTGTGTTTGTAGATATTCAGTCTATTTATTGATGTTTTGTATACAAATATACAAATTTCTTAGGGGACACAACAATAGTATTATTAAATAATTTAAAAAAGGCCAAAAAAACTGTGGTTTATTTTTGTCTCACATTTAAGATTAACTCTGTATTATGAAATACAGCAATTTTGCTATACTCAAGTTTTTTTAAGTTAATCAAATTGCAAGAAGTAATAAATAAATAAATAACATATCAATCAATAAAGGTTTATATCTCCTTGAACCACATCAACTCCTCCAAGCTGCTCATGAAATCAATGAACGCAGTTAGTACAAGCAGCTGACTTATCAGTCCTGCAATCAGAATATTCACAAATGCTAAGGAATGGGTCTCTGAAGAATTGTTTGTAACTGAAAAGTGATGCTGTGGCTGACATTAAGATGCCAAGAGGCTGCAAGCCAGGCCTCCTGTGTCACCTTAGCAGTGAATAATTGGGCCTCTGCATATTCCTTGTCATAAGTGGCAGGAGTGAAGGGGCCCCAAGGATTTCACTGGCAGGACCATTGCAACGATCGCAAGATAAATTAAAACACGGTCTTGAAAAGCATGATTGTAGATGACAGTTCAGGGCAATTGTAACTGTACCATTTGTCCTGATGCCCATATGCTCTTTACCTAGTTGCAGATAATGCTGAGGGTAAAGAATGACCACTTAAAAACCAGATATAGCTTCAATGTCACTAGCTATAGAGAAGTTTTAGCTGTTCTTAAAGAAAACTTGCTAACTTTTTTTTATATTTAAAACACAACCTTAATGTTTCCCTTGATTATAAATGCTGAATTACTCCTTTCAGGGTATTGCTGTATATACATGTTTTAGTTATTGCTATTGGAATATAATTTGTTTTCATTTTTGTTTGTTGTTAAATTAAAATATTTTGTTGCAAAGTCATTCCAGTTAACCAGTTTTTTGTGTATTTAACTAAAACAGGGTATATGTTTTTGTTTTCAATGCACATCAGTGTTCATATTCTACACTTTCTTGCATATAATTTATTAAGCTATTTCAAGCTAAAGAAAAAAAAAATCTATGTTTGGTGGTTAAATGGTATTCTCTGTTAAAACATTGTAAAATGTCCTATGTCTGCAATATTAGAATTTGGGAAGGACAAAGATAGTCAACTGAAAGCACCACATCCCATGATTAAAGACTAGAAAAAACGGGAGGGAGGGGGAATAATTTTCCCCAGGGACTTTTAAGGTGCTGTCAAAAACTATAGTCAAAAAGTTTAAAAAATCTGTACACTCATATTAAATAAAATTATTATTTATTAAATCAAGATTAAAATATCTATGCCTCACATAGAAAATGAGACATGATTATAAAACACTTTGACATAGACAATTTCACCCAAAATACATTCACATTGAGCAATGCACCATAAAGCAACTACTTAGAGAAGCCATGACAATCTGCCGCTCGACATGTTTCGCTCTAAAACGAGCTTCTTCAGGAGTTTGTAGGCAATGATTGTGGTGAGCTCTGGATGATAGGAAAATAAACAATAATCAATACACGATTTCAACATATATAGAGTACACCTCATGAAATAGGGTTTAATTTAACAAGATAGAGGTTAGTACAGAATATTGAGATACTGTATATAAGTTCAACAGTTTTGCCAAATATCTGTTACAAAATTTAAGTGTTACAAAATTTAAGTTTGCACATCTTACCAGGCTGTAGTGCATCAATGTAGAATAGGTACTTCAACAGAATTAAATCAATATCGAACCGGTACGCTCTCATACAAAAAGGGACAGCGCTGCCATGCTGTGACCACAGAGGAATACAAAGTTTTAAAACGGCCCTTTAAAAAGCAGATTATATTTGAGAAATTAGAACAAGGGGATCGCATCCCATTTATTTCTTTCCTGTTTGGTCTAGAGGAGTGTATTACCTTCAGTAGAACCAATCATGGATCCATGCCTTAAACCAGAAGGTCTCTCAGCAGATGCACGTTAAATAGGTAGGGATAACACCATGGTCTGGTAGACTAGTCAGTGGTGATCACACAATGAGGTAAAGTGGAGGGAAGGATCAGCATCAACACTGCTTTCTAAATGAAAGATGGAGTACAATAAAAGGGGCCATTAGAATTCAAAAGGTGTAGCCCAGTTTGTACTGCGGCTGCAGAAAAAGAACTTACTTGGAAATCGATAATCCGGCAGAAAGGCTTGAGGGAGCTTCACGCTGCCTCTGTGGGGCGACGCCGGTAGCAGAGCTGTAGGCGGTACACAGCCGCCTTTATATACCCCCATCGCGGCGGCGTCTGGCCTCGCCGCCGGGATGCGGACGCTCGTTAGGAGCCGGCTACGTCACGACGGGGAAAGACGTAGCGGCGTCATACTGACGTCAGCTACGTTTTCTGGGGCTTAGTGCGCATGTCAAAGCCTGTAAAGACGTCACCGGCGCCAAAAGGCGCCATCTTGACTAAGGGAAAGAAAGAGGTAAAAAAAGTGATGGTTTGTAGCATTATGCTTACCTTTAAATGTTCTTACTATATTAACAATATGTTCCCTTGGATTTGTTAAATAGAGGCTCATACGCCTTATGATAGAGTATCGAAAACCCCCACCATGGTATAGCCGGACCCAGTTTAAAGGGCCACCATCAAGGAGGCGATTGGTTCAGCCTCCACTAATGGGTGCCCTGGGCGTCCGTGTGGTCTTGATTGGCAGAGACAGTCCCAGTATGAGAGTGTTCATAACCGTACGATTAATACCTAGTATCAAAAATGATGAAAACACCCTTCCTAGGTGTAGGTTTGCAACCACAGCCTGCAAGGTGCATATAACAACAGCTCAGTAGAATTTCAATGACATTAAATGTAAAATATACAAAACATGTGGTCACATTACAACTATTTCTATTCATTTTATGGCTCATAAATACCTATGATGCCAAATCTATTCAGAATTTAACAATACTGAACATAACAAATGACCTGGGAGGAGAGAAAAAAAAAAAAAAAAAAGCAGAGAAGAAAAATAAAAAAAAAAAAAAAAAAAAAAACCAAAGAAAAAGAAAAATCAGGGAAAGGCAAGAAAGGCATACAAAAGGAACCAGGCCAACCCCACAGACACAAGCCAAGGATGTTTCCGCTTTTAGAGAAATGGCTTAAAACTGAACGCATCGTTCATGCCTGGATGCTGAAGCGCCGATAACTTATGTATCCAGCGTGCTTCCTTTTGAAGGAGGAGCTTATCATAGTCACCCCCTCTGTCCCCAGGGGGGATATGTTCCAAGGCAAAAAAATGTAGGCAATCAGCATCAAAGCCATGCTGCAACCCAACATGGCGGCTGATAGGGGTCTCCATCCTTTTTTTCTGTATCAGGGAGACATGATCCCTAATTCGACAGAAGAAGGGTCTCTTTGTCTTCCCGATATAGAACATCTTACACTCACACAGCATAATATATACTATACCAATAGATTGGCACGTTGCCGCAAATCTTGGTTTAAATAAATGTCCATTGGGCAATAAAAGGCTTCGGGTCGCCAGAATATACCTACAGTAAGAGCAGTGATGGCAAGGTCTACTACCCCTATCCGCCTCTTTAATTTTAACAATGTGGCTTTCATAATGGCTATGCACCAACAAGTCCCTCAGAGATCGACTTCGTCTGAAAGTGATCTCGGGATATGGATTTAAATGTTTGGCCACTTTTTCGTCTCCCATTAATAGATACCAGTACTTTTTCAGGATGTCGCGGGTTTGTTTGTGTTGACTCGAGTAGGTAGTGATGAGTCTGACTCCAGGGTTCGCCTTTTTAGTTTTCGTATTATGCAAAAGAGAGACTCTATTTTGATTTTTAGCTCTGAGGTATGCTTTTTTGAGGCATTTTTTACTGTATCCTCGATGAAGAAAACGTGAGCGTAGACATTTAGCTTCCTTCTCAAAGTCAGACTCATCACTACAATTGCGTTTTGCTCGCAAGTATTGCCCGTAGGGTACGCTAGTGATCAGGGGGACTGGATGGGAGCTGGTGGCATGCAGCAGGGAATTTCCTGCAGAGGGTTTCCGGTATAGAGTTGTGCTGATGCTGCCATCCGATTTAACTATGATTTGAGTATCCAGAAAAGTCAGACTAGATTGACTAAATTCAACCGTGAACTTAAGGTTGAACCTATTGATTTTTAAACTCTCCAAAAAGGACAAAAGGAGATCTTTGGGGCCCACCCATATGAAAAAGATGTCATCAATAAATCTCCTCCATAGGGGGATTTGTTCCATATATTGCTGCATATCGTCTCTGGAAAATAATTCCCGTTCCCATCCCCCCAGATACAGGTTGGCATAGGAGGGGGCGCATTTGGTCCCCATAGCCACCCCCTGTATCTGGAGGTAATGGGATCCCCCAAATAGGAAGATGTTATTGGAAAGGATAAACAACA
Source organism: Lithobates septentrionalis (assembly GCA_037952835.1). Classification (NCBI taxonomy): domain Eukaryota; kingdom Metazoa; phylum Chordata; class Amphibia; order Anura; family Ranidae; genus Lithobates; species Lithobates septentrionalis. The sequence continues at coordinate 4,260,061 of JBBDGP010000158.1, forward strand.
ATAGATTCAAAATGAATCCATTGTATTGAGAGGATATTTCATGATTTTGAAAAAGAAAGTCCTTAACAGTCTCAACCCCCTGCTGGTGGGGAATGGAGTTATATAAGGCCTCCACGTCGAGGGCTACCAGCCACGCGCCCCCGGGGAGGGAAACCCCATCGAGGGCGCGTAGCAGGTCGTTGGTGTCCTGGAGATAGGACACCAAACCCTCGACGTGGGGCCTAAGAAAATCGTCAATGAGTTGGCTTGCTGTCTCGGTGAGGCTGCCATTGCCCGAAACAATCGGGCGGCCCGGGGGTGAGGTCTGACTTTTATGGATTTTCGGAAGAGCATATAATGTGGGTATTCGCGGAGATGTAACATTTAGGAATTCCCAGGTAGACTTGTTAATGAGACCACTGCGATAGGCTGAACCAATAAGATATTGGTAACGGTTGATAGTTAGGGTGACATGGGTTGGTGATACTTTGCGGTACCATTCATGGTTTTGGACAATGGCCAGCACCATTGATTCGTATTGGCCCTTGTCCATCACCACTAGGTTGCCGCCCTTGTCCGCAGGCTTAATTATAATATTTTGGTTTGATTGCAAAGATCTTAAGGCCTCGGCCTGGAGAGGGGTCAGATTGGTTTCGGAAGTATTCCTCCATTTAGTTCCCATAATCTCCTTGGTAACTTGGTTGGTAAACGCCCATACATTGGGATTACCTTGCAGAGCAGGGAATTTCGAGGATTTGGGTTTGTAATTGTGAGGTGTAGCAGTAGTCAAAGAGTGAAGTTGGACCAATGGGGGTGGGGGAGGGGGCGGGGGGTCAGCAGCCGTTTCAAGGGCAAGGGCCTCGAGCAGGTCTGTCTCATTGACCCCCCCCTCCTCCCACAGCTCCATTAGGTCCTCCATGGCCTTAATATCATTAATGGACATGTCCTTCCACAGAGGGTTATCCAGAGAAGAACTTTGGATAGAAGGAGGTGGTCTGTCGTAAAGGATTTTAAACATAAGTTTTCTTGAAAATAGGTTGAGGTCTTTTATCAATTCGAAAGGGTCTACCCTTCGCGTAGGGCAGAAGGTAAGACCCAATTTTAACACAGAAGTTTGTTCTGCCGAAAGCGGACAGGAAGAAATGTTAATCACCTCGAGTTGAGTTTCTGGGGTTTGGGATTCCCCAGGTCTGAACTCATGGTTCTTTTGGGATCCGACATCATCTGAGTGAAAATCGAAGCTGGACGAAAATCCTGCTGTGAAGAAGAGTTAACATTACTTACCGAGGTGCTCGGACCCGTAGTGAGTGTGCAGGTGGTTGTGCAAGTGTTGGGGAGAGATTCAAGGTGTGCCGGTGCGCTAGTGAGTGAGCTTTTGTTTGTACCCGCTCGAGTGACCATAGGTGTCTTGGGATTAGGGGTGCGTCTGGAACTGCCGGCTGATGCATTTTCTCTTGAGTGTTTGGAATTCAGTGAATCCTGAGTTCTAGTGAGACGTGTAAATTCTTGTGCCTGTAGTGAAGAAATGGAAGAGGCGGATGAGTCAGAATCACTGGGTTCACTATTCGCCTGTTTCGTTTGACGTGTTTGATTATTGCGTTTTTTTCTTTTATAGTTATTTTGTGACCAATTATATGCTTGTTTGTTATCATAGGCTAATTTGTCTCTGATATATTTTTTTTCCTTTGTTTTTAAGATTTCTGTTACATAGATTTCCAAATTCGTTTTGAGTTCATTTTCACGTGTGGGAAAAAGACCATCTGTAGTGATGGCTGAATTATCCTGGTATAACTTCTCAATTTCCTTATCCACCAAGGACAATTCAGTCGTATAGTGTTTGCATAGGAGTTCCATCATTATTTTGGAGCAGCTCTGCAAATTCTCCTCCCACTCAAGTTTGAAGTCTAGCTCCAATTGGGTGATGGTGGGGAAAATCTGAATTCTCAGACCCCAGGGAGAGATGTTCTCTTCAGTGTATTTTAGAAAATACCATCTATTCCAAAATAGTCTTGATTTCTTCTCGAGCATGCGTTGCAGTCTCGAGAAGAAACGTTCCATAGAAAGGCCTCCATTGGAGGTATTTTGTGATTTATGAATATGGTCCATCAGGCCATCAAATGCATTTCCACAATAGTTGGCCATCATTTAAAGTTAGTAGATCTCCAAAGTCAGCCCCCAATGAGGCAAACAGAAGAAAAAACAATACAATACCGAAACCAAACCCACAGACTAACCACTGCCTACCACATAAATATTGTAGTATGTACCAACTATGGAAGCATAAAAGTAAAGAAAAATAAAAGAAAAAGAGAAGAACAAAAAAGGGGAGAGTTTGTCATTGAGGAGAATTTCCACCGAGTATCTGTTGCTAAGCAAAATCCAAAAAATTGGATGGTCCAGTGACTATGTTTGTCCCAAAAAGGATGACGGGTGGGTAACACCCTAATTGCAATATTAGAATTTGGGAAGGACAAAGATAGTCAACTGAAAGCACCACATCCCATGATTAAAGACTAGAAAAAACGGGAGGGAGGGGGAATAATTTTCCCCAGGGACTTTTAAGGTGCTGTCAAAAACTATAGTCAAAAAGTTTAAAAAATCTGTACACTCATATTAAATAAAATTATTATTTATTAAATCAAGATTAAAATATCTATGCCTCACATAGAAAATGAGACATGATTATAAAACACTTTGACATAGACAATTTCACCCAAAATACATTCACATTGAGCAATGCACCATAAAGCAACTACTTAGAGAAGCCATGACAATCTGCCGCTCGACATGTTTCGCTCTAAAACGAGCTTCTTCAGGAGTTTGTAGGCAATGATTGTGGTGAGCTCTGGATGATAGGAAAATAAACAATAATCAATACACGATTTCAACATATATAGAGTACACCTCATGAAATAGGGTTTAATTTAACAAGATAGAGGTTAGTACAGAATATTGAGATACTGTATATAAGTTCAACAGTTTTGCCAAATATCTGTTACAAAATTTAAGTGTTACAAAATTTAAGTTTTCACATCTTACCAGGCTGTAGTGCATCAATGTAGAATAGGTACTTCAACAGAATTAAATCAATATCGAACCGGTACGCTCTCATACAAAAAGGGACAGCGCTGCCATGCTGTGACCACAGAGGAATACAAAGTTTTAAAACGGCCCTTTAAAAAGCAGATTATATTTGAGAAATTAGAACAAGGGGATCGCATCCCATTTATTTCTTTCCTGTTTGGTCTAGAGGAGTGTATTACCTTCAGTAGAACCAATCATGGATCCATGCCTTAAACCAGAAGGTCTCTCAGCAGATGCACGTTAAATAGGTAGGGATAACACCATGGTCTGGTAGACTAGTCAGTGGTGATCACACAATGAGGTAAAGTGGAGGGAAGGATCAGCATCAACACTGCTTTCTAAATGAAAGATGGAGTACAATAAAAGGGGCCATTAGAATTCAAAAGGTGTAGCCCAGTTTGTACTGCGGCTGCAGAAAAAGAACTTACTTGGAAATCGATAATCCGGCAGAAAGGCTTGAGGGAGCTTCACGCTGCCTCTGTGGGGCGACGCCGGTAGCAGAGCTGTAGGCGGTACACAGCCGCCTTTATATACCCCCATCGCGGCGGCGTCTGGCCTCGCCGCCGGGATGCGGACGCTCGTTAGGAGCCGGCTACGTCACGACGGGGAAAGACGTAGCGGCGTCATACTGACGTCAGCTACGTTTTCTGGGGCTTAGTGCGCATGTCAAAGCCTGTAAAGACGTCACCGGCGCCAAAAGGCGCCATCTTGACTAAGGGAAAGAAAGAGGTAAAAAAAGTGATGGTTTGTAGCATTATGCTTACCTTTAAATGTTCTTACTATATTAACAATATGTTCCCTTGGATTTGTTAAATAGAGGCTCATACGCCTTATGATAGAGTATCGAAAACCCCCACCATGGTATAGCCGGACCCAGTTTAAAGGGCCACCATCAAGGAGGCGATTGGTTCAGCCTCCACTAATGGGTGCCCCGGGCGTCCGTGTGGTCTTGATTGGCAGAGACAGTCCCAGTATGAGAGTGTTCATAACCGTACGATTAATACCTAGTATCAAAAATGATGAAAACACCCTTCCTAGGTGTAGGTTTGCAACCACAGCCTGCAAGGTGCATATAACAACAGCTCAGTAGAATTTCAATGACATCAAATGTAAAATATACAAAACATGTGGTCACATTACAACTATTTCTATTCATTTTATGGCTCATAAATACCTATGATGCCAAATCTATTCAGAATTTAACAATACTGAACATAACAAATGACCTGGGAGGAGAGAAAAAAAAAAAAAAAAAAAAGCAAAGAAGAAAAAAAAAAAAAAAAAAAAAAAAAAAACAAAGAAAAAGAAAAATCAGGGAAAGGCAAGAAAGGCATACAAAAGGAACCAGGCCAACCCCACAGACACAAGCCAAGGATGTTTCCGCTTTTAGAGAAATGGCTTAAAACTGAACACATCGTTCATGCCTGGATGCTGAAGCGCCGATAACTTATGTATCCAGCGTGCTTCCTTTTGAAGGAGGAGCTTATCATAGTCACCCCCTCTGTCCCCAGGGGGGATATGTTCCAAGGCAAAAAAATGTAGGCAATCAGCATCAAAGCCATGCTGCAACCCAACATGGCGGCTGATAGGGGTCTCCATCCTTTTTTTTTTTTTTTTTTTTTTTTGTATCAGGGAGACATGATCCCTAATTCGACAGAAGAAGGGTCTCTTTGTCTTCCCGATATAGAACATCTTACACTCACACAGCATAATATATACTATACCAATAGATTGGCACGTTGCCGCAAATCTTGGTTTAAATAAATGTCCATTGGGCAATAAAAGGCTTCGGGTTGCCAGAATATACCTACAGTAAGAGCAGTGATAGCAAGGTCTACTACCCCTATCCGCCTCTTTAATTTTAACAATGTGGCTTTCATAATGGCTATGCACCAACGAGTCCCTCAGAGATCGACTTCGTCTGAAAGTGATCTCGGGATAGGGATTTAAATGTTTGGCCACTTTTTCGTCTCCCATTAATAGATACCAGTACTTTTTCAGGATGTCGCGGGTTTGTTTGTGTTGACTCGAGTAGGTAGTGATGAGTCTGACTCCAGGGTTCGCCTTTTTAGTTTTCGTATTATGCAAAAGAGAGACTCTATTTTGATTTTTAGCTCTGAGGTATGCTTTTTTGAGGCATTTTTTACTGTATCCTCGATGAAGAAAACGTGAGCGTAGACATTTAGCTTCCTTCTCAAAGTCAGACTCATCACTACAATTGCGTTTTGCTCGCAAGTATTGCCCGTAGGGTACGCTAGTGATCAGGGGGACTGGATGGGAGCTGGTGGCATGCAGCAGGGAATTTCCTGCAGAGGGTTTCCGGTATAGAGTTGTGCTGATGCTGCCATCCGATTTAACTATGATTTGAGTATCCAGAAAAGTCAGACTATATTGACTAAATTCAACCGTGAACTTAAGGTTGAACCTATTGATTTTTAAACTCTCCAAAAAGGACAAAAGGAGATCTTTGGGGCCCACCCATATGAAAAAGATGTCATCAATAAATCTCCTCCATAGGGGGATTTGTTCCATATATTGCTGCATATCGTCTCTGGAAAATAATTCCCGTTCCCATCCCCCCAGATACAGGTTGGCATAGGAGGGGGCGCATTTGGTCCCCATAGCCACCCCCTGTATCTGGAGGTAATGGGATCCCCCAAATAGGAAGATGTTATTGGAAAGGATAAACAACAATAGATTCAAAATGAATCCATTGTATTGAGAGGATATTTCATGATTTTGAAAAAGAAAGTCCTTAACAGTCTCAACCCCCTGCTGGTGGGGAATGGAGTTTCAGCATCAAACAGGAAAGAAATAAATGGGATGCGATCCCCTTGTTCTAATTTCTCAAATATAATCTGCTTTTTAAAGGGCCGTTTTAAAACTTTGTATTCCTCTGTGGTCACAGCATGGCAGCGCTGTCCCTTTTTGTATGAGAGCGTACCGGTTCGATATTGATTTAATTCTGTTGAAGTACCTATTCTACATTGATGCACTACAGCCTGGTAAGATGTGCAAACTTAAATTTTGTAACACTTAAATTTTGTAACAGATATTTGGCAAAACTGTTGAACTTATATACAGTATCTCAATATTCTGTACTAACCTCTATCTTGTTAAATTAAACCCTATTTCATGAGGTGTACTCTATATATGTTGAAATCGTGTATTGATTATTGTTTATTTTCCTATCATCCAGAGCTCACCACAATCATTGCCTACAAACTCCTGAAGAAGCTCGTTTTAGAGCGAAACATGTCGAGCGGCAGATTGTCATGGCTTCTCTAAGTAGTTGCTTTATGGTGCATTGCTCAATGTGAATGTATTTTGGGTGAAATTGTCTATGTCAAAGTGTTTTATAATCATGTCTCATTTTCTATGTGAGGCATAGATATTTTAATCTTGATTTAATAAATAATAATTTTATTTAATATGAGTGTACAGATTTTTTAAACTTTTTGACTATAGTTTTTGACAGCACCTTAAAAGTCCCTGGGGAAAATTATTCCCCCTCCCTCCCGTTTTTTCTAGTCCTATGTCTGCAATTTACTGTACTGTTACTACTGTTAAATTAAATATATTCCAACCAACTTGGCATGCAAGAAAAATAATGATCTAAGTGTATTAATGAATATCAGAAATTAAAGGATAGTTATAGACATAGATGTATGCAACCAGTGGATAGTGTATGCTTCAAGTTCTACTAAAACAGGTTACCTAAGGAATACTGAAGAATGTGCCCTGTTTGAGGTGTCTTAACTTTAATTAAGGACTACTGGATATTAAAAATAAGGCTGGGTTTACTAACAAATAGGGATATACATAAATTCTAATTATAAATAGCGACAGACATAAATTGTATTCACAAATAGGGAGATTAAAGAGAGGATAAAGTGAGGGTGTCAGGGAGGGAGAGAGGGTCTTCTCAAGACTAACATAATCATTGTTACCAAATTTCTCATACAAGGGCTTCTTGTCCAGTCTTGTCCCATCAGGTTGATCCCACTAAATTGCATCCATGTTTGTGGCATTCATAAGAACTTATAGAAAATTGTGAAAAGAACTGCGCTAAAAACCAAGTGCGAATCAAATAATGTGAAAAGCAGCAATCCCCACAAAAACATCAATTGTGGAAAAGCATAAGAAAAATAAGGGGTTGTGCTAATACTAATAAAACATAATGAATAATTTACAATGAAGAAAAATTCATATAATGATCATAAATGAAAATAAATCAATGTGCAAAAACGTTTGATGATAATGAAAAAAAAGTCCCATTAAATAAACATCAATTAAGTGTCGTGAAAAATCCAAATCACCAACAATATACAAAAAAAGTCCAAGTGATAATAATGAAGTTCTGTGACAGCAAAGAAGGGTCCACCACCAAAAATGGAAGGGGTTACTCCTTACCAGAAGGCCATGACCCCCCACCACAGAGGATCACAGCAAGCAGGAATCTTTAAAAGCCAAAAATGGGAACTGCCAGCGGTGTCCACCAGAGGTCATCTCATCATCAGCAACGAACCCGGGACATAGATACCACGTGTTCAGCTTTCAGTTCCCGCTGTATCTTCTCCTTCAGAGCCTTCAGAGCCTGGTTGAGGCTCTGAAGGAGAAGATACAGCGGGAACTGAAAGCTGAACACGTGGTATCTATGTCCCGGGTTCGTTGGAGTTGCTGATGATGAGATGACCTCTGGTGGACACCGCTGGCAGTTCCCATTTTTGGCTTTTAAAGATTCCTGCTTGCTGTGATCCTCTGTGGTGGGGGGTCATGGCCTTCTGGTAAGGAGTAACCCCTTCCATTTCTCAGAGAATTGGCCAACTTCGTCCAAAAGGCCTCCTCCAAACAGTCCCCTTACCCCACTGTGGGTGAAACAGCAAACAAAGAAACAACGGGAATTCATGCCCCCCAAATGAACTCTGTTGACATTTACTCAATTGGTCCAAATTCCCTTTTTTGATGGTGTAGAGGTGTCTCCTACACACCCACGGTCTTTTTCAAGACCCACTACAATTTACTTCCCCTTTCACCCATAAAACCCGCTTCTTTTTTCTTTTATTTTTTTCCAGAATCTTCCAACGTACTGGAAGCACCCTATCCCGTCATCGTATGAGGACTGCAAAGAGGTTTACTTTATGTCTCAGGCAGAGGCCTTAGCTCGAGACACTTCTTAATCCTAAACGTCACCCCACCCCAACTCCCTTATCCCTATTCCCTTTCCCTTCCATCCCCTGCTACTCCCCTTCCCCTCCCCACCCTCACCTGATACTAATATATTTATCCTTCACAGCAGACTTATCCAGCATGATATGAAGCTGGTCCGTTTATTGTTTATATTTTATATGTTTGTTTTTTTTCCAGTTTACAAAGGTCATTTCACCTTTTTTTTTAGAGATAGTAGTTGGATAACATTCAATGTTTCTTTTGATAAGGTACAATAAGTAATTGTCATAGGGAGGTTTCTCCCATAGTTTCTATTTTTTTTTTAACAAACACTCTGCGGCCGGAGCGGAATTGCTTGCCACTCCATCTATTGTAACCGAGAGGAATTTAGATCCCTTGGTGACAATAGACTTGCGGCCCTAATTTGGGCTGTTTTGGTTTTACTGAACCCTTCATTTTTAGGGGTTCAGTGCAGGTTTTTGATCCTGCAAATATAGGATCCAGGGTTCCTTTTACACTGGACTCCTTCTTTCTCAGTTTCCTCTATTCTTTTCTCTCTTCCTTTTCTGCCCTTTTCCTCCCCCCACCCCCTTTTCCTCCCACCCAGGTGCCTTCGAGGAGAGCTGGCCAGGCTCGATACCCTGAATTCCAAAGCCGACATCATACTCTCGGGAAGGACGGATCCAATCCCCTAGATCGGGTAAGAATTTGTTTTTTATTGACGAATACTCCACACAATGTCCATGGCTGACAAACCCCCCCCCCCCACAGTCATCTCTTAAAATAGCGTCCCACAATACACAAGGTTTAAACTCCCCAGTAAAAAGGCGCAAAGCCTTTCATAGCTACCATTCCAGCTTCCTGAGCAACATTTAGCGACGTCCCATGGTCTGACCACTCCTTGGTCTCCACCAAACTCTGTGGTTTCCTACACACAGCAAGCCCTCCACAGTGGCGCCTCAATGAAGCCCTCCTCTCCAATCCTGTACACTGTACTATGATTGAAAAAGACATTTTAGTATATTTCCGTTTCAATGATACGCCGGAAATTTCTCCAAGCTCTTTATGGGGAGCTCATAAAACAGTAATAAGGGGCAACCTCATACAATTGGCATCACAATTAAAACGAGAAAAACAAATAGATCTTAAAAAGTTACAAAAAAATGTCTAACTCACTTGTAATAGACACAAGCAACACCCCACTTCCGCTTCACAAGCTATAATGGACGCTTCCAGGATCAAATTAAACACTGCTCTCACATCTACTGCAGAAAAAACACTTAAAATGGGTCAGTGTGAGATTTTACCTCAACTCAGACAAATTTGGCCCCCAGCTCGCCTCAAAACTTTCACCCAGACATAGATATCAAGCCCTAACCAAAATTAAATCATTGTTGGGTTCCTTAACACAAAACCCCAAGGCAATTCTAGAAACGTTCCACTCTTTTTACTCTAAACTATACTCATACCCCAATCAGGATAGTACCCATAAACTCAATGAATTTTTCAATAGTATCCCCCTTCCCAAAATTTCTGAATCCCATCGCTCTATAATGGAAGCCCCTATTTCAGTAGAGGAGGTTATGGAGGTAATAAAAGAGACTAAAACAGGTTCAGCCCTAGGCCCAGATGGTTTCTCGTCACTTTATTACAAAAAATTTGGAGCTACACTGTCTCCTTATCTGGTACGGTTCTTCAATTCCCTCAAGAGGGATTCACCATTAGATTCAGCGACTAATTTAGCCTACATTTCAGTCATTCCCAAACCGGGTAAAGATCAGAGCCAGGTTAGTAACTACAGACCTATATCCCTCATGAACAACGACCTGAAAATAATGACAAAAATCTTCTCCAATAGGCTAGGCTCTTTTATAGGGTCGTACCTGCATAGGGACCAAGTGGGCTTTATACTGGGGAGACAGGGTCCGGATCAGAGAGCAGTAGATATCATCTCCCTGTTGCAGTCAAAATGGGATGGTAATCCACCCCAAGAAGGTTACCTTTTATCCATAGATCTACAAAAGGCTTTTGATTCCATCACCTGGCCTTATCTATTCGGGACTTTAGAGAGATGGGGGTTTGGTCCCCATTTCATTAATCTCCTCGCAGCTCTCTATTCCCAACCTAAAGCCCAGATCAGAATCCAAGGACATTTATCTGATTTCTTCCCCATAACCAAAGGGACTAGACAGGGTTGCCCCTTATCCCCTCTACTCTTTGCCATCGGCATAGCAAATTTGGCTATAGCAATAAGAAATCACCCAGACATCCATGGCATTAAATGTGGTCAGTTCTCACACAAATGTGCTTTGTTCGCGGACGACGTTCTTCTCTTTATCACTTCCTCCCTCATTTCCACCCCCAATGTCTTATCACTTCTTAAAAAATTTGGACAGATTTCAGGCCTACAAGTGAATATGGCCAAATCTATAGCACTTCACATCTCTACCCCTTCATTCGTAGTGGATAGCCTTAAGGACCATTTCCCCTTTGTATGGGGTTCAAACTCCATCCCATATCTAGGCATTCAGTTAACCCCACTAATAGAACAACTATACCGCTTAAACTACCCTCCCATGTTCAAAAAACTTACCTCTGATCTTGATCAATAGTCACTACACAAATTGTCATGGTTAGGACGGTTGAATGCGGTCAAAATGACTCTACTCCCACGGATCCTATACCTATTCCGATCTCTTCCCATTCCTGTCCCCAAATTACATATCTGTAAATTACAATCTTCGATCATCCAATTTATCTGGAATAAATCGAACCACAGGCTCCCCAAAAAAACACTCTTTAGACCAAGGAAAAGAGGGGGTCTTGGACTGCCCAATCTCTGGGGGTACTACCAGGCTGCACATCTTAGCCAAATTTCGGCTGTTTACTCTAGAGGCCCAAAACCAGAATGGTTAGAGATGGAAAGACAAGCTATACCCAAATTCACTATAGATTATCTACTTTGGCGCCCCTATAAAACTAGACCACCGATCCTCTCCCCCTCCCTTTCACACTCATTCACTTTGTGCGACACACTGCATAAATTAAACATTCTAACATCTAAATGGCATCCCCTGGCTCACATCTTTAATAATCCCTTTTTTCCACCAGGCACGAACATAAGAGTGTTCTAGTGGTGGCTTGATAAGGGCTTATATAGAATAGGTCATTTTTGTAACTCTAGTGGACCCATCACATTGACCCAATGCACATCAAAACTTGAAATGCCCCAATCGGAAAAGTTTTGCTTTCACCAATTGAGACATTTCCTACTCTCAATCCTCTCCCAGGTACCGCTTCCCCTTACTACCACTCCCTATGAACAATGGTGCTCCTCAGCTATGGACATGAAAGGGGGAATTTCTCTCATATACTCGGCTTTAGCCGAACCACAGGAGAAAGCGACCTATATGGAGGCCTGGGAACGTGATGTCGGATTTGAATGGGATCTAGACACATGGCATGCGTATTTCGCTTCCGCCTTTAAGGGGATCCTAAATGTCTCCCTTACTGAAGCAGACCTCAAAATCATGACGCGGTGGTATCTAGTCCCTACTAGATTAGCTAGATTTTACCCACAATCCTCCCCTCTATGTTTTAGGGGATGCGGTCACCTGGGTACTCTCCTACATATTTTTTGGGAATGCCCACGAACCAGAGGCTACTGGAACAAAATCTTCATCTAATCCGCAAAGTCACCAGCAAGGAGATCCCACAAACCCCAACAGTAGCACTCTTAAATCAAAAAATCCCTAAAATTTCTAAATACGACCTAATTCTAATCCACTATATTCTCATAGGAGCCAAACTTACCAAAGCCCTAAAGTATCCTTCCACTTAGCCAAACAGAAAGTCTCCTTGATCATGTACCAGGAGAAAATCTCTAACATCATACTGGATAAAACTGAGAAATTTAAACATATATGGAAACCATGGGCCCGCCATATTGGCGTGACCCTCTAGTCCCTAACTCCACCATAAAAATGGTCAGCTAAGTTCCCTGGCTTGGCTGCTTAGCACTCTATCCCAGCTCTCCTCGGAGCCCAGGCACTCCTTCCTCCACCCACCCCTCTTAAACCCCCTCTTCCTTTCTTCCTAACTCTATTTCTCTCTTTCTCCTTATTATCTCTGTTATATTCTTCTCTCCCACCGGACCAGAATGGTGGGATGCGAAGCAGATGTTACATAATTAATACCTTTAACTATTATGATCTTTTTTTATGGTTAATATACAATATATTTTAAATTGTTTTACCCACCTTTGAATAAGATTAGAACTTAGCAGAATAGATACGGGTTCTGATAGTTCGACTTCGAAACACTTATGACATCATAAGGAGCCCAAATGTATGGTACGGTACCATTCTTGATGCATTGTCTAGAACTTACCTCTCATTAAGGAACCAGAGGCCATTGAGGCCCAGACACAGCATGATCCCGAAAAGGGGTGTCTGGACCTCAGGGCGGAAGGTCAAATATCTTGTTTACCAGACAGGGCTTCCACGTTGTCTATGATTATCATTTCTGCATTGAAGTTTAATACATGAATATTTCCTGTGCACTGTATTTCTTGTTACTCCCTAGTGCATTAATTTCTATATGACCAAAATCTGTTATCTATTTTACTCCCCTGTGTGGGCAGAGAATTGTTGATGTTTAATATATTACCTCAATAAACATTTAAAAAAAAAAAAAGAACTTGTCCAACAGGACATTTGCAGTCCCCCACACACATCTAATATGCAAGTTAAACTCTATAGGCTTAGAGAATGAATTGAGTAAATGGATAGAAAACTGGCAAAAACATATATGAAGAGAGTAGTGATTAAAGATTCATATCCTGAATCATCTAAGGTTGTTTGTGATGCACCCAAGCTTCAGTGTTGGGACCCTTACTTTTTAACCTATTCATACATTATATAGTGTTTGGGATTAAAAGTACCATTTCAGTGTTTGCAGATGACATCAAGCTGTGTAGTAGAAAAATGTCCTTACAGGATGTCTCCAATTTACAAGCAAACCTCAATGCACTAGTTAATTGGGCAATTGTGTGGCAAATGAGGTTTAATGTCGATAAAAGTTATGTTATGCACTTGGGGGTTAAACAAATGTATTGGTAGGGTAAATGGAATAGCCAATTTGATTTCATCAAACATTTATTTAGGATCAAGTATATATATTGGATGTATATTTCATTAGAAGTCATATTGCATAACAGCTGTCTTGGTTGTGGTCAAAATGCCACCTCCAGCTGTGAAGATACTTATCTCTGGCTTTTCCCAGTCCACTACTGGAAGTGACATGTATATGTGAAATGACCAGCTGCATATCAATGAATGTCACCAAAGACTTCAAATGAGTCCAGGTGCCAAGGGGCCACCCCCTTCAGAATATATAAATTGTATAACAAGGTTCTCAGCCATTTCAGAGCAATTCTATTTGGAATGAACATGTACTGTGATTGTGCTGTGGTTTATACTTGCTCTCCTTGGCTTTAGCTTACAACTACAGGCTTGCATATTAAAAAATTTTGGATTCAGCTTCAGCAGTCAACCTTACTGAAACCCCTTGAGTTCTGGAGTTTCCCTATCAGTATGCATCTACCACGGTGGGTTGAAAGATTCAACATTTTTTTTACTTTTTTTGACACAACACATATTCTGCTACACACACCCTGTCTAACATCTTGAAAAAATATGCGTGAATAAAGGTCCCAAGACCTACTTGATCTGTTGGATCTATTCCACATTATTCCACATTACAGAACTTCCCCAATGTTGATGAATATCCCTTTAAACAACAATGGGAAAGGGAGATGAACCTCTCCTTCACTGACAAGCAATGGCAGACCATGTGCCAACTAGTTCACTAGAGCTCATTTAGTGCAATGACACAAGAAATACATTTCCCCCCTTATGTGAATTGGTAACGGGGTACATTATACCCCTACCATTTCACAAAAAAAGTGTCAAAAATGGTAAAAAAGACAAGAGACAGCTTGGGACAAGTCCTTTATTAAAAGATAAAGAAAAAAAAATGTCCAGTGATGTCCATTCATCTTCTATCACGCCACCGAGGAGCCTAAAAAAGAAGAAAAAACGCAACACCTCCACCTCCATGGCAGGCTCCCACCGAGTCACGCTCCCCATGTTCAGGGCATGTGGCCTGGTACGGTTCAGGAGGGGGACATTCTCTTGTCCCCCCTCTTTTCCTGCAGCCTGCCAGGTTGCGTGCTTGGATAAGGGTCTGGTATGAATTTTGGGGGGCCAAAATGCCACTTTTTTTTTTAATTTGGCGCAGGGTTCTCCCTAATTTCCATACCAGACCTAAAGGGCCTGGTATGGATTTTGGAGGGACCCCCACGCAATTTTTTTTTACATTTTGGTTCGGGGTTCCCCTTAATATTCATACCAGACCCAAAGGGCCGAACCCATGCCATTTTTTTCAATGAGTTTTATCTATATTGCCGAGACCCGATAATTCATTACAGCCGCGATCAGTTTTAAATGACAATTTTTCCTTTAGAAATGTAATTTTGCTGTGGAACTGTTCTAAACATGAGAAAACTGTGCCGCTTTACAGGAATACTATAGAAACCACCCAGAGACAATATTTAAAGGAATATTTCATTTTTATTGTTTCACTTTAAGCATTTAAAACTTTTTTTGCATTGATACATGTCCCCTGGGGCAGGATCCAGGTCCTCAAACACTTTTTATGACAATAACTTGCATATAAGCCTTTAAAACGAGCACTTTTGATTTTTTATGTTCGTGTCCCATAGACTTTAACAGTGTTCGTGTGTTCTTCCAAATGTTTTGCCTATTCAGATGTTCTGGTGCGAACTGAACCAGGGGGTGTTCGGCTAATCCTTATTATTCACTTTAACCACCTCCCGACCGCCCACTGTATATTGACGTCCTGTTTTTTAAAGATGGATATCTCGGTAACGGCAGCAGCTGCTGCCACAACCGAGGTATCCATCTTTAGGGCCAGCGATTCTGCACACGATAATGGTGGTCTCTGTGGCGGGTTCGCCGCGAGATCACCGTTATCGGCGGCGGGAGAGGTGCCACCCCCCCTCCCGCCGCTCTCCCGCACCTTCCGCCGCTTACCGGAGCCGTCGGTAGCGGCGGAGGCGATCGGGTCCTTTCACTGCTGAGGTACTGAGACGAGTGAGGCCAAGATGGCCCCCACCCGTCTCTATACCATGTGACGGCCGGAGCGACGTCATTACGACGGCTCCGCCCACTTCTCTTAAAGGCACAATTTTTTTGTGTCATTTTTTTAAACTACTTTTTTTTTTTTTTTTTTTGCATTTTAGTCTAAATATGAGATCTGAGGACTTTTTGACCCCAGATCTCATATTTAAGAGGACCTGTCATGCTTTTTTCTATTACAAGGGATGTTTACATTCCTTGTAATAGGAATAAAAGTGATCCAAATTTTTTTTTTAAAAAAACAGTGAAAAAATAAATAAAATAAAGTAAAATAAATTAAAAAAAAATAAAATTTTAAAGCGCCCTGTCCCGATGAGCTCGCGCGCAGAAGCAAACGCATACGTGAGTAGCGCCCGCATATGAAAACGGTGGTCAAACCACACATGTGAGGTATCGCCGTGACCGGTAGAGTGAGAGCAATAATTCTAGCCCTAGACCTCCTCTGTAACGCAAAACATGCAATCTGTAGAATTTTTTAAACGTCGCCTATGGAGATTTTTAAGGGTAAAAGTTTGACGCCATTCCACGAGCGGACGCAATTTTAAAGCGTGACATGATGGGTATCAATTTACTTGGCGTAACATTATATTTCACAATATAAAAAAAAATTGGGCTAACTTTACTGTTGTCTTATTTTTTTTTTCAAAAAAGTGAATTTTTAAAAAAAAAAGTGCGCTTAGAAGACCGCTGCGCAAATACGGTGCAAAAAAAAGTATTGCAATGACCGCTATTTTATTCTCTAGGGTGTTAGAAAAAAAACAATATATAATGTTTGGGGGTTCTAAGTAATTTTCTAGCAAAAAAACCTGTTTTAAACTCTTAAACACCTAAAATCCAAAACGAGGCTGGTTTTGAAGTGGTTAAGATCATTACAAAGAACAATGGGGCACTTTTTACATCTGGAGGAAAAGAGGTTTAACCTCCACATATGAAAAGGTTTCTTTGCAGTGAGACCTGTGAAATGTGGAATACACTACCTCACGATCTTGTTCCAGACAACACAGTTTATTATTTTAAAAATGAACTGGAAGCATTCCTAAATATAGTTGGATTCTAACATGTATATGTGAAAACACTAAAAACTGGTGATCTAGGGAACATCCAATTGCCTTGTGGGGATAAGGAAGAAATTGTATTCCTTCACGTAGAAAATTGTTACGCTTTGGGTATAGGGTTCTTTAAATTGAGGTTTTCTATTTACCTATTCTTTTTTTTGTATTGGTTAAATTAGATAGACTTGTGTCTTTTTTTAAGCTCTTTACAACTATCTAACACATATGTGCAGTGGCAAAAGGGTGGGCTTTAACACACACATGACACACATATATATACGTTGCTGGGACTTCTCAGCACAAATACCAAGTTGTCACAGACAGCTCTAGGTCTGAGCTACATATAGTAGCCAGTGGGATTGGCTTCTGATCATGTGATCACTCTGACACTGGTTACATGATCACCAATCCTTCTTACCCCCCCAGGCATTCCTAACTGTTTAAAAGGACAGTGGGGTGGGCAGGAAAGGAAATGTAACTATGGCTCTAAACAGGCATGTTGCAGGTTAGGCGCAGAATGTCAGGGCAGTCAGCACTACTAACATACATACTTATTTCAGGTCAATGACTCAATGTAATAAATCCTTTGGATAACAATGACAACCAAGTAAGTAGCATTTCCAAATAGAAAGAAAAAAAGAGATAGAGATGACAAACTTGGCCGGTCTATGCATTTTTGTAGTAAAGTATAATGCTTTCTGCGCTGTGATATGTAAACCAAAAAAAGGCAGCTATCACATATAAGCATTATACCAAAAACTTGTGATAACATAAACATATAGAGTGCAGCGCCAATGTGATTCATAAGGAGTGAATAATATAAAACGCAGTCCATATATTAGCATAAATGAGTGCTCATACCGCTATGTAGTTCATAGAAAATCCAACAAATAAAAATACAATTTGTATTGTAGCCTACTGTATGTATTCCTATCTGCAAAGATTTATTTTAATAAAGCGTTGAAAAAAAGATGGTATTTTAGTTCCTTCGCATGAAGACCCATGGGTTGATTTACTGAAGGCAAATAGACTGTTCACTTTGCAAAAGAATTTTCCCCATAGCTTAGTGAATAAGGCGAAGATCTGCTGACTTCCATCATTTAATCAAATGCATGAAAAAATGCAGTTCTTTTTTATTTTCCTCACACATGATTTGGTATTCTTTGTAAAGTGAGACTTTACCACATTCACCAAGCTCTGGGGTAAATCCTCTGGAAAATACAGCTTTTCTTGCAAAGTAAACAGCCTATATTTCTATAGTAAATCAATTACTTGCATGATTTATGTTTGAATGTAAAGAACACTAGATGCACTAAGATCCTGTTGTTCTTTAGCACTGGGCTGGAATTTTTAGATTGGGATTTGGGGGAGATTAGATGATATTGTGTGTTTTCTCATAAAAAAAACTCTGTCCAATGCTTACAAGCATAGAGATGGATTTAAACATAGCAGATAAATTAATTCTCACTAGATCTCTAGATACACAGAGTGGAGTGCCAGGCTGGTATTCTTGGTCCTTTCAGGTAGGAAAATGTAAAAAAAGGAAATAGCTAAAAATTTTACTCCCTGATGTTTTTCCTGTGAATCAAATTGTAAAGTAATATTTTTGAAATATATCCATCTCTCTCTCTCTCTCTCTCTCTCTCTCTCTCTCTCTCTCTCTCTCTCTCTCTCTCTCTCTCTCTCTATATATATATATATATATATATATATATATATATATATATATATATATATATCATGTATACAATATAAATTGCCACTCGGCAAACCATTTGGTAAATTGTTCTTTTAACTTCAAATGACATATAAGGCAGTCTAAGTCTGAAAACATAAAGAAAAAGTTCAAAACTATTAAAGAAATTAGTAAATAGCATATTCTGCTGAGAAATCCTAGGGGAAAAGAGTGAATGTAAAAAAAAAAATAGAAAAAAATGAAAAGAAACCTTAGATTACATTGTAAAAATTTGAACAAAACACAGTTAACTTAAAAATACCAAGTGCTAAATTTTCCCACACACCCTTTTGTATAAAATTCATGACACTGAGACACAGGGCTGCATGTGACCATTCATTGTGAGGCTGCGATGCATGCAATTGAATGTTCTCTTTTGGGGAGCAGATTTCTCAGAAGAAGTTTGTTCAGCTGTCAGCATGCTCTTATTAACAAATAGAAGTCCACATTTTGGTAAATACTGACTATTTACATTTGTTTAGCACATTAGAACAATGGTTTATGCTAAACTATTGAGTCATACAAAATTGGAATAAAATCTATAGTTTAGTGATATTCTCTATCAGAACATATGCTAATCCATGTAGATCATGAATTGATAATTTAGCTTTAAAGCATAACTCCACTTTTGTTGAGACAAAAACATTCCCCTCTGGGTGATCTATATATATTGCAAGGATTATAAAAAGCTTTGTTGCAGAGTCCTACCTTTTGTTATTCTGAAAAAAATCAATGTATGTTACTCTGTGCCCCTGTGATGAGTGGGTCTAATGGGATTGGTTTCATAGTTATCTATCAGCTGTGCACCTGCACAGCACTAATGAGGAAATATGCTAGACCTGCATCCTAGCTTGTTCCTACAGGGAGTATCTCACCAAAAATGACATTTTTGTTGCAGGGAATGCCTGAAATCTGACTTGTATCTTAGGCAGACTTCTGGGGAAATTGGTGAGCCAATCACACATGCAGAATATTATGTTTCTGGGGGTGGTCAGTACACACTCTGTGTACAGACCAACTCCAGGTAGCCATAATGCACTGCATTTACAGAAAATTACAGTGGCTGCAGATTGAAAAGGAAAGGTCATTTTTAATGACATTCAATTGCAATATGACTTGTGTCGCAATTGTATATATATATATATATATATATATATATATATATATATATATATATATATATATATATATATATATATATATATATGTATATATTATTTTTTATTTTATTATTTTTATTATTTCTTTATTTGCTATTTTTCCCACAAGTTAAAACCATTTTTGCTAGAAAATTACTTAGAACCCCCAAACATTATATATTTTTTCAGACACCCTAGATAATAAAATGGCAGTCATTGCAATACTTTATGTCACGCTGTATTTTGCACAGGGGTCTTACAAGCGCATTTCTTTTGGAAAAAAAAAACAATTTTTTTGAGTGAAAAAATAAGACAACAGTGAAGTTAGCCCAATTTTTTATGTATTGTGAAAGATAGTGTTACGCCGAGTAAATTGATACCCAACATGTCACGCGTGACATACATATGCGTTTGCTTCTGCACGCAAGCTCGGTAGAACGGGGTGCTTTCAATTTTTTTTTTCTTATTTATTTTACTTTTTATTTTTACACTGTCCTTTAAAAAAAAAAAATGGGTCACTTTTATTCCCATTATGTGATCGTCTC
Organism: Lithobates septentrionalis; assembly: GCA_037952835.1. Lineage (NCBI taxonomy): Eukaryota > Metazoa > Chordata > Amphibia > Anura > Ranidae > Lithobates > Lithobates septentrionalis. Next base: position 4,279,984 of record JBBDGP010000158.1, read on the forward strand.
CTCCGCTACCGGTGGGTTTGTAAAGCAGCAGAGACGATCGGAGTGCGGTGGACCTCCTCCGATAAAAGTGATCTCATGGAGAATGCGCCGCAGAGACCACTTTTATTGTACTGAGAACCGCACGCCGTTTCTGAAAAAATTACAGGGCTATGGCAGCTAGCTGCTGCCATAACCCTGTTATTTAATGTCAAAGTACTGACATACAGGTACGTTAATTTTCATGAAGTGGTTAATTTGAATCACAAGGTCTGCAGGGCATTATGGTAACATCAATTTTGGCTCTACCAATGTATCTTCAACATACCTGTGTGCAACACCCCACTACACATGGTAACCATGCATTGTAGGGTGCTGTGCTGGAAAATTAAGGTAAGTGCTACTTTTAAAAGCCAAAACTGCCTGGCTTTTTTGTCTCTATTTTGATGTTTCAGCACTGCAAAACTACCTGCATTGCAGCTGCCAGCTTCTGTCCACCTGTCAAACATCAGATACATCAGCAGAGAAGAGACATGTGTGGATCCTCTTTTGGCAATGATGTGTATTATGGTACAATTAAGAGGTCAATGGAAGGTCTTCTCCTTAAATTGTGTCACTGCTGTAGAGAGGGGGATTCAGGGTTTTTTTCTCTGGGTGGTATATGTGGGTTTGATTTGTACTAGAAGTGGGAAATAGTTTGGATGTTATGTGCTCCTAACCCCTGCATTCTGTGTGCTATGCTGACTCTGTACATTACATATTTCTGACCCCTGCAATGTAAAATATGTTGAATATTTCATACACCTGACCCTTGCATTCTCTGCATTATATACTTCTGACCACTGCTCTCTAAGTACATTATACACTATTACATTATATACCAGCACTCTTTATGTTTATAGTATATTACATATCCTAATTGTTTGTCTGCTTGTTGCTAAAGATCTCCTTTAATTATGTATATGGGAAAGTATATGTATTGGAAGAGTTTCACTTGAAACATGATTTAAAAATGATTGTGCTTAAAGTGGAGTTAAACCCATTTAAAAGTCAGCAGCTACAAAAAGTGTAGCTGCTGACTTTTAATAATCAGACACTTTTCTGTCCCTCGGTCCAGCGATGCGGGTGCACAAAGCCCCGCTCCTCTCCCCCTTCTCTCTGTGGCACCGGCATTCTAACTGTGGGTGCCTAGCTGTGGCTTCGCAGCCGGGCGTGCACTGCACATGCACGAGCCGCGCTGTGCGCTGTGATTGGCTGGGCAATCTTCTGGGACCAGTGATGTGTCACAGAAGATTGCAGGGAGGGAGGGGGAGAGGTGATCTTCCTTCTGGCACTGCAGCGCCAGGGGAGGAAGTGGGAGTTGGGTGCCTATAAAAACAGGTTACCCGCTCCCCCCAAAAAAATGACATGCCAAATTTGGCATGTCAGGGAGTCACCAACACTTAAAGCGGAAGTTCCATTTTTGGGTTTAACTCCTCTTTAAATTTATGTGTCTGTCTACATATGCTGACTCGTTTTGCTTCTCTCAATGCCTGAAGGTACCTCAGGGCTTCATAATCAGAGCAATACCCCAACCCAATAGTATAAAACATGGAGCCCGGTAGATGTTTATGATCTACTCAAAGTGGTTGTAAAGGTAGAAGGTTTTTTATCTTAATGCATTCTATGTGTGCAGCAGCCCTCCTCACCCTCCCTAACACTTACCTGAGCCCACCTAGATCCAGTGATCTTGCAGGAGTGTCTCTGCTACCTGGGACTCCCCTCCTCATTTGCTGAGACAGCAGCGCTGCGCCAATGGCTCCGGCTGCTGTCAATTTAAGTCAGTGAGCCAATGAGGAGAGAAAGGGGGCGGGCCAGGGGCTGTGTTCATTCAGATAGGGAGCTGTGGCTCGGCTTTGGTGCCCCTATAGCAAGCTGCTTGCTGTTGGGGCACTCAACAGGAGTCAGTTGCCAGGGTCGCCAAAGAGGGACCAAAGAAGAGGAGGATCAGGGCTTCTCTGTGCAAAACTACTACACAGAGTGGGTAAGTATTAGGGATCGACCAATATAGTTTTTTCGGTGCCAATACGATACCGATATTTCGGCCATCTCTCCTGCCGATAGCCAATATTTTTTGCCAATATTTTGTACATTTAATTTATTTATTTTTACACTATTATTTTACATTTAAGAGAGATCGGGGGTAATTTTTGGATACCTTATTTTTTAAAACTATCGCCTTTAAGATGCCAGTAATCTGGGAAGTGATGTCATGACATTGCTTCCAGATTACTAGATCCAAAACTCGAACGAAGCATCAGCTTTGTTCGGGTCTTTGGCCAGCCGGCAGACGTCCCGGCTGGTTGCTGGGGCCTCCTAGTGGGACGGGAGAGCCCAGGCGAGCGGTGGAAGCCAGTGGGAGGGAGATGTCCCCTCCCGCTGCTTGTAATAACAGCCGAGCGGCTGCTGTGCCGCATCGGTTGTTATTACAACAAAAGCCGACTGTCCGCTCTAAAGAACGGTACTGGGGTGATGCATGCAGCTGCATGCATCACCCCAGTAAAACCCCTTGAAGTAATATCGGTAATATTGGTCAGTTTTTTGATAATCGGTCGATGCCTAGTACGTATGACATGTTTTTTACTTTTAACAAAGAAAAAACAAGACTTTAGTATCACTTTAACTACAAGGACCAGTTTTTAGTACCGTTAATAACCCTCAGGATATAGCATGAGTTCAGGTACATGGCAAAGCAGAATTCAGATAACCTCTCTCCTTTAACTTTCAAAGCCTAGAGGCAATCCCACCCACTTAAAATAAAGTATAATGGCAAATAAATATCTTTAATAGATTATCCAATATATCTACAGTATGTTAGCTAAAGACTACATTGTCTGATTCAAGTCCAAAAAAGTGCAGCAAGCATACCCACCACATGCACAAAAAATTAACATTTGTAAATAACATACCATAGAACAGGGATCCTCAAACTACGGCCCTCCAGCTGTTGCGGAACTACACATCACATGAGGCATTGTAAAACTCTGACATTCACAGATATGGCTAGGCATGATTGGAATTGTAGTTCTTGAACAACTGGAGGGCCATAGTTTGAAGACCCTTGCCATAGAATATTGCAGTGTATCCAAATATTTAGCATCAACCAAGTAAAAAAGAATTAAAGAGAGATACATAATTAAGCGTGTCTCATACAATAACAATACCATAGTTTAGAATTCCCTAACTGAATATTTCACTTAAAATTTTCTTCAGACTTGACCCCTCATATTGTATGGAGCACACATAAGGCCATAATTAGGGGTAAATTCATAAAAATTTTGTTCCAAATAAAAATACAATATAATGAAAAAATTAAGCTACTGGAAAACAAATATGTGACCCTACACATGTGCTACAAACAAATGTCTTCTCAATTTTTGCTTAAATAATTTTGTGACATGAAAACACAATGAACTTTATGTTAAGCATCTGAGGCGGAAAAACAAATATGATGGACCAAAAATCGCTTTTATGTCTACAATAACAAACCACACACTATACTTGCTAATATACTGTTCTAAACTGTAAACTTGCTAATAAACTGTGTTAAAATTAACTTTAAACTTGATCCCATCACCCAACTAATCTATCTAACAAAATAACCGAGCTGATTATACAAATAATCCTATAAAAAACTGTTCAGATATTTCATAAAGAACTTACAAAACTTTTATGAAGTAAAAATATAGTCTGATGATTGTCTGGATGCTGCATCCCTAATGATAATTACCCATTTTTTGAACATATAAACAAGGATTTTTAGGCAGTAATTGAACACAAATACAGCTAAAAGTACTATTTTATTGAACAATGTTCAAAATGTTTATTCATGAAAAATATATCAGCTGATAATACGAAAGTGTTGTGAACTTGCTGAATATTTTCACCCCCACTCCCCATACACAAATATATTGCAGTATAAATTGTTACAAGTTCTTGAGTATGGGTTCTGACATATTTCAATTTAAAGAAATCTTCTTCAGTGAGAAAGAGATAGTTGGTTTGAAATGTAATATATACAATGAAACAAATTCACTCATATACGTACAACAAACAAATCTTAGCTGTTCATATATAACATTATGAAACTGTACAGTTCAAGTGTTTGTTATAGGTATACGAGTTAATTATTTTCATTATATATATATATATATATATATATATATATATTACATTTCAAATCAACTACCCCCTGAAGAAGATATCTTTAAATTCAAACACATCGGGACCCATACTCAAGATTTGACAATTGTAACAGTTTATACTATAAATATTACATTTCTGTATGGGGGGGGGGGGGTGATGTGAAAACAACATTTTGCCAGTTAATGGAGCTTTAGTATTTTCAGCTGCTATATGTTTTTATGAATGAACTTTTTAATCATTGTTCAATACAATAATACTTTTAACTTAATTTGTGTTCAATTGGTGCCTAAAAAATCTTAGTCCATATGTTCTAAATTTGTTATACAACTTTATCAATCACCACTTACCTATCCTAATATGTAAGACAGGGGGGCGTGTCCGGACACTGAGGAGACCAGACATACTGCTCCATAGCTCCGCTGAGCTTTCGGCAATCCAACACCATCCTACGATTCTCATACCTTGGTGAGCCTCCTAACTTCCCACATAAGTCACTGGACACCTGATACATCTGCCCCTGGGGAAATTACTGGCTGGCCGATTGAGTTGCTATTAGGCCGCGGCCGGCTCCTCATAACAGAGACTCGCCGCCATCTTGCGGCCCACAGGCCTTCACCGTCCCCAGGCTCGAGTGCCGTGATCGGCCGAATTAAGAGACAACGAATCGCCAAAAGCTACTAATATTCTCCCGGGGGAGGATCGGTAGGGGTACAGACACAGTACAAGCCGGCAAACATAGTGAAAGCTACCTCCGACCACTCGCGGCCCGCCGCCATCTTGAGGCCTGTGAAGCCTCCAGTGTCCCCGGGCTTGAGTTCCGCAATCGGCGGTACGAGCGATAGCCAACCCGGCCCTTCCTATTACAGACACATCCGGATGATAGATGCATGATGTAGAGACCCTGAAGGCCGGAAAGGATTAGGAAAAGCTGATCTCGGACACCCACAGCCTGCCACCTTTTCTTCAGACCACCACCTAGGAAAGGCTGAGGCTCTGGCCTACCTATGGCAGACGGTGGCCATCTTCCTAATTCAGGGACACCTCAACTGCTTTTTCTTCCACCCTTCCTAATACCAAGTGGACCTTTCTTCCACTAAACTTGGTGAGCCACTTTCATTAACCTTTATCTTTCGGCGTGGCCTGACCCTCCATGAAGATGGCAGCTTAACTCCTCAGCCCCCGCCATCACACGACCTACGACCAGTATAACGGAGGCTAAACTGAGCTACAACCTTCTTAAAACATGGGGACCGCATCCAGGAACACATCCGCATCCCGTTCCAGATCGCCGAGGGAACAGCCTGACAACCCCGGGCACAATATCCCCGACATGTTCCGATCGAGCAGAGGAAACATGGCATCTTCCCGCCACAGAAGCGCCCAGGCCGCATCTTCCTCACAGGGCACACCACCAGTAGCCATACCTAACAGCCAAATAGGGGAGAATGCCACAGAAGAGCTCCCCCAGCATCATTTAAACATAAGCGACTTACGGATGATCGCCACAGACATAAAAGACGCCCTCGCAGCAGCCGTATCTGAACTCCGTTTAGACATCCATGCCTTGACTGACAGGGTAGCGCTGACAGAACGAACGGCAGAGCAGCAAGACCTTCAAATCCGCAAAACCACCAGACAAGTTGACACACATACCCTCCAAATGAGGGATATGCAGAGGCATCTCGAAGACCTCGATAACCGGGGCAGAAGACGGAACCTAAGGATACGGGGGCTCCCTGAGACGATTGAGGGGGATCAACTCTTGCCCTCAGTAACTAGCCTGTTCAATGGCATAATGCATAGGCCGCAGCAGACACCGGTTGAATTTGAACGGATCCACCGTGCACTGAGACCCAAAGGAAAAGCCACTGAACCCCCCAGGGACGTGATTTGCTGTCTGGTGGACTACAAGGTTAAGGAAGACATCTTACGCTAGGCCAGGAGCATCCCGCAAATCGTCCATGAAGGAAAGACGGTACAAATCTTTCAGGATCTTTCTGGCATAACCCTACAGCACCGCAGAGACCTGAAGCCGCTCCTAGACACTTTACGTACCAGAGGCATACCGTACAAATGGAAGTTCTCCTTCTGCCTCGCGGCATCCTCGCAAGGGCGCTCAGCGTTCCTCAGAGTACCTGAGGATCTTCCCCAGTTCTGTGAAACCTTGAACATCCCCGTCGTGGAGGTACCGGAGTGGTATGCGGATTTTCGCCGCTCGGCTGTTCGTAGAGAACGCCAGCCTGAAGAACTTATGGAGACCCTGAATGCAGGACACAGGAGGAGACGGTTGCCTTCTGCCCTGACGTACCACGGCACCTCCCGCTATCATCGTCGGGAATTCGGTGCAGCAACCTCGCCTACCTCGAGAAGAGCCAGACGGGACCGTTAACAGGTCAGAGAAGCGCCTAATGTCACAGATGCCCAGCCACGTAGTTATGCCATGTTAGGCGAACAGTTATCTTTATCTTTATTAAAACAGAATAGTGAGTGCTTGTGCTCAACTGCTGACAACTTTCCTAAAACGGTCATCACAGGGCGAGATTTGCTGCGTAAGCGCAGACCGTTAGGCCTTGTATGGAATCCGCCAATGGGACTGTATGCTCCCCCTTAGCGGCCTACCCCATGCCTAGAAGGATTGAGGTATGAGCGGCTGCCTACAACCCCCATAATGCCTTTAGCGCTGATTCCGGAAATGACCACCTGCCCTCCTGCTGGCAGCGGAAAGAACAAGTGCTCCCTGATTAGCGCACCTCACAGTCCCTGTCTCAACAAAGGCAATAGGTCTTCAAGTTCCGGATTCCCACTATGCACTGAAGTCATGCTTCCCCCTGTGAGCCGCCACCGTCTAAGAAGTTCGGGAAGAGTTTATCCGATATACGGCTCAATTGCAGCATACACCGCGGTACACGTTTGTACCGGACCTAAAAGCTAACGGCTAAGAAAAGATGACCACCATGTCCTATAGCCTTGCTTGCTTAATCTCCTGGGAACCCTGATACCACCAGACCGACCGGCCGATGCAGATCCCTAATACTGAAGGACATCCCACTTCACACTTTGATCTCAGAATAACAGCGGATACTCAAGCTATTGAGATTTTCTGGGAAATAAGAACACACAATGTAGCCGAAGATGCCTACTACCAAAGCCGCTGACTAACTACAGATGATTCCGCTAACCCCTTTTTCTTTACAGGTACGCCTCATAGAGTACTTTACCTGAGGCATCCACTACTGGTATGGACTGCATTTTGTCTAAATTCTAAAGTTCAACTAAGGTTTTTCAAAGGTATGTTCAGCCTTATACTGTAACGGTTAGTAGACTTAAGCATAGAGTAGGTCTTAAGCTCATTTACTATACTATATAGATTATATCTTATGCTCAATCTCACACCCTGGAATCTTTGTTGCATATCCCCACAGACAATGCTGCGATTCCAGAGGTCTGAGTGACTCTTAACGAAACAAGAAAACATGGCACCCTATCTTGAGTAAAGCACATACTGGATGTTCTTCAGGGTCACTGAGGTGATTCAACCATCACCTCTTTTGCCCTTCCCGGTGAACCCCAACGTCTATAGCTAGTGAACTATTAGTGTACCCCTCCTTCATTTAACTTTCATGGTCACGTGATGGCGGGGCCTACACCCCTCTCACTCACACACCACCTCATTCGTGTAAGGTCTACTCCAACCCCCGCACAGCTACGGTGCAGTATACTAACCCGTTTCCCACGGAATAGGCGCTGCACCCACGCTGTACTCTTCCGATCCCTTTTCTAGACTCGAGAAGGCGGGATAATCAAGGTATTGATTATCTCCATAATCTCTTCGGATAATCAAACACCCCTTTTTCTTTTTTTTTTTTTTTTGTTGTGATTGAAGGCTATGGATCTTAATCACGAACCAGCTGATAAGGAGCTATCTCCCACTCTACTAAATCTTCAATCCATCAACATACGCGGTCTGAACACACCAGAAAAACGTTCCCTCTTACTTTCCTCTCTACACAAGTCCCGGACCCATATTGCTCTGATCCAAGAAACACATTTCAGAACAGACACAATTCCCAAATTACAGGACCGGCATTTCCCGACAATTTATCACGCATCTAATGATGAGGCCAAATCAAAAGGGGTGTGCATCCTCATATCTAAAAATTGCCCACTTATTGTTTCAGATACCCATAGAGACCCCCTTGGGAGATATATTTTCTTAAAAGGCACCCTACATGAGCAACCAATAACTATAGCAAACCTGTATGCTCCAAATTTGCGACAAGTCTCCTTTTTCCGCGACACTCTTCAGACACTCACGTCCTTTCGATCAGGTTTGTTAATACTTGGAGGTGACTTTAACGTCCCGTTAAACCCTAACCTTGATACATCCAATGGTCACTCTTCCCTCACATACAGAGCCCTTCGGGCCATAAAACAGCAACTGAGAGGCTTACTGTTGCACGATACCTGGCGTACTCTGTACCCTAATGGAAAAGATTTTACCTTTTACTCCCCACCACACTCTAAGTACTCACGGTTAGACTATTTTTTCATTTCCCAAGACGACCTACCAATGGTCAAAAAATCCACCATTGAACCCACGGTCCTATCAGATCACAGTCCCATATCATTGACTTTACAACTGCCTGCTAAGAGAATGCACTCCCCAATATGGCGTTTAGATAATTCCCTCCTATCCGACATTGCTGTTACAAAATCGATTTCCCATCAACTTACCAAGTACTTCATGGAAAATGGCGAGGGAGAGTCCACACCTGAAGTGGTATGGGCAGCCCACAAATGTGTGGTACGAGGCATACTCATCTCTGCAGCTGCACAACGCACCAAACTTCGAAAAGCAAAAATAGAGGAATTGACTAAACTTATCGCGCATTTAGAACAAAAACACAAGCAATCCTTAGCTTCTGAGGCACTTACTGGCCTAACGCAAGCCAGAAATGATTTACTAGCAGAACTGCACAAACGATTAAAGCGCAAATACATTTTACAGCGGAAATGTTTTTATGAATTTGGTGATAAGTCAGGAAAGCTCCTCGCAAGAGCACTGCAGGCCAAGAGAGCAGCACATACCATACACACAATCAAAGACCCTTCTGGTACACGTCATGCTACCTCTGAAGCCATAGCACATCAATTTGTCCAATACTTCACAAAATTATATAACTTACGACCCTCCCATACGCCAAATTCCCTAGAGGATAGACAGGAAGCTATCAACCAATTCCTAGCCCAGTACGCCCCGACCCCACTCACGGCAGAGGACGCAGAGGCACTAGACTCTCCTCTAACGATAAAGGAGCTTACACTAGCTTTACAACAGTTGAAACCAGGCAAAAGTCCGGGTCCAGACGGACTTACGGTAGGATACTACAAAGCCTTTACTGACATTTTAATCCCACCTCTAGCTAAAGCGTATAACAACTTCCCACCTTCCAGTATTGCTACCAGAGACACATTAGAAGCACACATCTCCCTTATCCCGAAACCAGGTAAAGATGAAACCATGGTCACCAACTATCGCCCTATCTCCCTACTAAACGTAGATATTAAAATGTTTACCAAAGCCATCGCCAACCGTCTATTACCTCTACTTCCCAAACTAATATCCACAGAACAGGTAGGTTTCGTCCCCGGTCGCGAGGCCCGAGACAACACCAAAGCGCTAAACGTACACCATTGGATCACTACCTCTAACTCCAAAGGCTTCCTCTTATCCCTCGATGCGGAGAAGGCGTTCGACAGGGTGGCATGGAACTTCATGGAAGCTACCCTGCGCTCCATAGGATTACCTCCACATTTACTCCAAATGATCATGACACTGTACTCCTCCCCCACAGCAAAAGTGAGGGTGAATGGTCGCCTGTCGAGCGCCTTCTCCGTGTCCAATGGTACCAGACAGGGATGCCCCTTATCCCCACTAATTTTCATTATCACTCTAGAACCATTCCTCCGCAAACTTAGGGATAACCCGAACATCAAAGGGTTGGAAATTGACCATAAACACTTTAAAATAGCCGCTTATGCGGACGATATCCTGCTGTTCCTCACTGACCCGCTCACTACCATCCCTAACCTACTTAAAGAATTTACTCACTTCAAATTTCTTTCTAACCTACAAATAAATTTCTCTAAGTCCAAAGCTCTAAACATATCTCTACCTGATGACATAGTCACACAATGTAAACTTAACTTCCCGATTGAATGGGAACCTCATGCGCTCACGTATCTTGGCATCAAAATACCCTCTAAATTGACAGACCTATATAAACTAAACTTTTTACCCATCTTACAAACCGTCCAAGCAGATCTACAAAAATGGAGCTCGGGACCGTTTTCCTGGTTCGGAAAGACGGCGATCTTAAAAATGAACATACTTCCAAGATTGCTCTACTTATTCCAAACCATCCCTATACAACTCTCTCCTTCCTTTTTTGGCATACTTAAGAGAACATGTAGGAATTTTGTATGGTCTTCCAAACAACCCAGACTGAACTGGAACAGATTGACGTCTCCTAAACTCCAAGGAGGCTTACACATACCAGATATACAAAAATATTATTGGGTCTGTCACCTCGCTAGGATAGTTGACTGGCACAATAACAGGCCTAACAAAGACTGGATACATGTAGAAAATGCTTTTACCGCAATACCTCTAAATCTTTTACCATGGATTAAGCAAAATAAAATACCTGAGGGGGCTACACATAACCAATTCATCAATGCAACTCTAAACACTTTTAAAGCAGCCTGCAAACTACTCCAATTGACACCCACACCGGGTCCCTTGACACCTCTGGAAAACAACCCTGACTTCGTACCAGGAATACATACCAAGACCCCAACGACGGATATGAATCGCCCCAACCTCAAACTACACCAACTGTTCCAACAGGGTACTTTCATGTCTTTCCAGACCATGACTCGGACATTTCCAGACTACCACATTCCCTTTTATAAATACCTGCAGATACGCCACTTCGCTAATAGCATCCAACCTATTGTAGACTTACACAGAGATCTTACACCCTTTGAAAGCTTTTGCAATAACCCAGAGCCCCAAAGACACCTTATCTCGTCTATATATAAACTCTTATTCACATCACAAGAAATCAAATCTGATAGCCTGATTTTACAATGGGAAAGGGACTTACATCTAGACCTCACTGCAGAAGACTGGCAACACATCCTTACTCATATACACAAGGGTTCTCTCAATATCTCCACACAGGAAAACAGATATAAAATCTTTACAAAATGGTACAGAACTCCAGATAGGATACACAAATTCCACCCAAACCTTCCCCCCCTCTGCTGGCGTTGTCACGCATCCAGGGGCACTCTTCTACACATATGGTGGGACTGTCCCCTCATTCAAAACTACTGGATAGACATACATCGACTAATTTCACAGATTACGACTTACTCGCCTGATTTCACCCCGGCCCAATACCTACTTCATCACACCTCACTTCCACAACACACCTACAAGAAATCTCTGGTTCTCCACCTCATCAACGCAGCTACCTTATGCATCCCTGTCCACTGGAGAGACACCTCCCCCCCTACTATTCAGGAATGGATCCGGAGAGTAGACAGAATAGCTGAAATGGAACACCTTATACATCAATCCAATGACACACCATCCAAGTTTGAACATATATGGGCCTGCTGGACCCATTTCAAATCGACCCACATCCCGCACACTTCCACTGACCCCACCCCTCAAAGGACTGGGGAGACAGTGCACACACAATCGGCTGCTTAATCCATGGAATTATCTTTGGGCTTACGTTGTTCTTCCATCATTCTTTCCCCCTTCCCCCTCCCTCGTAGGACCCTCTCTACCACCCAAGGGATCACTAATGATCTGAAGGATCCCTCGCTGCCGTTCTGAGACCTGATAGGTTTCACAGTAACACCTTTTTTCAAGCTAACTAGGCAGACTCGACATGCTTTTGTCTCATATGTCCGCATATGTCCCACAATGGGCACAGATTGCTCCCAATAGGGGTGCCCAGAGGTGGAACTGAGCAAACAAGGTCGGTTAAGGATAAGGAAAGACTTTAGGAAAGAATGCAGGGGAATAGAGAAGGTTGCAGACGGGATGATAAGGGGAAGAGAAAGGAGGAATTGGAGATATGAATTAATTGAAAACAAAACAATACGCTTTAACAGCGATTTTCATTTAAATTGATACTTTAAATTCCAATTATAACGACCTAAGTCACACCCTGACTTGGATGTAAATATAATTGCATTGTACTGACATAATTCACACCTTGCCTTAGATGTAGATGTAAATGCATTACTACCTATAGCGTCTGGGATGATAGCGTACTATGGTTTATTTTTTATGGTTTAGTCTTTTCTTTTTTTTTTTTCTTTCATCTTCTCATACCAAACTGGTAATGTATTTTAACGACAAGGGAATCTGACACAGATATAGTTTACCATAACTCAAGGCTTATTCCCCCGCTACGTAGGAAACCACCTACAAAATCTCTGAATGTAGCTCCCTTGTTCTTTTGTTCATACTATGTTATTGTACTTATAATGTCGTACAACGTGATGTACTGTTTTACTTGGCTATGGGCTAATATGTGACATTTACTTACATGCTTTCATTTCTGTAACCTATGTGTAAACCCAATAAAATTATATTTTAAAATAAAAAAAAAAAATATGTAAGACAGAATTTTTTTTTTCAGAAATACCATTGTCCTCCATACCTAGTGCCCTTCTTCAACTTTTGGAAAAGCACATTTCTTTACAGGATGTTAATTTAGCTATTAAGTCTGCTAAACATTGTAAGAGACCTGGCCCAGATGGTCTGACAGTCCTTTATTATCAGAAATATTCAGATATTTTGTCACCACATTTGGTTTCATACTTTAATCATGTCTTAGAAGATGGTTCACTAATCGCTGACACACTTTCCGTATGATACTAAAGCTCAATTGTAATATTACTACTTGGACCAATTTTTATCCATTTTCATTCAATTAATTTTTTATTAAAGAGTAGAGTTTAGTAAGATACAATAGGACATTTAACATTATCCAAGTACACATAGCAGTAGGACAGCTACCAATCATATCTCAAGATTTTATCAGCTATATGATTGATTATGTTTACATATTGTTATTCTACTATGGCTTGGAACAAGTCATATTATATTGATCATAATATAAAAGTAACAGTAGAGTAGGAATGTATATGACTGGGAAATGTCATACCAAGAGGAAAAATCATAAGAAGTTAAAACAATAAGAATTCAGTACAACAAGAAAAAAGTAAATAAAAATTAAGATTAAAGTTTACCACCATTAGTATGTTATTAAACATCATTAAGTTTTATACTGTTTAAAATGCCAGTATTTCATAGAGGAGTCTCTGGAAACCTTGCGACCATTAGGAGCCATTTTTCTGAAAATTGGGAAATTGAGTTAGAAGTATAAGCAAAGAATTTTTTGTAAAGATGCTGGGATTTTACTCTATTTATCACATCTGTTACGTTGGGTACTTTATCTGTCTTCCAGATTGAAGTAATGGTTAGACGTGTTGTGAGTGATTATACATCAGTGTTGTATGGGTATATTATCAATGCCAAGGTTAAGTAGGGCTAGAGCGGGTTTGGAAGGGAGGATATTTCCTGTAATTGTTGCTAACAAGGAGAATATTGAGTTCCAGAAGCTCCTCACAGATTTACATTACCACATTAAGTGAAATAAAGTTCATTTGGAACCACAGTCCCTCCAACAAAGGCTAGAAGCATGCTTAAAAATGTGTGACAGTCTTACTGGTGTTAAATAACTTTCAGGGCTAAGTCCCAATGGTTCGCACAATGGGAGTGTTTATAAGTAGATTGTATTGCCTTATTCCATTCAGTCAGAGTATACATTGCATTAAGATCTTTTTCCCAATTAGTCATACTTGAGGTTTTGGTAGGGCTATAATTGTTTTGTAGTTTTTGGTAAAACCATGAAAGGCCTTTAGGTATGTGAAATGAAGTGGTCAAGTATTCCCGTATGTCTGGTTGTAGAGTGCAGTAAGAATCTGGGTTTGTAATAGACATGTGCAATCGTTTTCGTCCGAATGCATTTTCGTCCGAATTTCAGGTATTTTCGTTATCGTTTTCACAAACGATAACGAAAGTGCAGAATCCAAAAAACAAAAGATCCGACATAAACAAATGCTTTATTTTCGTTTTCGTTGCTACAACAGTTCAATATAGATAGGAGTAGGGATGAGCTTCGTGTTCGAGTCGAACCCATGTTCGACTCGAACATCGGCTGTTCGACTCGAACATCGGCTGTTCGACCGTCCGTCGAATTGCGAACGATATGGGCCGTTCGCGCCAAATTCGTGTGGCGCGTCACGGCCCATAATTCACTGCGGCATCGCAGTGCATTGCTGGCTGATGATTGGCCAAGCATGCACTATGACCCGCATGCTTGGCCAATCACAGCGCCGTCAGTAGAGAGAGCTGTAATTGGCCAAAGCCAGGGTGGCTTTGGCCAATTATGGCTCAGGGGATTTAGTACACGCCCCACACTATATAAGGCCGCCTGCACGGCGGCCCTGTGTAGTGTGTGTTCCGGTGTGCTGAGAGATAGAGAGAGAGACAGACAGTGTCATTTGATTTGAGTTAGATAGATTAGGCAGAACAGTCAGTCAGTTAGCTGCACTTACAGTGTATTGTGTATATATATGCATCCCTGGTGTTGCATATATATATATACACTGTATTCAGTTTAGCTAGATCCGTTCCTGTTATCTTCTATCTAGACTATTTACATTTGGTGCAGTGCGTCCTGCTCACAGTGTTCAGCTAGATCCGTTCCTGCTATTTACATTTAGTGCAGTGCGTCCTGCTCACAGTGTTCAGCTAGATCCGTTCCTGCTATTTACATTTAGTGCAGTGCGTCCTGCTCACAGTGTTCAGCTAGATCCGTTCCTGCTATTTACATTTAGTGCAGTGCGTCCTGCTCACAGTGTTCAGCTAGATCTGTTCCTGCTATTTACATTTAGTGCAGTGCGTCCTGCTCACAGTGTTCAGCTAGATCCGTTCCTGCTATTTACATTTAGTGCAGTGCGTCCTGCTCACAGTGTTCAGCTAGATCCGTTCCTGTTATTTACATTTAGTGCAGTGCGTCCTGCTCACAGTGTTCAGCTAGATCCGTTCCTGCTATTTACATTTAGTGCAGTGCGTCCTGCTCACAGTGTTCAGCTAGATCCGTTCCTGCTATTTACATTTAGTGCAGTGCGTCCTGCTCACAGTGTTCAGCTAGATCTGTTCCTGCTATTTACATTTAGTGCAGTCAGTGCGTCCTGCTCACAGTGTTCAGCTAGATCCGTTCCTGCTATTTACATTTAGTGCAGTGCGTCCTGCTCACAGTGTTCAGCTAGATCCGTTCCTGCTATTTACATTTAGTGCAGTGCGTCCTGCTCACAGTGTTCAGCTAGATCCGTTCCTGCTATTTACATTTAGTGCAGTGCGTCCTGCTCACAGTGTTCAGCTAGATCCGTTCCTGCTATTTACATTTAGTGCAGTGCGTCCTGCTCACAGTGTTCAGCTAGATCTGTTCCTGCTATTTACATTTAGTGCAGTCAGTGCGTCCAGCTCACAGTGTTCAGCTAGATCCGTTCCTGCTATTTACATTTAGTGCAGTGCGTCCTGCTCACAGTGTTCAGCTAGATCTGTTCCTGCTATTTACATTTAGTGCAGTCAGTGCGTCCTGCTCACAGTGTTCAGCTAGATCTGTTCCTGCTATTTACATTTAGTGCAGTCAGTGCGTCCTGCTCACAGTGTTCAGCTAGATCCGTTCCTGCTATTTACATTTAGTGCAGTGCGTCCTGCTCACAGTGTTCAGCTAGATCCGTTCCTGCTATTTACATTTAGTGCAGTGCGTCCTGCTCACAGTGTTCAGCTAGATCCGTTCCTGCTATTTACATTTAGTGCAGTGCATCCTGCTCACAGTGTTCAGCTAGATCTGTTCCTGCTATTTACATTTAGTGCAGTCAGTGCGTCCTGCTCACAGTGTTCAGCTAGATCCGTTCCTGCTATTTACATTTAGTGCAGTGCGTCCTGCTCACAGTGTTCAGCTAGATCTGTTCCTGCTATTTACATTTAGTGCAGTCAGTGCGTCCTGCTCACAGTGTTCAGCTAGATCTGTTCCTGCTATTTACATTTAGTGCAGTCAGTGCGTCCTGCTCACAGTGTTCAGCTAGATCCGTTCCTGCTATTTACATTTAGTGCAGTGCGTCCTGCTCACAGTGTTCAGCTAGATCCGTTCCTGCTATTTACATTTAGTGCAGTGCGTCCTGCTCACAGTGTTCAGCTAGATCCGTTCCTGTTATCTTCCTACTGACAGGCAGGCTTGTCTGGTTACAGTATATAAAGCTACCTGAAGAAAATTACAGGTGTTCTATCCCAGCTTAGTGCAGCTACAGGCCATTAGTATGTCTGGAAGGCCAAGAAGGAGAGGCAGACAGTCACAAGCCAATAAGAGAGGGCAAGCAGGCTCTGTGTCTAGTGCTGGTCGTGGAGACGGTGCATCCTCATCAGCACGTGGCCATGGGACACGCTTGGCCTTTTTTTGGCAGCTGGCCGTGTTGAGCCGCAACATGCGGAAGACTTGGTCGAGTAGATGACCAAGCCGTCCTCATCCTCCTCATCCTCTCTCACCCATGCCCAGGGTGCTTTGTCTGGCAAAGCAGCGGCCTCTTCCCTCAGCTCAATGTCATCAGTGACTCCTTCCCTAGCTCCACCATGTCCTCCTGAGGATTCCCTCGAACTGTTTGACCACAGTGTTGGGTACATGCTCCAGGAGGATGCCCAGCGTTTGGAAGGCTCTGATGATGATACTGAGCTCGATGAAGGCAGTAACATGAGCACGGACAGAGGGGGTGCCCAAGAAGGACAGCAATCTGGCAGTCATGCTCCCCCTGCTGCAGCATACTGCCAGGTTTGCTCCAGTGATGAGGAGGGAGGGGATGATGAGGTCACTGACTCAACGTGGGTGCCTGATAGGAGAGAGGAGGAGGAGGAGGAGGCGGCACATCACCAAC
This sequence comes from Lithobates septentrionalis, assembly GCA_037952835.1. Classification (NCBI taxonomy): domain Eukaryota; kingdom Metazoa; phylum Chordata; class Amphibia; order Anura; family Ranidae; genus Lithobates; species Lithobates septentrionalis. The sequence goes on from JBBDGP010000158.1 coordinate 4,297,234, forward strand.
GAGGCAGGATGCCCTCCAGGGGCCAGCCTAAGGGCAGCACATTGACTGCATCACACCCCAAAGCTCCACATGTGCAGGGCGCTGCAGTCTCTGCGCGTTATTCAAAAAGTTCTTTGGTGTGGGCCTTTTTTGAGTCGAGTGCATCAGATCGCACCGCTGCTATTTGCAACATATGTCTCAAGCGTATCTCGCGTGGCCAAAACATCTCCCGCTTGGGTACCACATGCTTGACCAGACATATGTTGACCTGCCATGCAGTTCGTTGGCAAGCGTATCTAAAAGACCCACACCAAAGAACAAAGAGGATCTCTCCTTGCTCCTCATCAGCTGAGATTTCCAACCCCACTAGACCTTCAGTCCTCTCTGAGACCTGCAGTGAGAGGAATTAAGGTGTAGAATTAGGTGTGTCACAGCCAAGTACTTGTGGGCAATCTGCTTTTGGTACACCGACGTCAGATTGTACCAGGCAAATTTCCCTGCCCCAGCTGCTGCACCGCCGAAAGAAGTTTGCTCCCAGCCATCCAAATGCCCAGCGGTTGAATGCTAGCTTGGCAAAATTGCTAGCACTTCAACTGCTGCCTTTTCAGTTGGTAGACTCTGCCCCCTTCCGTGAGTTTGTGGAATGTGCGGTTCCTCAGTGGCAGGTACCCAAACGCCACTTTTTCTCACGGAAGGCGATTCCGGCTCTCTACCGGCATGTGGAAGGCAATGTCCATGCCTCGCTGGACAGGGCGGTCAGCGGTAAGGTGCATATTACCGCTGACTCATGGTCCAGCAGGCATGGACAGGGACGTTACCTAAGTTTCACGGCGCATTGGGTGACTCTGCTGGCAGCTGGGAAGGATGCAGGACAAGGTGCAGTAGTGTTGGAGGTTGTTCCGCCACCACGCCTCCAAAATGCTGATTGTGACACACCTCTCTCCTCCACCCCCTCCTCTTCTTCTTCCTCCATGGCCTCTTCCTCGGAACCAGCGGTGCTCCGTAGGCGTTCAAGGGGCTACGCAAGTACGCAGGCCAAAAGATGCCATGCGGTGCTTGAGCTGGTGTGCTTGGGGGACAGGAGCCACACTGGGGCAGAGGTTCTGTCAGCTCTGCAGGGGCAGGTTCAGAGGTGGTTGACGCCACGCCAACTTAAGGCAGGAATGGTGGTTTGCGACAATGGCACCAACCTCCTCTCTGCCCTCCGACAGGGACAACTGACCCATGTGCCCTGTTTGGCTCACGTCCTTAACTTGGCGGTGCAGCGGTTCTTGGGCAGGTACCCGGGCTTACAGGATGTCCTGAGGCAGGCCAGGAAAGTCTGTGTGCATTTCCGCCAGTCATATAATGCCAGTGCTCGGCTGACGGACCTCCAAAAGGAGTTTAACCTGCCCAAGAACCGCCTAATCTGTGACATGCCCACCAGGTGGAACTCAACGTTGGCCATGCTGCAGCGGCTGCACACGCAGCAGAGGGCCATCAATGAGTACCTGTGCGACTATGGCACCAGGACAGGGTCAGGGGAGCTTGGTTTTTTTTCCCCACGCCAGTGGGCCATGATCAGGGATGCATGCACTGTCCTGTCACCATTCGAGGAGGCCACGAGGATGGTGAGCACTGACAGTGCATGCATCAGTGACACTGTCCCCCTTGTCCACCTGTTGGAGCACACGCTGCGTGGAATAATGGACAGGGCACTTGAGGCAGAACAGAGGCAGGAAGAGGAGGACTTCCTTAGCTCTCAAGGCCCCCTTTATCCAGACAGTGTTCCTGCGTGCCCGCCGATCACACAGGAAGAGGAGGAGGAGGAGGAGGAGGAAGATTGTGTCAGTATGGAGGTGGAGCCTGGCACTCAGCATCAGCAGCAGTCTTTAAGGGATCAGTCCCAAGGAACACATGGACTTGTACGTGGCTGGGAGGAGGTGGCTGCGGACGTTGTTGTCCTTAGTGACCCAGAGGACTCCGGACCGAATGCCTCAGCAAACCTACGCTGCATGGCCTCCCTGATCCTGCAAAGCCTGCATAAGGATCCTCGTATTTGTGGTATCAAGGAGAAGGACCAATACTGGCTGGCAACCCTCCTTGATCCACGTTACAAGGGTAAGGTTGCGGACCTTATCTTGCCATCGCAGAGGGAGCAGAGGATGAAACATCTTCGGGAGGCCTTGCAGAAAGGTCTGTGCAACGCGTTCCCAGAGACTGGGAGGTTACAAACTCCTGTTTCTGGACAACGTGTTGCTGAGGCTTCGGTCAGTCAAAGAAGGAGCGGTGGAGAAGGTGGCCGTCTGACCGATGCATTCAGACAATTTTTTGGTCCGCAGCCCCAAGGTATGATCGGTTCCAGCAACCATCGCCAGCGTCTGTTTTACATGGTGCAGGAATACCTAGGGGCAAGATCAGACTTGGACACCTTTCCCACCGAAAATCCTCTGGGTTACTGGGTCTTGAGGATGGATCACTGGCCAGAGCTTGCACAGTATGCAATTGAGCTACTGGCCTGTCCTGCATCCAGCGTTCTTTCGGAACGCACATTCAGTGCTGCTGGAGGCGTGGTAACCGATCACAGGGTGCGTCTGTCCACCGACTCGGTCGATCGGCTGACCTTCATAAAAATGAATCAGTCTTGGATCACCACCAGCTACCAAGCACCTGATGCTGATGTAACCGAATAATTTTTTTTGAAATCTCAGATCCCTTCAAAGACTACCTATGCTGATGCTGAGTGACTATCCCTGAGTAATTATCCTCTTCCTCCTCAATCATCACGCTGAGAGCTTGTAAGAACATTTTTGGTTCTGGGCGCCACCACCAGTGCCTAAGGCACAATTTTTCAGCCCCTCTTTAACAGGGGCGTGTAATTACAATTTTTGATGTAATACTTTGCAGCAGGGCTCGTTCCTGCATTCCAACTAGAGTGTCTGTGAGGGGTTGCAGTGTTGTGGCACCAGCACCAGTGCCTAAGGCCCAATTTTTCTGCCCCTGTCTAACAGGGGCGTGTAATTACAATTTTTGAAGCAATACTTTGCAGCAGGGCTCGTTCCTGCGTTCCAACTAGAGTGTCTGTGAGGGGTTGCAGTGTTGTGGCACCAGCACCAGTGCCTAAGGCCTAATTTTTCAGCTCCTGTTCGACAGGGGCATGTAATTACAATTCTTGCTCTAATATTTCACAGCAGGGCCCTGTGAGGGCTTACAGTGTTGTGGCCACAGCAACACCTAAGGCCCAAATTTCTGCTGAGTATATAGGGCAGGACCCTACTTTCAAACATCTAACTTACAAACGACTCCTACTTGCAAACGGAAGGAGACAACAGGAAGTGAGATGAAATCTACCCCTAGGAAGGGAAATTCTCTCCTGTAAGAGTTAATATGGGAAAACAATTTCTCCTTTCCACTGATGCTTTCCAATCCTTGTTCCACAAAAAAACCCAAATTTTCAAAAAATTTTCATTTTTCATTGGGACAAAAAAGTGAGGTGAAATCTTCTGAAGAGGAGGAAAGACAGCAAAACAAATGTCACAGGGGTGATAACCCTTCCCTATGTTTTCCAAAAAGCTTAAAAAAGATTTTTTGGCTGGAGCTAAACACGTTAAAAATGTTCAAAATTACAAACAGATTCTACTTAACAACAAACCTACAGTCCCTGTCTTGTTTGCACCGCCTGTATACTGCTGTTCAGAGTATATAGGGCCTGGTGGCCCCAAACCTTTCCTTATTTTAATTTGGGTGCGGGGTTCCCCTTAATATCCATACAAGACCCAAAGGGCCTGGTAATGGACTGGGGGGTACCCATGCCGTTTGTCTCACTGATTTTCATCCATATTGCCATGACCCGACATGACATTAAACCCGCAAGCAGTTTTAAATGAGATTTTTTCCTTTAAAAATGACATTTGGTGCAGGGACTGTTCTAAACATGGGAAACACGCGTCACTTTACAGGCATACTATAGACACCCCCCAGGTACGATATTTAAAGGAATATTTCACTTTTTATTTTTTTACTTTAAGCATCATTAAAATCACTGCTCCCGAAAAAACGGCCGTTTTTAAAAGTTTTTTTTGCATTGATACATGTCCCCTGGGGTAGGACCCGGGTCCCCAAACCCTTTTTAGGACAATACCATGCAAATTAGCCTTTAAAATGAGCACTTTTGATTTTGAACGTTCGAGTCCCATAGACGTCAATGGGGTTCTAACGTTCGTGCGAACTTTCGGTCCGTTCGCGGGTTCTGGTGCGAACCGAACCGGGGGGGTGTTCGGCTCATCCCTAGATAGGAGATTCGACATGTTGATGACAATAACAGTCTGTGTCCATCAAACCTGTGGTCGAATGTGCCTAACCTTAACTCTATTAGTCCAAGATTATTCTACATAGAGAGAAAAGATTCGACGTAGGGGAGAAAAGATTCGGCGTAGGGGAGAAAAGATTTGACGTAGGGGAGAAAAGATTCGACATAGGGGAGAAAAGATAAATAAAAATAATGATGATGATGAATGTTATTGGCTGATTGTAACCAAAGAGGGGGAGCAGTAAAATAGCTAGAACTAAGTACACACGTACTTTGGCTTATGGTGTCTGTTTAAAGTTCTAAGTAGCGACGTTTCGCACCCTTGGAGACCTCCCAAAATTCCTAGGAACTTTTGAACTGCCACAAATTCCCATACCAGATTGGCCTCTTCATGCTGCTACCCCAGGCTTCCAGACCACTACCGGTTGGCAAACGAAAACTAAGAAGAACAAACGTCCTAAATCGCATGCATCCAGAGCATCCGACGGATGAATAATCGTTCTCTATTCCTGTCTTAACCATACCTTTCCTTCACAGGTTCCGAACCAGTGAAGATATTCCTATTTACAGTTTGTAACTATGTTGGGACTTTGTCGTATATTGTTGTTTCTATCTTAACCTTCTGTACACGAATCTCACCTTTTTGCAGTGAGATGCATGGGTTACTTTTTCTTTTCTTTTTTTTTCATTTCCTACAGAAGTAATTTAAATGCATATACTGACGGTCCCTTTTACTGCTTTAGACTTTAGCCCCCCCCCTTGATGCTCCTCTGCTCCCCAGCCTTATTGCAGAATTTTGTCTAAATTAAGAAGTTGTATATGTATCCCTGCAGGCCTATAAGTTTATGATGTCGGATGCCATCTTACACATACCTTAATAGTTTACTCTCTCCCTCACAGATTAGGCAATGCAGGAATTGAGCCTCCTAATACTTAGGTAACATTTATTGGAAAATGCCCGACGTGTGCGGGCCTCCCTATGCTCTGACCGCGACCCCCACCCTTAGGGTTTACAGCTCCCATAGCGGTTTCAGCTGTTATGTTGATTTCAACATTGTTAGTACGGCCACCTTGGCCTCTGATCTCTACTATCTCTGTTTCTATTCTCTTTCCTTCCCCTATCTCTTCTACTTACTTCCCTCTCCCTCCCACCCTCCCTTTGCCCCTGGGACAGTGGGCCTCGACCATATCCCTTCTAGTCGCCCCCCTAAACCGAGCTAGCAATGGCGACCCCTATCTCCCTTAAAGTCTCCTCCTTAAATTGCAGGGGCTTCAACACCCCAGAGAAGAGAAGACATATACTCTATCATTTTCATAAATTACGAACTCAAATCCTTCTCTTACAGGAAACCCATTTTAGATCAGACGCGATTCCACACTTGCCCCATAAACATTATCCCACCTGGTTTCATAGCACTAACCCTGTAGCAAAGTCGAAGGGAGTCTCCATTGCTTTCCATGCCACATTCACACCAGACGTTCTTGACTCTTATATTGATCCATTAGGCAGATATATATTTCTTAAATTGTCATACATGAACATGATTTACACCATAATTAATGTTTATTCTCCAAATCAGGAACAGCACCGTTTTCTGTCCTCCGTGGTTTCTCGCTTGAAGAGATTCAGTACAACTAATGTCATCCTTGGAGGTGATCTCAATGCCACCTTGATACCCCGCCTCGACGCTTCTTCCGGTAAGTCATCGCTCTCCCCGGCCTCTCTGACCAAAATACGCACTATCTTAGCTGACCTCTCCTTGGTGGATGTGTGGAGAACACTGCACCCCTCCACTAAGGATTACACTTATTATTCTCCAGCACACCTTTCTTATAGCAGATTAGACTACTTCTTCATATCCCAATCCTTGTTAGATTACTCACCCCTCTCCTCGATAGGCCTCACTCTATGGTCTGACCATGCTCCCATACACATGACATTAGGTAACATCCCCCTGCATAGGAAACGGTCGTCCTGGAGGTTGAATGACAACCTCCTATCGGACACAGTCTGCTCACAAGATATTGTACAGACCATTAAACATTTCATAGCTGATCACGCCCAAGACACCACCAACCCATTGACGAAATGGGAGGCACTTAAATGTGTGCTTAGAGGTAAATTTATCCAACACGGCGCTCGACTTAAACGTGCGCGCACAGATGACATTACACGCCTTTTAGCTAGCATAGCCACCTTAGAAGAAACGCACAAAAAAAATCCTGACACCACGGTCCTATTGGAACTCACCAATGCTAGGAGAGACCTATTGCAAATTTTCTCTGAACGTTCCTTGGTGGCAAGGGACAAAGGACGATTTGTCCATTATGCTCAGGCCAACAAATGTGGTAGACACTTAGCACATACACTTCAGCCCCGACAAATCCGTAAACCGATTCAATTCATTAACTCCTCAACTAAAGGTAAAATTCTGAATAATTCGGCAATAGCTGAAGAATTCCGTCACTATTACTCCACCTTATATAATCTTACCCCACAATCCTCAGTGTCCTCACCCCGCTTACAAGACCTCCCTTCATATATACAGGAAACGGCTCTCCCATCTTTCCCAACTTCCGACACGGAGGAGTTGGAGTCTGCCCTCACCGAAACAGACTTTCTTTCCGCCATCAAAAACCTTAAAAATGGAAAGAGCCCTGGCCCCGATGGGTTTTCCTCACGTTTTTACAAAACGTTTGCTCACCAATTAGCTCCTCTTTTAGCAAAAGCATTCAACGCCATTGACGGAAATCTTACCCCCTCCTCTACTTTGCTCCAAGCCCAAATAGTGGTGATCCCAAAACCAGGTAAAGACCCCTCTTTATGCCCCAATTATAGACCGATTTCGCTTTTAAATATAGATTTGAAACTATATGCCAAAATTCTTGCAAATCGCTTATCCCCCTTGCTGCCCAACACGATCCACAAAGATCAAGTGGGATTTGTCCCTGGACGTGAAGCTAGGGACAATACCACCAAAACTATACACCTCATGACGTACATCCAACGTAACCACATACCAACCTGTCTACTTTCATGCGATGCAGAAAAAGCCTTTGACAGGGTCAGTTGGCCCTTCTTATCAGCAACCCTCTCTCAATTAGGTCTAGGCCCAAAAATGCTAACACGCATAATGTTCCTATACTCCAAACCTTCAGCTACAGTTTTAGTAAATGGCACTCAATCTGAGAAATTCACGATCACCAATGGCACTAGACAAGGTTGTCCCCTGTCCCCACTCTTGTTTGCCTTGGTGATTGAACACCTTGCCCAAGCTATTAGAGCTAACCCCAGCATACACGGTGTAGAAACCCCGTCTTCCCACTGTAAACTCTCCCTTTATGCAGATGACCTATTACTATACGTAACCCAACCACATATTACTATCCCATCTATATTAGCGGAGATTGAAAGGTTTGGCTCCTTTAGCAATTATAAACTGAACATCACCAAAACAGAGGCTCTGAACTTGTCCTTATCTCATTCCACCCTTGCCTCTCTCAAAACCAATTTTTCCTTTCAATGGCAGACAAGCTCCATATCATATCTAGGAACAGCTATCCCGAAACGTCCATCAGAAATCTACGCCCTTAACTTTAGCCCATTATTGACGAAACTGAGACGCCTAACCGACACCCGTATGGACTTGCCACTATCTTGGTTCGGTCGCATGAATGTACTAAAAATGGATATTCTCCCCAAATTACTTTATTTATACCAAGCCCTCCCAATCGTCCTCCCCGCAGCTTTTTTCCGTACCCTACGATCCATGGCAATTAAATTTGTCTGGCGGGGAAGCCACCCTAGATTGAAACATAAGCTTCTCTGCTCCCCCTCCGCTAAAGGAGGGACAGATTTACCAGATTTTGAACTTTATCACACATCGACAGTGATCTCACGTATCCTGGAGTGGTTTCCCCGTCCGATGGTCAAAGCTTCTACCTTAGTGGAACAAGATCTGTCCACAATAGATCTTCGCGCCCTCTTATGGGGCTATGGTCAGACACACAAAAATTTAACAGAGCTTTCCCCACTCACAAGAGATGCCTTGATAATCTGGTATCGTAAACGAGAGATTTATTCTCTAACTTCTGAACCAAGTCCTCTTACTCCCTTATTCGATAACCCTGCCTTCCCCGAGGGCAACTCGGTACTAAATCTAGACGACTACGACAGAGCTTCCTGGCCCACAGCCAGACAATTCGTACACAACACTCTAGGCACATATGCCACAGACCGAGTCGTTTTATCACCCAAGATATCATGGCTTACACGTCTACACCTGGATACTTTCTGTAAACAACTCCATAACTCTAAACAAATTCATAGACCCCTGACTGGTTTCGAGCAACTTTGCACACTCCCGGAAACTCCTAGACACACTTTATCACTGATATATCAACTAGCTTTAGGCAATATACATACATCCCTACCTAAATATACTAAAATTTGGTCTGGGGAACTCGGGAGAGATATAACAGAAGCCGAATGGGAGAAAGCCTTCCTTTTCACTAATAAATCAACCATCTCGAGCTATGCTCGGGAAAAAAACTACAAACTGGTGTCAAGGTGGTATCGAGTCCCAACTTCTCTCAAGGTAATGTACCCTCTAGCCTCTGATATATGTTGGAGATGTAACTCAGCGAAAGGTACGTACATACATATTTGGTGGGAGTGCGATGTGCTTTTCCCTTTTTGGACACATATTTTTCAAATATATACGGAAATATACGATAAACCACTCGCACCATCTCCAGCCATTGCTCTCCTTTCAATACTCCCTGGCACCATTAAATCACAAAAGCATAATCTTCTGAAATTCTTTCTCAGTGTAGGGAGGCAGTTAATACCGAGACATTGGAAAACGACCACTCCCCCCTCCCTGATGGAATGGGTTAATGAAATGAACAATGCTATGCACATGGAACAAATGCATGCTGAGGTACTAGACACACAATCGAAATTCTCTTTTATCTGGAGCAGCTGGAGGCATTACTCTGCTTCTGACAAACTCAAACATAGGCTTTCAGCAGCTAATGGGACCTGAGACTCTAAAACTCTAAATTTCTGTACAACAGCTTTTCCAAATGGCCGGAATAGATGCTGATGTTGAGTCGAGGTCCACTGTCCACCCCCCCCCCCCCTCCTTCCCCAGATCTCCTTATCCTCCTATACTGTATTCTTCCTTTTCTTACTCTGATACCTGTAGCACACTCTAACCTATCTTCCCTGGCCTCTCTTGGCTACACCAAGGAATTATTAGTATTCTGTAGCTCTTACCACAAGTCCACCCACGACTTAAGAGAACTTGGAGAACATTCCTTTTCCTTTTCATTTATTCTTATCCACACCAAATGTAAATGCCTTATTAATAATTTCCCTCAACCTGGACGCAGTAGTTCCCCATTGGGGCGTCCAGAATTTACATCAGGGCATTGGCACTTTAAGATGGATTACTGTTTAAACATTTACTTTATAAACATTATGTTCAGCAAGCTTTTTATAAGTAACAGAATACATCACACTGTATTTATACATGTATACACCTGTACTTGGTTATCCGGATTGCCTAACGTTAGGCTCCGGTTCTTTTTCATGCTTTATTCTATTTACTTTTGTGTTAAAAAACGAAAACAATAAAATTTTTTATTGAACCTAAAGTTCTAAGTAGATTCGATGGAGCAGGTAAACTATACAGCGTCGTACAGTTTAGCTGCTCCGTCGAATCTTCTTTGAACATTCGACGGACACCATAAGCCTTCAATGACAGATTCGACCTTAATAATTTGGATTTTCGGACGAATGCAATTTTTAACGAAGTAACTAAATAAATGTATTTTTCGAACGAAAACGAAATTCCGAAACGAAATATTTCAGTGTGCACATGTCTAGTTTGTAATATGGTAATGGTGTAGTTGGATGTCTGAATAAGATGCAATAGTGGGGCGTTTTGATAACAGCTGTGTAGATGTGGTTTCTTTGGTTAGTTATCCTCTAGTCAATTTTAAGGAGGTGATAAGGTATTTGTAAACTCCCCGTGTGAGGTCTTTCCTGTGTAAAGGCTTATTGTGGTTGGTTTGTTTATGTAGAGCTCCCCAAGCAGATAACGTAGCATCGATGGAGGGGAACTTGGGGTACAATAATGGTCTTTGAGTTAATGTTGCTAGTAAAAGGGAAGGCAGATCTCGTTGCTCTTTCTATTTGTATCCATCATTTTTCAGTCTCCTGGTCAAACCATGACTTTACCTGATCCAGCAATACTGCATGATAATATTTGCGCAAGCTGGGAAACCAGATGAAGTACACGTTCCAGTGTACGAAACGTGTAGACAGAGGGTAGCCCTCGCATGCCCTCACATATCTCGATGACCCCCAAGTCCGAGCGATAAGGCAGAATTGCCTACCATTCACGCTGGAGGTTTGGACTGATTAAACGGCTCATCTGACATTCACTTGATATCCACCTGATATCCACCTGGAGACTATTTGGACTATCCAAGCCGTACTCCACAGACACTATCTCTGCATGTGTCCTGCACTATGCCTGGGATGATTGAATCCTCTCCCTAAAAACCAGCAGTTTTAGGCATCATCTTTTTATGATACTACGGCTACAATTGCGGACACTAACCGAATCAAAACTACAGCCCAAAATCATCAACTGATCCAAAAAACATCTCAGCAGATTGAATTTGGAAATCCATCCTGGACATACAGAGACCTGTAACTGCAATACAATCGGGGTAAGATGCCCATACACGGGCCAATATTGTTCAATTACATTCCCGTTTTGATGTATGCAGCAGGTTTAAGACTTTGTTTATAGGTGGATACGATTCATACTTTGGAGCCAACAGATGAGCCAAGTGCTACATATTCTGCTATTGATGATTCCTCCACTGTAGTGATATCCGTCTAATTGTCATCTACATGAGACCGTATACGTTTTGATAAACACCTATACTATGGACATTTGACACAACACAAACAGAAATTTTTACATTTGGGTGTTTACATTGTTTCCCTTGATCCAGCTTCAAACTTGACTGAATCAGCCAATAGGATGTTAATCATCTTCAACGAATGCATATTTAATGACATATACCGGTCAATTACAGAAAACAGCATATCTCTGAAGTTAATTGAAAGCTGGAGACACCTTTGCTACTATTACCTTTGGTGTCACCCTTGGGAAACTAATTTTCTTTTCAAGTCCATTTTTCCTCCTGGTCTTTGGTATTAGTCTTGATATAGTAGGGCTCATGTTTTAGTGCTTTTTAATTTGTGACAATATTGTCTTATTACAATGTGATTTTATTAGTGATTCATTCATTTTTTGCAAATTACATGAACATTATCCAACCAGGGTAGGATTGTTCCGCCTGGATTGGAACACTGTCAATAATTTTGTACTTCACAGATAAAGCTTCTATTAATTAATTCATATACAGTGGCTCATCTCCCTTGATTGTTTCTTAGGGTTACCTTTTAACCCTTCCCCCTCTTTATGTCCTATGCTGGGCAGTTGGCCCAGATGCCCAGCAGCATGACGGAGTGGGCCCGGCCACCCTGTCTTCTCTCCTGCAGCTAAAGGGACTCCAGGGGGAAGGACCAGTCTGCACTTCCTCCCAGCAGTGAGTATGTTCTATGAGAGAGGCAGAGGTTGGCTGGATGAGTAATGCTTTGTTTGGCACAATTTGTTTGGGGTACTGTGTGGGTACAGGCATTAGAGGACTGGAACTATGGACTAACTTCGGAGTCAACCCGTCTGGGGTCTCCTCCTGTGTTAGACTTCTGCGAAAGGGGAGAAATGTGACAGACCTAGCCAGGACAGAGGCTTTTGGAGGGGACAGAATGCAAGCCTCTTGCCTACCGATTATGGCCCCTGGCATTTGGGGGAACGGTGTGCTTTGTGAGCTGCATGCCTAGGGACCCTTGAGGTGGTGTTACTTTGGATTCGGGTCCTTGTCTCCTAGGACACACAGACTCTGGGAACCCTGGGTATGCCATATTGGAAATGGTGACTGGAAGGGTATGTCTTGGATTGCTTAAAATGGGACAGTAATATTTATCCACAATATCTCCCAGGATATATGTAAAGACTATTCTTGGTTTGTTTGATTCTGAACTCCACATGTTAGTTGAGAGAGCTGATCACATTGGCCTCTAGAACTGGGAAGGAGTCAGACAGTCTACTCATACTATAGTTTGTTGCTTACTAGGCTGAGGAGGGGGGAGATCACTGTTTGTATTGTTAATTGTAATTAGCTCCTGCTATTGTGTTTATACTACTGTGTGAAGCTCTGTGACCACAAGTCTGCCCCAAAGGTCATGTCTCTTAGTCACCTAGGCTGTCTAAAGGATTAGATAATTAGCTCATGTTAATTGGGTTATGTTTTAGTCATCCTGCTGTATATATTTGTGTGAGATATCAAATAAAAGGCTATTCCTGACAAACTCCAAGACTGGTGTTGCCTTGTTCTTGGGGGTTCTTATAGCCAGATCCATTGGACTCGTGTTCTAGGACTTAGGAAGCGATATACTGACGGAAGCACTCAAGCTGAGTGTGGGACGTTCCGTCACAGGTGCCATCTGGGGTCTGCCGTCCCTCCACAAATCCTACTTGATCCGCTTTTATTAAATGGAGGTAATTTCTGCTAATCTGTTGGCCAAGATTTTCACATAGATTTTTAAATCAGTATTGAGGAGGGATATAGGCTGGAAGTTTTGGGGGGTGTCTGTTATTTCCCCTGGTTTTGGTAGGGCCACTATAACTGCCTGGAGCATCTCTTCAGGGAAGGAGGTGGAGGAGATTACCTTATTGAAGAGTTTGCACATGTGTGGGACTAGTATGTTCTTGAAGGCCTTGTATTATTCGGCCAAGAAGCCGTCTGCTCCTGGCGATTTGTTGGGAGGTAGTGAATGAATGGCGTGGAGAATTTTTTTGTCTGATATGTCTGAATTTAAAGACTGCAACATATTAGCATCTATAGACGGGAGTTTAACAGAATGAAGGAAGTTAGTAATATATGTATCGGTAGGTTGGGGTGTTGAGGGATCTAACTTTAAGTTATATAGTTGTTTATAATATTTGCAAAATGCATTGGCAATGTCTATAGGGTGGTGTACTGGCTTGGCATCAATTATATGGGAAAGTTTAGCTTTGTGCTGTTTCCTGCAGATATAAGCAGCTAAAAATGTGCCAGCTCTATTCCCCTGTGTGTAGTGGGTTGCTTTGAGTCTCTGCAGATATGTCTGGTGTTTAGAGATTAAGTGCATACGAACATCCTGTCTGATTTGGAATAGTGCAGAGTGTAGAATAGGGGTAGGGTTGGATTTGTGCTGCATTTCAAGGGATTTGAGTTCAGTTAATAGTGAAGTCAATGTCTGTAGTTTCAGCCTCTTTTCCCTTGATGCTGCCTGGAGTAACAAACCACTACTTTATGCTTTGTGGGCACACCACAGAGGGAAGATAGTAGTTTCTGGTACATCATTGCGTAGGAAAAATTCACTGATCTGATCGTGCAATCGACTGGTATTTTGGGTTATTCAACATAGCAGTGTTGTTGCGCCACAGATGCACCGGTGCCGCATTATCACGTTCTTTGATAGTCAGCGAGACCGGTGCATGATCATACCATGTGATTGAATGAATGTTGACTGATATAACATTTTGTAAAAGTGGCAATTCAGAAACAAATACATTTATTCTTGAATATGATTTGTGAGGAACTGAATAATAAGTGAAATATTTTCCCCAGAGTTGACACAGCACCACATATCATATAGGTCAGAAGAATGTACAAAAGGTTGGAGTTCACTCCGTGCAGAACGATGAGGAGTGGATCAGTCCATTTGTGTAGGGAATGTAGAAAGGGTAATTGTCCATGATTGGGAGCATAAAGGTTAACCAAAGCGTACGTAACATTGTTCAGTTCACAGATAAGTATAATAACTCTCTCCATTTTGTCCTTGATAATGTCATGGAGATGGAAAACAACAGCATGACTAATGGCGATTAACACTACCCAATTTTTCTTAGGGCCAGAGGCTGTGAATATCTGGGAATTAGTTTGCTTATGCATAGGGGCTGTTTGTGCTGTGCAAAATGAGTTTCCTTTATGCGCAAAACATCTCCTTTCAGGGATTTTGCCTCTTGAGACATGACCCTTCATTTGAATGGGCTGTTAAAACTATGAGCATTTATGGACACAAATTTAAGAACCATTTTCCAGTGAAAGGGAAATGCTGTGTGGGAGTAGCTTAAAAATTAGTGGCGGGTTCTCATAAACATGGGTTTAATGGCACAAATTTTTTGCGCGCCATCATAGTGTATTGGGAAAGGTCAGCCTATATGGCGATTCCTGAATATGGAGTAGGTAGCGGAGAATGTTGTCTCGCAAACCGCATTAGGTCGTCTTTCACATGAAAAAAATGTATGCAGGCTATGACGTCTCATGGGATTTTGTCTGGAAGATGTTGTGGCTTAGGCAATCTGTGGGCCCAATCTACGATAATTTCACTAGCTGGTGTATCAGGAAGTAAGTTAATTATCAGTTGCTGCACATATTACCTAAGATCAGAAGGATGCACAGATTCTGCCACTCCGCGGAGTTTGAGGCTGTTTCTGCAGGACCTGTCCTCCAGGTCCGCCATTTTACTTTTCACTACCTCCATTTTCTTCATCTTTATCATTGTGCACATAAACTAGTTCAAGGTTTAGGCAACGGCATTAAAAACATAATATATAAAGCTTATGTGGGTTTTATTCAGAAAAAACAAGCCAACGACAAGGTTGAAAGGACTTGACAAGTGATTCACTTTGCAAAAATGTAGACACCAGCCAAAGCTATTATCTCTTGATGTTAAAAAAGGCCTTTGATATGGTGCTATGGCTTTATCTAACCCCCTTATTAGAAAAATGGTGGTTTGGCCTCAATTTTCACAAATAGGTTGCCTCCTTATGCAATGTAATCAGAGCCTCTGTACACTATGCAGTCACTTGCTCTCCTCTTTTCTTTGCTTTTTTTTTAAATTGTGTTTATTAAGTATATGCAATAATACAAACATGAGATCATTGCCAAGAATACAGAGTTGAGGATGTACAATTAGGAACAACCAATAATATTGAACGATGTGAACAAGTAGCATGCATTTTTTAGTGATATGGGATCAAGCTGTGTGATGGGCAGTCAGGTCCCCCGGCCTAAAACCGTAAAAAAAAAAAAGAAGCTACTTAGCAAAAAAGGGAAACATGTGAAAGATAAGGCAATCTATAACCACCTGTGCGATCAACATTGTAAAATCAGGCTGTGGTTGTCCAATTCAATGCATCCTAACCAAAATTATCAGAACAAGGAAATTCTCAAATCTTTTACTACAGAAGAGAAAATGAATAGTGCTTGTATTTCAATAATGACTGTTTGCAAACGTTTGCTTTATAGATAAAAACAAGAATAGATAGAGGAGATCGAAAGGCAAAGTAGAGATAGAAGAAGCAGAAAAAAAAGGAGAAAAGAGGAGGGGAAGGAGTTGGAGGTGATGGATTAGCTTCTATTAAGGATATATTTAGCATCCCCTTGTAAGCGCTTGAGATGTGAGAGTGCCACTCCTCCATGTCCCATTTAATGTCAAAGTCACGTTCCCATCTCAGCATGTATGTCGCTTTCTCCGTTGGCTCAGCTTGGGCCGAATACATCAAGGAAATTCCCCCTTCATATCCATGGCTGATAAACACCATTGTTCAAAAGGGGTGACAGAAAAGGGGCGTGAGTGTTGAGCTAAGATGGAGTGAAGGAAATGTGAAATTTGACGAAAGCAAAATTTCTCAGATGATGTCATCTCTAGTTTTGAAGTGTAGAAGCTAAGTGTGAGAGGGCCATTAGGGTTAAAGAAGTGTCCTATACAGTAGAGGCCTTTATCTAGCCACCATTGGAAGGCTTTAATGTCCATCCCAGGGGGGAACTGGGGATTATGAAAGATGTGAGCCAAGGGTTGCCACTTAGATGTCAGGAGGTTCCTTTTATGAAGAGAGTCACATAACGCTACTGAGTGTTATAGAGTAGGGGAGAGGATTGAGGGCCTACTATTGGAGGGTTGCCAGAGTAAGAAGTCTAAAGTAAAGTTTGGGATAGCTTGTAGTTCCATCCCCACCCAATCTGGTTTAGGGATCTTGGAGTAGATAATTGAAAATTGGCTAAATTGGGCCGACCTGGTAATACCACCAGAGGTTAGGTACTCCTAAGTCCCCTTTCTTTCTAGGTCTGAAGAGGACTGTTTTTGCAAAGCGGTGGTTTGTTTCCCCCCCAGATAAAGTGGATTATGGCTGATTGGAGATTATCTATGTGAAGTTTAGAAACAGCTATGGGAAGGGAGAGGATTCTTGGTAAGAGGGTCATTTTGATTGCATTGACTTTCGCCAACCATGACATCCTATACAGGGACCATTGTTCCAAGTCTTCTTTAAGCTTTTTATACATGGGTGGGTAGTTTCTGTTATAGAGCCGATTTATATTGTTTGTTAGATTTATGCCAAGATATGGTATTAATCGTCACTCCAAGTGAATGGGAAGTGATTTTTCAGTCTGTCTAATAACGTCTGGGGGGTCGAAATGTTGAGGGCGACACATTTGGACATGTTGACTTTTAGGCCGGAAATCTGACCAAATTTATTAGTTGAAGTTGAAGAATGTTAGGGATGGTAATGAGTGGGGAGGTGATGAACAGGAGAACGTCATCTGCAAAGAACGCACATTTGTGGGATAACTGACCGCATTTGACACCATGGATGTCTGGGTTACCTTGAATGGCAATCGCTAGTGTCTCTATTGCTATAGCGAAAAGGAGAGTGGATAGGGGGCAACCCTGTCTCGTACCTCGTGTGATTGGGAGCGGGTCAGAGAGGTGTCCTTGAATCTTAACCTGGGCTTTTGGTTGGGAGTATAAGGCTTTCAGTATATTAAGGAAGCTGGCCCAAAATCCCAATTTTTCTAGGATGGTAAACAAGTAAGGCCAGGTCACAGTGTCAAAGGCCTTTTGAAGGTCTATAGATAGGAGAAAACCTTCTTGGGAAGGGCCTCTGTCCCAGCCTTAATTGAGGAGGGAGATAACGTCCACAGCTCTCCTTACCTGATCCGACCCCTGACGCCCCGGAATAAATTCCACCTGGTCTCTATGAACGTAATCTCCTACAAAGGAGGCTAATCTATTGGACAAAATTTTTGTCATAATCTTCAAATCATTATTAATGAGAGAGATAGGTCTATAATTACAAACTTCACTCGGATCTTTGTCCGGTTTAGGGATAACAGATATGTACGCTATATTTGCCGCTGGTTCCAGGGGGGAGCCTTGCCTAAGAGAATTAAAGAGTCGGACCAGGTAAGGAGAGAGAACCTCAAGGAAGGTCTTATAATAATGTGAAGAGAAGCCATCAGGGCCTGGGGCTGACCGCTTTTTGAGGCCGTTGACGACTGCCCTGACCTCAGCTTCAGTAATGGGGGATTCCAATGCAGATCTGTGAGAGTCTGATAGTTTGGGAAGGGGGACGTCATTCAGGAAGGTATTCAAGTTGGTTTGGGGGTTGTGAGCAGTCCCAGAGTACAGTTTAGAGTAGAATGAGTGGAAGGTCTCAAGGATCCGTTCCGGATTCTGGGTCAGGAAGCCAGATAGTGATCTTATTTTGGGTAAAGTATATGTCCTGTGTTTGGGAGAAAGTTTGGAAGCTAGTTAAGGGCCTACTTTGTCTGAATGGAGATAGAATCTGATCTTCGTCCATCATAGGTGTTTTTCAGCACTGGAAGTGAGGGCCAGGTTTAGTTCTAGTCTGGCTGCTTCTAGTTTGGCAAGAGAATCTGGTGTAGGTTTGCGTTTGTGGGTCTTACTAAGGGATTTAAAAGTCTTTTCTAAGTTGATGAGATCCATTTGTTTTTCCCTCTTCAAATGGGAAGCTAATTGGATGAATTTGCCCCTCAGTACTGCCTTGTGTGCCCCCCATAACGAGCTCGGGGAGATCTCCTCCGAGTCGTTCAAACAGAAAAATTCCTTGATATCTTTTTCAATCAGGGTGCAGTGTATGGGGTTGGAAAGGAGGGATTCATTGAGGCGCCACTGATGGGGGCCAACTGGGGTCACAGAACCCTCAATCCGAATAGTGCGACCAAGGGATCATGCAGATCGTGGCCCCGGAGGTCAGGGAAATGTCAGATAAGTGAATGAAAATGTGATCAATTCTGGCATAGGTCTTATGTGGGGCTGAGAAATGGGTATAATCATTTGTGGAGCGGTTATGTTTTCTCCTTGAGTCTATCAGACCCAGAGAGTGAAGGAGCTGGGCAATACAATGGCTTTGTTTGGAGGGCCTCCGTAGATGGGGGAGGCCTAGTCCCGTTTTGTCCAGGAGGCAATCAAAGGCTATATTTGAATCTCCTCCAACTATCACCCTCCCCTCGAGGTAGGGGGATAGTGCAGAGAGCATAGAGGAGAAAAAGGATGCTTATCCTCTGTTGGGAGCATAATATGATATGAACGTATATAGCTCACCATTGCTGTGGCCCTTAACTAGGATATATCTCCCTTCCTTATCTTTAATAGTGTGTGAGTGCGTGAAAGGGGTTCGTTTAGATATAAGGACTGCCACCCCCCTTTTCTTGACATCAGCGTTGGCAAGAAAAAGTTGGGATAATTTTGGTGCAAGAATGATGGAGTATAGCTTTTTGGGAAATGTGTTTCCTGGAGAAGAAGTATTTCAATGTGCCTAGAGTGATAGTTGTGAAAAACTTTACCTCGTTTGATTGGGAAGTTTAGGCCTTATAGATTATGGGAAGCTACTTTGAGGTGTGTGAGAGTGGGATTTGAGTCAGCCATGGATATGAAGGGGGTAAAGCGAACTCATGTGACAGGCACGTACCTGTTCCAATGCGAGACATAGTTTGATTCAGAGGAATCCAAAAGAGCTTTGATGCCCTGCCAGAGTGCGCGTATGAGCTCTCCGTATAGCCACCTGGGGGGGACACAGGGGAAATAGGTAAAATAGCAATAAGTGTAGAAATGAAGAGGGGAAGGAGAAGACAAGAAATTAGAAAAGATAAAAAAGATAGAGTCCCGAATTTCAGTATTGCAGGGCTGGCCAGCCTAGTCCTGCTCCGACACCCCACAGGACCTAGGGTTCGGTAAAAGGGCAACCCAAGGAAAGGTTGCATGCCTGGTGCAACCAGAGGAGGGCAACTCCCTAGAGTACAACAGATGGAGTGACACGCGGTCCCGCTCCAGTCACCCGGCCCCTAGTGAAGTGGTGGGTGTGTGGGACCCAAAAACAGTTGTCAAAAGAACTATTAACAAAATTTTAACCATAAACATTCCCGAAGACCAGATATAAAACTGGCTATTAAATTGTATTTAGCAAAAAAATGTACTGTTACTTAAAGGAGAGGGAATGGAGAGGGTAGGGGGAGAGGGGGGGGCGAGGTATGGAGGGGGGGGCGAGGTATGGAGAGGGGGTGGGTGGGGTATAGGATATAGGGAGCGATTGATCACAGGTGCAAACAAAAAAAAAGTCAGCCATCTAAACACAGGCCCCATCCTGCCTAATGCAGGTAAGAGACTGTAAGTTATACCACAGAATGCACTTAGTCATAACAAAAAAAAAGTACTTAATCCGGAATGAGAAAATGAGTTACGAGGGAGGAACTAGTCCCGTGCGTCTGGCCATATTCTGGCTAGGCATATAGACACTCCCTCACTGTCAGAGGGAACGTCCATCCAAAAATAAAGAGAAGTCAGACCCTGGAGGGTCGCTTTTCGGGGGGGTTAATCTCGGTGGTGCAGATTTACGGTGCCTCTTCGATTGCTGCTTGTTCCAGAGAGGAGTGACTGGGCTCCTTGGAGGAGGCCTCTTGGAGGTATGCTGATGATTTGGCATCTCCTGGGGGCATATCTTGGGAGATGAATCCTAACTGGAGGAATAGCCATTTGCCATCTTGGAAGCTTGTGAATCCGTATGATTTCTTATATTGAAATTACAGGCGGAATGGAAAGGACCATCTATATTTGATCATTTTTTGGGAAAGTATAGTCAGCAGTGGCTTGCGGGATCTCCTCTTCTGGATAGTGGCAGGGGAAATGTCTGCGAATATTTGGATTTTAGTCCCTTGTATGGAAAGGTTTTCCAGAATGCGTGATTTTTTCATGACCTCTTCCTTGACAGAGTAGTAATAAAGCTTGACATTGTCCCTAGGGAGATCATCTTTATGGGGGGCTTGTAAGGCTCTATGGGCTCTGTCAAGTTCAAGCCTGTGATTTGGGATATCCGGAATGATGTCTTTAAGAAATGCTTTCACTGTGCCTTGCACATCCGTAACTGACTCTGCGATACCTCTTATACGAAAGTTGTACCTCCTGCTACTATTTTCCACGTCATCGATTTTGGACAAAGCTGTGTCTAATTGATCTTGTAAAGTTTGAATACATGCCGTATTCTGATTAGTGTGTGCAGTTGAAGAGTCCACAGCCATTTCTATGGCATCCATGCGGGAGCCTAGGCTTTGTAGGCCAGCTTTAATGGATGATGTGATCTGTGAAGTATTCTGTGCCAGCCCAGCAGCCAGCATTTCAGAAAAACGGTGTAAAAGCTGAGACATGTCAGCTGGGTGGCCATGGGTTATAGAAGAAGCAAGTGGGGAGCCTGCCTGGCTTAGGGGGGAATCCATCTGAAGGGACTGGATGAGGCCTGCCATTGTGCTGCTTAGCAGTGAAGCTGTGGAGGCTGGGGAGATCCCATAGTCGTGGATGCTGTGATGCGGGGTGTGGGGAGCTGTGTATTCAGGCAGAGGGGCTGGCGGGGGATCAGCTATGGATGTTTGCTCCTCTGTGTCTTCTCCTGAGGTGGCTGCGGCCGCCATCTTGGCAGGCTTGTGGGCAGCTAGGCCGAACTGTAGCTGGCGACTAACCTCTCCCCTGGGTGGTCTCACGGCATATGGGCTGATGCACGGCCAGTTCCAATAATCGGGGGATGTGGTGGTGTGGGGTCCCGTTCATTGCTGGTGGCTCAGGGGTCGGGAAAGGACCGGAGCAGGTTGGAGCTCCTGGCTACAGCATCTTGCCAGAAGTCCCATGCATGCGCACTACCTGCTGTCCTCTTTTCATTATAAAAAATAACTGAAACACCAAGAGCCTAGAAATAGCTGGATATGAACATATTTACAGCTCTCAAAATAAGCTGAGGGCAGGTGTGGAGTCGCACCGGAGGGGGCGGGTGCTGCCAGCAGGCGGGGTTTATTGTGAGCTGATTCTCCTCCCAGCCTCTGCCCCCTGTCATTCTCTTAGCAGGGCCTGGCATACAGATGGAGTCAGAAAAGAACTAGATGAGTTGGGGGCAGGGTGGGAGCTGCCAAATGTAACTTTTTCTATTAACAAGCTGGTGATTGGTTGCTCAGACTGCCTAGCAACCAATCACCAGCTTGGTAATGGGAAAGGTTAACTTTGGCAGCTCCCGGTCCCCTGTCCAGTGCTGTGCTCCGCTGTAAGTCTCTCTGCATCCTAAAACAGTGAAAGTGTCATTCATTATTTTTAACTTTTTTAATGCTGGATTTAATATAGCATTAACATATTTACTTAATAAGGCAGTAATCATGTGTACAGTGCCTATAGTAGCCAATCATAGTTTATCCTTATTTTATTTATCACAGTCAGATCAATTATATATGTCAATATTGTTAAAGTTGTTGTTGTTAATAGTTATTGTAACTTAGTTCTGCATAAAACATTTAACAGTGTATTTCATGAGATAATTTACAAGGGTGTATTTAGAGGCAGAATTAAGGGTAGGCGGGTAGGGGTTGGGTTGGAACATACACAACAAACCAAGTTTAGCGCTGTCCGCACTATACTTATTCCAACAGTGAACAGTCTGTATGTATGTTCCTCGCTTAAGGTGTTGCAGCTCTCCCAAAAGTCCACTGGGTGGTAGACATGATTCTGAAAATATATAACGAGAGAGCGCACACCTGCCCTAGTGTGTTATCGTTTAATAAATGAAGATAAGTGTATAAAAATTGAGGGTTGCACTCACAAACATCCAGCGTTAAATGGCATAAAGAGCTCCATAATAGCCTCCTATTCTGGTCTGTAGAGATCAGTTAGCTCACAGCAACTAACAGCATGGTAAAGTATTTCAGTAAGCACAGACCGCCTGCTTCCTTGTAACACACGCCGCTCAAAGCACTCGCACGGACCAGCCGGCGCTGCCTGACATCACTCGTGGCCGGGGAGGGGATGCACAGTGATGCAGCTGACTCCTCTCGTAAGCTTCATGCAATTGCTAGGACAACATGTTTCGGAGGCGTGGCCTCCTTCTTCAGGTATCACCCTCATCTCCTCTAGTGATAATATATGCTCAAACCCCCCGCCCCTCCTATCTATTAACCAATGGTATCATAACAGACCAGGAGCACGGAGTACACAGCAAGAGGTATCTACAAGACGGAGGGGGTTATATAGCAACAGCATCCAAAAATTCTTTTTATTTAGATTTACATTAAAGATAGTGCTAATTCTCTATGTTTATTTGTACTAAACACCATTTTAGGATGCTGTTGCTATATAACCCCCTCCGCGGATGACCCATTATAGTGGGCATTGAGAGACTCACTAGCAATCTAGGCTGCTACATTGACTATTTCCTACAGGATTTAGTCCTAAATCTCCCCGCGTATGTCAAAGACTTCAATCATATGTTGGACATATTATCACTTTAAACATGGCAGAAGGAATATAGATGGCACTCACTAGATGTGCAATCTTTGTATACCTCATTAAACATGAGTTCAGCCTACTAGATATACAACACTTCCTGTGCAAAGATCAACAGTTTCATTACAAACAAGTCCAATTTGTGTATGATGGCATCAAATTCTCCTTAACTCACAACAACTTTATAGGGCAACTTATTTATAGGGAAGCACTACAGGCAAATGCAGGGCACAGCTATGGGAGACAGGTTCGCACCCAGCTATGCCAACTTATTTATGGGTTACTGGGAACATCAATACAATAGGTCCCACAATCCCTTTGGTGCGAAACTGGTCCTGTACGTTAGGTACATTGACAATATTGTAATCATATGGGATGGCACTTATGCCCAACTAGAGGGATTTGTAGACCACTTCCAAAACAACCCATATGGCATTAACTTCACCCATGTTATAGACAAAAACAATCTTATCTTTCTTGATCTAGAGCGGAGGTCTGAAACTAATGGTTCCATCTTTTCCAAAACACACTTCAAACCCATCGCAGGTAATTTTTACCTGCATGCCCACAGCAATCACCTCCGTTGGATAAAAAATGAACCGTTTGGGAAATTTTGTAGACTGAAGCGCAACTGCACACTGAGACAGGATTACATAGAACAGGGAGCTATCCAAAAAAGGAAGGAGCAACTTCAACCTCTAAGAGCCAGACCCCTAACAAGTATAGAACAGATCAAGCTAATTTCTGCACAAGGTTCAACAATAAGGCATGACAAATACAACAGATTTTCCAAAAGAACTAGGACATCCTTAAAAAGGACCCATTCCTTGGTGATTTTATCCCTGATGAGCCCAATTTCTTATATAGTAAAGCCCGAAGCCTTATGCCCCGTACACACGGTCGGAATTTCCGAAGGGAAATGTTCAATGTGAGCTTGTTGTCGGAAAGTCTGACCGTGTGTTTGCTCCATCGAACATTTGCTGTCGGAATTTCCAACAACAAATGTTTGAGAGCAGGAATTTTCGAGCGTGTGTACACAAGTCCGAGGTACAAAATTCCACGCATTCCACGCATGCTCTGAATCAAT
This sequence comes from Lithobates septentrionalis, assembly GCA_037952835.1. NCBI lineage: Eukaryota > Metazoa > Chordata > Amphibia > Anura > Ranidae > Lithobates > Lithobates septentrionalis. The sequence goes on from JBBDGP010000158.1 coordinate 4,321,336, forward strand.
TACGAGATGGAAGCGATCGGTCTTGTAAAACTAGCGCTCGTAATGGAGATAGCACGTTCGTCAAGCTGCAAATTTTTAAATGTTTCAATGCAGCACATTATCTTCTTCTTTATAATGCTAGAATAATGAAGTTGCTTTGCTGCTGATATTCACACAGAGTTCTGACAAACTGATTTCTTATTATATTTTATTGAGTAATCATTTTTTTTTTTGCCAGATCTCCAGAATAATGTTTATTTGTTTTTTTTTATAGTATTCTACTTTTATTTTTTTTCTCAAGATCTCCCAAAATTTTTATTTTTTTATAGTGATCTCCATAATATTTTTTGTCATTTTGTATGTCAAGTTACCACAACACCATTATTATCTTCTATTTTTTAACATCAAAAGAGGTTGGTTGGTGTTGGTTTCCCTTATTAATTTGACATTGTGTTTTTGAAATGTACCTGCCTACTCAAACTGAACAAAACTGTCCTTTTTTAACTAAAACACATAGCCAAGTATTTCTCCCCAAAAAAAAAAATTATTAGGGGTTATAACAAAATAAAGAGTTAGGCAACGCTGGATAAACTGTTGAAATTGGTGAAGCCTTTGTACCCCAGGGCAGACATCAATTATTTGACAGGCAAAATTGGTAGCCTGAGGAGTCCATTAATTAGGGAGCACAATCCAGTCCAGGACTCAGAGAGATTGGGAGCAGCAGAAGATGACATATATGTTCCGAGACTGTGGTCTTACAACAGCCTGCCTCTTTTGCCAGACCAGACCGAACCCAGGCCATCGCTCTCAAGACTTCCTTGCACGCTTCTTTCCAGGCTGTGCCTGTGATGTTGGAGGTGTTTTTAAGAGGTGGAGAAGGAGTATAGTTCAAATCATATACGTGACTTTTATTGGTGAGTTGGCCCCTCACCCCCTTATTTCGGGCCTGAAATATGACCTCCTCAGAGATGAGGCGTTGGCCCTCCTCCATTACTTGCATTTTGCTGGCTGTCATACACGCAAAGGCCTCCTGGACATTAGGGGTGTTTGTGAGTACCGCAGTAACCTGCCGAATCAAAGCAGCCACTGACTCTTCCATGTTCCTCCCCTTCCTGGGCCTTTTTGTTGTAAGGCAGAGGGGAGGAACCTAGCATTCGGTCAGGCTACTGGGCACCCCCCTGGCTGCTACATTCCCCCGCCACCTCCTGGCTGCCACTTTCCACGGCCTCCTCCTGGCTGAGACTTTCCTGTTTATGAAAATGGGACAGTTTTAGGTTTTTGGTCATCAATCACACATAATTTAGAGCTCATGACTGTAAATGGAATGTTAACAAATAGAAAAGACTATCATTCTGACCCCAGCATTTTTCATTCTTGTCACAATCATTTTTGGCTACTATTGTCTATTGATATGTAAACCACTTTGTTAAATCAGAAATTAGTGATCAATAAAAGCATCTAGTTAACATCATTAAAATTTTTACAATAAATATGTTGAACAATGCTATACCTGGCTCAAGCTGGGCTCCTCCACATCTTCTTCCTGGGTGGTGGTATCAGAAGCCTCATCTGAGGTGGAAGGAAGAGTGGAAGGAAGTGTAGATAGTGATGGCCTGGGTTCACTCTGGGTCTGACAAAAACCACAGTTTGTCATAGTACCAGAGCCTGGGGACATGAATGTCATCTGCTGCTGCTCCTGATCTCATGGAATCCTGGACATTTTTGCACTCCCTATTATACATGCTCCTCAGGCCACCAATTTTGCACTTCAAATAGGTGATGTCTGCCGTGGGAATCACCGGCTTCACCGATTCCAACAGTTGATCCAGCACCCCCTTCCTTTTTATTTTGTTGTTATAAAATTGATGTTTCACTTGCCACAGACAGGGCAGCTCTCTGTACTTATCAATGAAGTTGGGGAAGAAGTCATGGTCATTAAATTTATCCATTTTATCTGCAAGACACAACACAAGACAAACCCTAATGTCAGGCTAAACTCTCCTAATCTTGTCCCAATATAGGCCTCAATCTATAAAAGCAGTATAAGCCACTAACCACTGATGCCCCAAGTTAAAATGGTACCTTTGTTTGCACAATCGATGCTACTCCATCCTCCGCTCACAGATCGTATGTAAGACGCACACGTGTTATGCTTTATCTACACTCCGCATGTGTGAAACTCTGCCCCTGATCTTCTTTCTAGTATATTTCCCGCCCTTTCTCTTTCAGTGCAGTGGGAGAGCACATGGCAGAGAGACAACAGGTGCATGATAATATCAGCAACAAAGAGGACTACAAAAGCCCGGAGCCACAAACGTTCCGATCCAGGAGGAGATTTTAGGCCTCAAATATGTCCTTTTTAGAGATGGTGGAGATGGTGGACATGTTGAAGAGGGCCGACTATGATGGGAAGCATGGACCGTACAGCAACCCAAATGTGAGAAAGAACAAGATCATGACTAGTTGTGAGAAGTCTGCAGAAGAATTTTGGGGTACGACGATCCAAGAAGCAAATGAGGAAACACTGGTCAGACCTCAAACTGAGGGAGCAGCATCAGTACAGAAGGATCAAGAGAGTGCTGCAAAACAGTAAGTATTTGTCGTGTGTTCCAATTATTATTACTTGCATGCTGCTCCATGTGCTTTTCTTTACTGTTGTAGATTTTAAAATGGCGTGGGGACAGTAATCGTTCATAGTAAACATTGTTCGTTAGATTGTCCGTAGTTAACATTGTTTTTTAGATCGTCCGTAGTAAACATTGTTTGTTAGATCGTCCGTAGTAAACATTGTTCGTTCGACCATTAATACAATGTTTTTGGCAGATGCAGATTAACTACATTTGTTCAGGCCTATTTGTATGAAAAGAAGTTTAGTACATTGTTGTCTAGATGTGTTTGTAACTAGAATGAAATGCAAACTTGATTAAGTGTAAGGAGAGGACACTCAGCAACTGTTTACACATCTGGACGCAGGAGCACCAGTGTGGGACACAGAACACCTTTTTTAGGGTAGTTATTGGGTATGTGGACGGGGGATTATAGCGGTGCCAAGGTCAAAAAAGTGTTTTCAAAGAAGAGTAATTGAGAGAAGGAATAAAAAGCAAAAAATACAAAAATTTATTGATAATCTAACATAGACAAAATACACATTACATACAATTCATGTTAAACTAAAAGGAAGATTATGGATACATGTACTGTAAGTGACCCTAAGAATGGTAAGGTGGGCCAGGTGGAAATGGCCGTTGAAGGAGGAGGGCTCGATTTCCTACATGTTTCGCCAAGACATTGGCTTCTTCAGGGAACAGGAGCTCATAAGGTAGATATTTAAAAACAATTCTGTGTGGTAAACATGAAAAACATGGTGAGAGCAATAATTTAACCGGACACTACATAGTATAAACAATAGAGAAATAGAAACTGTGGCTGGACAGTCATGCGACCAAAGGCTCCACACTAAATAACGGTGATGCAAACATACCTGGGGCGTCAGTGCCCGAGAAGGGAGGGAGGAGAAGGGAAGGGGGAACACAGCCACCCAAGGGGATCCCCGCAGGGGAGCGGTCAGGCCGCGCCTTTCTGACTTCCTTCTCCCTTTCATTGCCATGGCTCCACCTGTGGTCCCCTCCACAAAATTCCCCTTTGGTACTGTGAAACATCGCGCTATCTGCAATTGCTATGAATGTATTGCTTCTATAAGTATTTATATTGATTCCATACCCTTTATATTCCTGTTTGATATACACAGTGTATTCATTTTTTTTTTTTTTAACCATAGATTTTTATTAAAGAATTTCAGTTTATACATAAAGTACAAAGCGTTGTTTACAGTATATGACATAAACAGGGTGAGAATTGACTGACAGTCATAATTCCACAAAGAGATAAATCTACGTGAGCCACCTATAACCACATAGCTAACGACCTCAGCAGGAGGTAGGCCCTGTCACCCCGACTGGGTACAGACTGTGAGCAGGAACCTCTATTAGTCTTAAACTAGGCAGCCCTCTAATGACCTTAATGAGGGTCATTAGTGAGGAAACACTATATATGTTCATATTGAACTTTGTAGACAGCTATCTTATGAACTTCAAACATAGATATATTCTTAGTACATTAAGAACAGAAAACACATACCTTTTAGAGCAGTCACTCAATAATATAGTCTGTGATGGTTCTTCTGGTTTGACTACTTCTAATGATGACGATTTGTTTATTAATATTCTGATTGCTTTATCTAATTATTTAAACACTTTTACCACTATAAGCCTAGTCGTTTAGCCTTAATATCATGAAACACAGTAATACACAGTGTATTCAGTTTGTATTTACTCGTTATATTAAATCCTTATTACTTCTATAAGTATTTATATTGATTCCATACCCTTTATATTCCTGTTTGATATACACAGTGTATTCAGTTTGTATTTACTCGTTATATTAAATCCTTATTGTCATTACCAAAAATATCCCCATATATGTGCTGCAGCATATAAGGTGTGTTATAGGTATGTGTTGTTTAACGTATTTCTTCTTTTTCTGTACTTGTAATTTTGGTTATAAATTTTATTGGCATACTAGGACCCAATGGTTTTCTATGCACTTTACACACATTGTGGCTGGATGTCGTGTGCTGACACACAGGTACTTCCCACTTTCCCCAGTGACCCCTGCGGAATGTCGGGCAGTATAGGCCTTATCCTCCTACCCTGTGTCTTAGCACACTACCCCTCATGCCCCGCTGTGCCCCACCACCGGTCTGCACTCGTTCTTGGGTGCCTTGGTTAGCTCCTGATTGGGGGGAGTGGGTTGCTGTGTGGGGGGTGGGCGGTCACTGCGTGGGCTCTCCCCGCTTGGGGCCGGCGTGGCCAGCGCTGTTTCTGCCTGTACGGACGCCAAGGCGCAGACTTTTGTCTGCCCCAGGGTGCCCACGTCTGTTCTCAGACTCTCCGGCCCTCCTCTTCCATCGGCAGATTGGACGAGGCGACACCTGGGTACCTCCCATTCCAGGGCTGTTCGCCTCCCCATTCGCCACACGGGCCGTACACTCTGAGCATGTGCGCGCGGTGCATGATGGAACCTGTAGTTCCGAGGCACCGCGCAGTGCGCAGCCGTGAACACCCCTCGTTTGCGTCCGCACACCTGATCATCATCTGATCAGGTGTGGGGGGCATACAAGTAACCGGCCAGTTCCTCAGTTCCTTGATGGACGAGAGACGTGCCTGCATCTTCTCTGCACACAGCTACAAGGTAACTTTTATCCTTTAAAACACTCTTACTTTATGCCTTCCAAACGAACTATTCATCATGCTCCTATACATCCTTTAGGAGCCACTTTGGACCTGCTTTTCATTCTGCTGGCCAATATTGATTCTTTCAATTAACAGTGTCTACGCCATGACAGACTAGGTAACAGACTTATTTCCAGCAGTCTCGTCTATGCTTAAATATATTTCAAAGCTTTCATCCTCTTCACCCCACTGATTTTCCTTTCTTTTTCTTTCTTTTTTTCCTTCGTCCTCTTTACATCTTATATAGGACTTATTGTAACTTCCATCCCTTTTAATCCTTGTACAGGTATTACACACCTGTGAACGTGCTGCTATGAGAATCTCTCTCTACAGCTGACATTACTAAGTAAGTACAGGCATAACTACTCCACATGGTCCTAGTTACTAATAGCAACACCCCTAATGGTATCTATTCCTTTAATTAGGCCTGGTCCAATTGGACCATTGATTTGGTCCAATCTTGACGCTTTGCCCCTGCTGTGTGCATACACCTACTACAGGCACCTCGTGACCACATTTTCTTTTCACGGTTTTTAAACATACATGTAAGTCTGCACTTTCTTTTCTAGAGATATAGATACATTTACTCATATACATACATATACATACATTTTACGTATTCTCTCGAATATAATGCACGGATGTGCAATTTTTATCTCTGGATTACTATTACAAGTGCATCATGACTTATGGTTATCTTTACATTCCTTTGCCAGGTTTACTGTATGCCCCCTGCAGGCACAATTTACGGCGCGGCCTGACCGCTCCCCTGCGGGGATCCCCTTGGGTGGCTGTGTTCCCCCTTCCCTTCTCCTCCCTCCCTTCTCGGGCACTGATGCCCCAGGTATGTTTGCATCACCGTTATTTAGTGTGGAGCCTTTGGTCGCATGACTGTCCAGCCACAGTTTCTATTTCTCTATTGTTTATACTATGTAGTGTCCGGTTAAATTATTGCTCTCACCATGTTTTTCATGTTTACCACACAGAATTGTTTTTAAATATCTACCTTATGAGCTCCTGTTCCCTGAAGAAGCCAATGTCTTGGCGAAACATGTAGGAAATCGAGCCCTCCTCCTTCAACGGCCATTTCCACCTGGCCCACCTTACCATTCTTAGGGTCACTTACAGTACATGTATCCATAATCTTCCTTTTAGTTTAACATGAATTGTATGTAATGTGTATTTTGTCTATGTTAGATTATCAATAAATTTTTGTATTTTTTGCTTTTTATTCCTTCTCTCAATTACTCTTCTTTGAAAACACTTTTTTGACCTTGGCACCGCTATAATCCCCCGTCCACATACCCAATAACTACTTGATTACTTTGGGGATGAGGTGCTGTATCCTCTGGTACCATCTAGCCACCCTTATACCTTTTTTAGGGTGTCCCACGCAGGTGCTCCAGTGGATACTAGGTGTCCCTCTATCTGTGAAACTTTAATAACAAAAAAGGTAAGTATTCTAGCTTTAGAAAGGGAAAAAAACATGTTTTCAGCTTGGAACTCTGCCAAATCAGACAATTGTACGACACTTCCAAGCAATGTTTCATATTCCTATTTTTTGCCTCAAATATCTGTGTGCTAATTATACCTTATTTTTTATTCACATGGGGAGAAAAGACTCTGGACATCTGAGGACACCAAGAACACCACACCTCCTAAAGAAAGAGAAATCCCCACACACACCCTGAAGAAGATGTGGAGGGAGAGGTTCAGGAATTGGGCGAAATAGTGACCACAACAGGTCAGTGTCTGAGACCACAGTTTCAGTTAATAGATGTATGCCTGCATATTTATAATACATAGTGTGTTTTTTTTATTTTAGGTGATGTGGATGTTGTGGAATAAGAAACTCATTTCAACAGTGCAAGTGCACAGATCCTCATCGGGGAGATCATGGTGTGCAATCGGGAATAGGGATGAGCTTCGTGTTCGAGTCGAACCCATGTTCGACTCGAACATCGGCTGTTCGGTCGTTCGCCGAATTGCGAACGATATGGGCCGTTCGTGCCAAATTCGTGTGGCGCGTCACGGCCCATAATTCACTGCGGCATCGCAGTGCATTGCTTGCTGATGATTGGCCAAGCATGCACTATGACCCGCATGCTTGGCCAATCACAGCGCCGCCTGAACAGAGAGCCGTAATTGGCCAAAGCCAAGTAGCCTTTGGCCAATTATGGCTCAAGGGATTTAGTACACGCCCCACACTATATAAGGCCGCCTGCACGGCGGCCCTGTGCAGTGTGTTCCGGTGTGCTTAGAGAGAGAGAGAGACAGTGTCATTTCATTTGAGTTAGCTAGATTAGGCAGGACAGTCAGTCAGTTAGCTGCACTTAAAGTGTATTGTGTATACATATGCATCCCAGGTGTTGCATATATATATATACACTGTATTCAGTTTAGCTAGATCCGTTCCTGTTATCTTCTAGACTATTTACATTTAGTGCAGTGCGTCCTGCTCACAGTGTTCAGCTAGATCTGTTCCTGTTATCCTCCTACTGACAGGCAGGCTTGTCTTGTTACAGTATTAACAGCTACCTAAAGAAAATTATTGGTGTTCTTTTGATCCTATTAGTACCACGGTCAGGCAGCTAGACTATTTACATTTAGTACAGTGCGTCCTGCTCACAGTGTTCAGCTAGATCCGTTCCTGTTATCTTCCTACTGACAGGCAGGCTTGTCTTGTTACAGAATTAACAGCTACCTAAAGAAAATTACTGGTGTTCTTTTGATCCTATTAGTACCACGGTCAGGCAGCTAGACTATTTACATTTAGTACAGTGCGTCCTGCTCACAGTGTTCAGCTAGATCCGTTCCTGTTATCTTCTAGACTATTTACATTTAGTGCAGTGCGTCCTGCTCACAGTGTTCAGCTAGATCCGTTCCTGTTATCTTCCTACTGACAGGCAGGCTTGTCTTGTTACAGTATTAACAGCTACCTAAAGAAAATTACTGGTGTTCTTTTGATCCTATTAGTACCACGGTCAGGCAGCTAGACTATTTACATTTAGTACAGTGCGTCCTACTCACAGTGTTCAGCTAGATCCGTTCCTGTTATCTTCCTACTGACAGGCAGGCTTGTCTTGTTACAGTATTAACAGCTACCTAAAGAAAATTACTGGTGTTCTTTTGATCCTATTAGTACCACGGTCAGGCAGCTAGACTATTGACATTTAGTACAGTGCGTCCTGCTCACAGTGTTCAGCTAGATCCGTTCCTGTTATCTTCTAGACTATTTACATTTAGTGCAGTGCGTCCTGCTCACAGTGTTCAGCTAGATCCGTTCCTGTTATCTTCCTACTGACAGGCAGGCTTGTCTTGTTACAGTATTAACAGCTACCTAAAGAAAATTACTGGTGTTCTTTTGATCCTATTAGTACCACGGTCAGGCAGCTAGACTATTTACATTTAGTGCAGTGCGTCCTGCTCACAGTGTTCAGCTAGATCCGTTCCTGTTATCTTCCTACTGACAGGCAGGCTTGTCTTGTTACAGTATTAACAGCTACCTAAAGAAAATTACTGGTGTTCTTTTGATCCTATTAGTACCACGGTCAGGCAGCTAGACTATTTACATTTAGTGCAGTGCGTCCTGCTCACAGTGTTCAGCTAAACCTACAAGTTAGTGGGGTGCGTCCACCTCACAGTGTTCAGCTAAAGCTACCTGTAGAAGGTTGGTGGTGTTCTCATACTACAGGCAAGCAGTTGATTTTGCTAGCTGCAGTATCAGTACACATATATATATATATATATATATATATATATATATATATATATATATATATATATATCCCAGCTTAGTGCAGCTACAGGCCATTAGTATGTCTGGAAGGCCAAGAAGGAGAGGCAGACAGTCACAAGCCAATAAGAGAGGGCAAGCAGGCTCTGTGTCTAGTGCTGGTCGTGGAGACGGTGCATCCTCATCAGCACGTGGCCATGGGACACGCTTGGCCTTTTTTTTTTTTGTTTAAATGGTTTTTATTAGATTTTGTCAGAAAAACAAAAACAGCAGGGTAAAAGGGAGAAGTACAAATCATATTCACAGTGGTATGTTTTGCAATATAATGACTTATATACTAGAGTTACATCATCAACTAACTGTAAACTGAGGTATCTATTATCGGGTCCTACCTGGTACGTGTTCTTGCGAACATAACGGGTGAGCCTTGGGTAATTATCCCAGTCCACCTCCAGCACCCCTTCATGGGATCACACTGTGCTGGGGAGCAGAATGAGACCTATTTACTAGTGACCCGAGGACCTAGAGAGACATTAGCAATGTATAAAAAAAAAAAAAGGTAATAGAAAACTTTGGCGCATTGACCAAAAGATCTTGATTGCAAAAAACAGTTTGCTAAACGGGTTACATTTCAAGTTTAAAGTAACTTAACAATCCCATTGGTACAGTTGCTGTTTAGGCATGTTGCAATAAAAAGCTATCATTCATGAGAAAACCTCAGGGATACATAACAAAGTATAACTTTCTACTATGGTTCACTCCAGGGTGTACCCACTTCAGGAGTGAGTTCTATTCCTGCCTGCCGAATATGGGGAGTCAGGGAGAAGAGAAAAAAAAAAGAAACAAGAGAAGGGTTAGGGGGAGGAGAGAGGAGGGAGGAGTAAGAAAGAGAGAGGTAAAGTGCAGAGAAGAGAAAAGTTTGGCTGTCCGCTCGGAACCCCCACCTCTATTGAGGGACTATTTCTAAAAGTTTGGATGTTGCCCTATTCCTATGTATTTGGACCAAGGGTCCCAAATCTTCTCAAACTTTGTTGAGGTATCTAGTAAAGAGCTTACTAATTATCTAATTATCCATGACACTTTCCGTTTAGCTGCTATGAGAGAGACTGAGGGCTTCTTCCAAGCTTTAGCAAGGGTAATTTTGGCTCCCAGGAGAACAAAAAATACTAATTTCTGTGATGATTTTGAGATCCCTGGAATGGGATGGTTGAGAAGAGCTGTTAGAGGAGACTTGGGAATGGTCTTACCTATTATTTTGGATATGGCGTAAAATATTTTTTGCCAAAAGGTCCTAATTTTAGGGCAGTCCCACCATATGTGTAACATGGAACCGTTCATGTGACATCCGCGAAAGCAGAGAGGGGAGACCGCGGGGTGCATCATAGCAAGCCGGGAGGGGGTCAAGTACCATCTAGTGATTACTTTAGGCTAGCTTCAATCAGGGAAATATTATGAATGCCTTTGAATGATCGGAAGAAGGCCATGTGCCAGTGATCTAGATCCCATGTGTCCTGTAAATCCCTCTCCCATGCCAGCATGAACGTTGCTTTCCTATCTGTAGCAGCAAGCGAGGAGTAGATTAAGGAAATGCCCCCCTTCTGCTCCAGGAGACCCCCACACCATATTTCGCATGGGGTGAACTGCGGGGGTTCAGGTTTCTCAGCCCAGATAGATTGGAGGAAGTGTGAAATTTGATAAAACCTGAACCTCTCTGAATTGGGGAGGCTCAGATGTTTGACGCAGTGGTTGAGGGATAATTGCCCCGCTGCGGTAAAATAGTTCCCGATCCGGTACATCCCCCTATCCAGCCACCACAGAAAGTCTTTAATGTCCATGCCCGGGGGGAATGTGGGGTTATGGAAAATGTGCGATAGAGGTTTGCTGAGCGACACTAAGGAGGGGTTCTTTCTGAGAGTGTCCCATATCGTCAGAGATTGTGATAAGGCGGGCGACATGACCGGAGGCCTAGCCTTCTGTGGGCACCAGAGGAGGAAGTCAATTGTAAATGTTGGTACTGCCTGTCTTTCCATTTCTACCCAATCAGGTCTGGCTGTTTTGGCATAGACTGTTGATATCTGTGCCAATCTAGCCGCCTGGTAATACCAAAAAAGATTTGGAAGTCCCAATCCCCCCTTTTTTCTTGGGCCGAATAGGGCGTTTCTCGGGAGCCTATGCCCCTTTGCACCCCAAATAAATATTACAACCTTGTTTTGGAATGCTGAGAGGTGATCCTTCCGTATCGCGATTGGGAGCGCTCTGAAAATATATAGGAGACGTGGCAGCAGAGTCATTTTTACAGAGTTTATTTTACCGAGCCAGGAAATGTGATGCGGGGACCATTGTTTGAGATCAGATTCTAATTTTTTGTAAATGGGGGGGTAATTTGCTTGATATAGCTGTTCAAATTTGGGGGTAAGATTGATTCCAAGGTATCGAATGCTGGACACGCTCCACGAAAAGCGGAACGCCTCCTGCAACCGAGATACCAAAGCTGACGGGAGGGACACATTGAGTGCTTGAGACTTGGAGTAGTTAACGCATAGACCAGAGGTCTGTGCAAAGTCGTCTAGGAGCTTACATAGCACTGGGAGGGAGGTTGCTGGTGACGTTATATAAAGAATGAGGTCATCAGCAAACAGCCCACATTTATGTGTTCTTGGCCCACAGTTCACCCCTGCTATGTCCGGATTAGTGCGTATAGCAATTGCTAATGATTCAATCGCTATTGCAAAAATCAGTGGCGAGAGCGGGCAACCTTGGCGGGTCCCTCTAGCTATTTTAATAGGATCAGAGAGTTGTCCTTGTAGTTTGATTCTAGCTTCTGGGCTAGAGTATAGGGAGTGTAGTAACCCTGTGAACCGTGGGCCAAAACCCCATTGTTGTATGATTGAGAATAGGTAAGACCAAGATACAGAGTCGAACGCTTTTTGTAAATCTAGAGATAGCAACATTCCCTTTTGCACCCCACTACCATCCCAGCCCGATTGCAGGAGGGAGACTACATCCACCGTTCTTCTGATTTGGTCGGGACCTTGCCTACCCGGGATAAACCCCACTTGGTCCTTATGGATATAGGATCCAATAAAGGAGGCCAAACGGTCTGCCATAATTTTAGTCATAATTTTTAGATCATTATTGATCAGGGATATGGGTCTATAGTTGGATACTTCTCCCTGGTCCTTGTCTGGTTTCGGTATTACAGTTATGAAAGCAGCGTTCATTTGCGGGTCCAGAGGCTCTCCCTTGGTTTTGAAGTTAATGAATCTAGCAAGGTAAGGCGCTATGGTATTTGCATAAGTTTTATAGTACGGTACGGAGAAGCCATCTGGGCCCGGAGCCGACCGCCGCTTAAGATTTTTAATAACTGCTAGCACTTCTTCGGCGGAAACCGGAGCTTCGAGTCTATCTCTGTGCTCAGCCGAAAGGGTAGGAATCGGGAGATTATTCAACGCTTGGCCTTTTTTTCGGCAGCTGGCCGTGTTGAGCCGCAACATGCGGAAGACTTGGTCGAGTGGATGACCAAGCGGTCCTCATCCTCCTCATCCTCTCTCACCCATGCCCAGGGTGCTTTGTCTGGCAAAGCAGCGGCCTCTTCCCTCGGCTCAATGTCATCAGTGACTCCTTCCCTAGCTCCACCATGTCCTCCTGAGGAGTCCCTCGAACTGTTTGACCACAGTGTTGGGTACATGCTCCAGGAGGATGCCCAGCGTTTGGAAGGCTCTGATGATGATACTGAGCTCGATGAAGGCAGTAACATGAGCATGGACAGAGGGGGTGCCCAAGAAGGACAGCAATCTGGCAGTCATGCTCCCCCTGCTGCAGCATACTGCCAGGTTTGCTCCAGTGATGAGGAGGGAGGGGATGATGAGGTCACTGACTCAACGTGGGTGCCTGATAGGAGAGAGGAGGAGGAGGAGGAGGAGGCGGCACATCACCAACGAGGCAGGATGCCCTCCAGGGGCCAGCCTAAGGGCAGCACATTGACTGCATCACACCCCAAAGCTCCACATGTGCAGGGCGCTGCAGTCTCTGCGCGTTATTCAAAAAGTTCTTTGGTGTGGGCCTTTTTTGAGACGAGTGCATCAGATCGCACCGCTGCTATTTGCAACATATGTCTCAAGCGTATCTCACGTGGCCAAAACATCTCCCGCTTGGGTACCACATGCTTGACCAGACATATGTTGACCTGCCATGCAGTTCGTTGGCAAGCGTATCTAAAAGACCCACACCAAAGAACAAAGAGGATCTCTCCTTGCTCCTCATCAGCTGAGATTTCCAACCCCACTAGACCTCCAGTCCTCTCTGAGACCTGCAGTGAGAGGAATGAAGGTGTAGAATTAGGTGTGTCACAGCCAAGTACTTGTGGGCAATCTGCTTTTGGTACACCGACGTCAGATTGTACCAGGCAAATTTCCCTGCCCCAGCTGCTGCACCGCCGAAAGAAGTTTGCTCCCAGCCATCCACATGCCCAGCGGTTGAATGCTAGCTTGGCAAAATGGCTAGCACTTCAACTGCTGCCTTTTCAGTTGGTAGACTCTGCCCCTTCCGTGAGTTTGTGGAATGTGCGGTTCCTCAGTGGCAGGTACCCAAACGCTACTTTTTCTCACGGAAGGCGATTCCGGCTCTCTACCGGCATGTGGAAGGCAATGTCCATGCCTCGCTGGACAGGGCGGTCAGCGGTAAGGTGCATATTACCGCTGACTCATGGTCCAGCAGGCATGGACAGGGACGTTACCTAAGTTTCACGGCGCATTGGGTGACTCTGCTGGCAGCTGGGAAGGTTGCAGGACAAGGTGCAGTAGTGTTGGAGGTTGTTCCGCCACCACGCCTCCAAAATGCTAATGATTGTGACACACCTCTCTCCTCCACCCCCTCCTCTTCTTCTTCCTCCATGGCCTCTTCCTCGGAACCAGCGGTGCTCCTTAGTCGTTCAATGGGCTACGCAAGTACGCAGGCCAAAAGATGCCATGCGGTGCTTGAGCTGGTGTGCTTGGGGGACAGGAGCCACACTGGGGCAGAGGTTCTGTCAGCTCTGCAGGGGCAGGTTCAGAGGTGGTTGACGCTACGCCAACTTAAGGCAGGAATGGTGGTTTGCGACAATGGCACCAACCTCCTCTCTGCCCTCTGACAGGGACAAATGACCCATGTGCCCTGTTTGGCTCACGTCCTTAACTTGGTGGTGCAGCGGTTCTTGGGCAGGTACCCGGGCTTACAGGATGTCCTGAGGCAGGCCAGGAAAGTCTGTGTGCATTTCCGCCGGTCATATAATGCCAGTGCTCGGCTGACGGACCTCCAAAAGGAGTTTAACCTGCCCAAGAACCGCCTAATCTGTGACATGCCCACCAGGTGGAACACAACGTTGGCCATGCTGCAGCAGCTGCACACGCAGCAGAGGGCCATCAATGAGTACCTGTGCGACTATGGCACCAGGACAGGGTCAGGGGAGCTTGTTTTTTTTTCCCCACGCCAGTGGGCCATGATCAGGGATGCATGCACTGTCCTGTCACCATTCGAGGAGGCCACGAGGATGGTGAGCAGTGACAGTGCATGCATCAGTGACACTGTCCCCCTTGTCCACCTGTTGGAGCACACGCTGCGTGGAATAATGGACAGGGCACTTGAGGCAGAACAGAGGCAGGAAGAGGAGGACTTCCTTAGCTCTCAAGGAACCCTTTATCCAGACAGTGTTCCTGCGTGTCCGCCGATCACACAGGAAGAGGACGAGGAGGAGGAGGAGGAGGAAGATTGTGTCAGTATGGAGGTGGAGCCTAGCACTCAGCATCAGCAGCAGTCTTTAAGGGATCAGTCCCAAGAAACACATGGACTTGTACGTGGCTGGGAGGAGGTGGCTGCGGACGTTGTCGTCCTTAGTGACCCAGAGGACTCCGGACCGAATGCCTCAGCAAGCCTACGCTGCATGGCCTCCCTGATCCTGCAAAACCAGCGTAAGGATCCTCGTATTCGTGGTATCAAGGAGAAGGACCAATACTGGCTGGCAACCCTCCTTGATCCACGTTACAAGGGTAAGGTTGCGGACCTTATCTTGCCATCGCAGAGGGAGCAGAGGATGAAACATCTTCGGGAGGCCTTGCAGAAAGGTCTATGCAACGCGTTCCCAGAGACTGGGAGGTTACAAACTCCTGTTTCTGGACAACGTGTTGCTGAGGCTTCGGTCAGTCAAAGAAGGAGCGGTGGAGAAGGTGGCCGTCTGACCTATGCGTTCAGACAATTTTTTGGTCCGCAGCCCCAAGGTATGATCGGTTCCAGCAACCATCGCCAGCGTCTGTTTTACATGGTGCAGGAATACCTAGGGGCAAGATCAGACTTGGACACCTTTCCCACCGAAACTCCTCTGGGTTATTGGGTCTTGAGGATGGATCACTGGCCAGAGCTTGCACAGTATGCAATTGAGCTACTGGCCTGTCCTGCATCCAGCGTTCTTTCGGAACGCACATTCAGTGCTGCTGGAGGCGTGGTAACCGATCACAGGGTGCGTCTGTCCACCGACTCGGTCGATCGACTGACCTTCATAAAAATGAATCAGTCTTGGATCACCACCAGCTACCAAGCACCTGATGCTGATGTAACCGAATAATTTTTTTTGAAATCTCAGATCCCTTCAAAGACTGCCTATGCTGATGCTGAGTGACTATCCCTGAGTAATTATCCTCTTCCTCCTCAATCATCACGCTGATAGCTTGTAAGAACATTTTTGGTTCTGGGCACCAGCACCAGTGCCTAAGGCCCAATTTTTCAGCCCTTGTTTAACAGGGGCGTGTAATTACAATTTTTGATGCAATACTTTGCAGCAGGGCTCATTCCTGCGTTCCAACTAGAGTGTCTGTGAGGGGTTGCAGTGTTGTGGCACCAGCACCAGTGCCTAAGGCCCAATTTTTTAGCCCTTGTTTAACAGGGGCGTGTAATTACAATTTTTGATGCAATACTTTGCAGCAGGGCTCGTTCCTGCGTTCCAACTAGAGTGTCTGTGAGGGGTTGCAGTGTTGTGGCACCAGCACCAGTGCCTAAGGCCTAATTTTTCAGCTCCTGTTCAACAGGGGCATGTAATTACAATTCTTGATCTAATATTTCACAGCAGGGCCCTGTGAGGGCTTACAGTGTTGTGGCCACAGCAACACCTAAGGCCCAAATTTCTGCTGAGTATATAGGGCAGGATCCTACTTTCAAACATCTAACTTACAAACGACTCCTACTTGCAAACGGAAGGAGACAACAGGAAGTGAGATGAAATCTACCCCTAGGAAGGGAAATTCTCTCCTGTAAGAGTTAATATGGGAAAAAAATTTCTCCTTTCCACTGATGCTTTCCAATCCTTGTTCCACCAAAAAACCCAAATTTTCAAAAAACATTTTTCATTGGGACAAAAAGTGAGGTGAAATCTTCTGAAGAGGAGGAAAGACAGCAAAACAAATGTCACAGGGGTGATAACCCTTCCCTATGTTTTCAAAAAAGCTTAAAAAAGATTTTTTGGATGGAGCTAAACGCGTTAAAAATGTACCCGTTCAAAATTACAAAGAGATTCTACTTAACAACAAACCTACAGTCCCTGTCTTGTTTGCACCGCCTGTATACTGCTGTTCAGAGTATATAGGGCCTGGTGGCCCCACACCTTTCCTTATTTTAATTTGGGTGCAGGGTTCCCCTTAATATCCATACAAGACCCAAAGGGCCTGGTAATGGACTGGGGGGTACCCATGCCGTTTGTCTCACCGATTTTCATCCATATTGCCATGACCCGACATTACATTAAACCCGCAAGCAGTTTTAAATGAGATTTTTTCCTTTAAAAATCACATTTGGTGCAGGGACTGTTTTAAACACTGGAAACACGCGTCACTTTACAGGCATACTATAGACACCCCCCAGGTACGATATTTAAAGGAATATTTCACTTTTTATTTTTTTACTTTAAGCATCATTAAAATCACTGCTCCCGAAAAAACTGACGTTTTTAAAAGTTTTTTTTGCATTGATACATGTCCCCTGGGGTAGGACCCGGGTCCCCAAACCCTTTTTAGGACAATACCATGCAAATTAGCCTTTAAAATGAGCACTTTTGATTTTGAACGTTCGAGTCCTATAGACGTCAATGGGGTTCTAACGTTCGTGCGAACTTTCGGTCCGTTCGCAGGTTCTGGTGCGAACCGAACCGGGGGGTGTTCGGCTCATCCCTAATCGGGAATTAGAGAGGATAAAGGAAAAATTAAATGATGTTGAAAAAGACTCAACAACATCATTGATGTTTTAGGCAGATTATGAAACACCCACATTTTTTTACATTTTGTCGTTATATTTTTTAATTTTAAAAAAGTTTTAAAGTAATTTGAAAGCCAAATTTTGAAAATGCACACAGTGTGTCAACATGTGCTATCTGCTATCACGGGATATCAATGTACGCATTTTGTGAGTGCAACCCCTTCCTCACTGTCAGTACTGGGATCCCTTTAGGACCCAGCACAACTCACCTGACACAGCCTTTGCCTGGGAAACAACAGTGATTGGCCAGCTCACCTTTAAATCACTTGTATCAGCATTCAATCAGTGCTCGTGTTAGAGTTTACCTTGTGTTTGATCCAGCTGATATCTGCTCTGTGTATTTTGTGTATGACCCGGCTCGTTTGACCCTGTTTGCTTGCTTCTGATTCGTTACCGTTTGGACTCTGGTCTTCCTGTGTATGACCCAGCTTGCCTAGACTATGTTTTGCCTGATTCTACTGTAGTACCTTCATCTACAGCGGTGAACTACAAGCACCAGACATCTATCCGCACCTGCAGCGGTGAACTACAAGCACCAGACAACATCTACCCTCATCTGCAGTGGTGAACTACAAGGTCCAGCAAACATTGACCTTCATCTACAGTGGTGAACTACAAGTCCCAGCTGACCTGCTCTGCTCAGACCTGCTCATGGTATGTGCTCTTGTTCTTTGAACTCTTTGCATAATCAGAATACCTGAACTGTTACCTGTTATATGCTCCTAGTCTGACACTCGCAACTAAAGTAGATGAGAGGAAGGGGTTGCACTCCCGAAACGGGTCCATTGATCCCCCATGATGGGAGCTAGCATCGACATTAGGCATGGGATCAGTAGGAAAATCCACATTTTCACTCCCAATTTGTGTGCATCTTCAAAATTTAGCTTTTAAAGGGGTGACATCACCCCATCTGATGAAGGCAAGATCAACACAGTTATGACATACTAATGTCACATATTGGCTTCAATTTATCCAAGTTGAACTTTGTAAGTTCCTGAGTTGTGTATGTTATGGTTTTAACCACTTGAGCCCCGGACCATTATGCTGCCTAAGGACCAGAGGTCTTTTTCCAAATTGGCACTGCGTCGCTTTAACTGCTAATTGCGCGGTCATGCAATGCTGTACCCAAACGAAATTTGCGTCCTTTTCTTCCCACAAATAGAGCTTTCTTTTGATGGTATTTGATCACCTCTGCGGTTTTTATTTTTTGCGCTATAAACGGAAAAAGACCGAAAATTTTGAAAAAAAATGATATTTTCTACTTTTTGTTATAAAAAAAATCCAATAAACTAAATTTTAGTCATACATTTAGGCCAAAATGTATTCGGCCACATGTCTTTGGTAAAAAAATGTCAATAAGCGTATATTTATTGGTTTGCGCAAAAGTTATAGCGTCTACAAACTAGGGTACATTTTCTGTAATTTACACAGCTTTTAGTTTATGACTGCCTATGTCATTTCTTGAGGTGCTAAAAAGGCAGGGCAGTACAAAACCCCCCCAAATGACCCCATTTTGGAAAGTAGACACCCCAAGGAAATTGCTGAGAGGCATGTTGAACCCATTGAATATTTATTTTTTTTGTCCCAAGTGATTGAAAAATGACAAAAAAAAAAAAAATATTTACAAAAAGTTGTCACTAAATGATATATTGCTCACACAGGCCATGGGCCTATGTGGAATTGCACCCCAAAATACATTCAGCTGCTTCTCCTGAGTATGGGGATACCACATGTGTGGGACTTTTTGGGAGCCTAGCCGCGTACGGGGCCCCGAAAACCAATCACCGCCTTCAGGATTTCTAAGAGTGTAAATTTTTGATTTCACTCTTCACTGCCTATCACAGTTTCGGAGGCCATGGAATGCCCAGGTGGCACAAAACCCCCCAAAATGACCCCATTTTGGAAAGTAGACACCCCAAGCTATTTTCTGAGAGGCATATTGAGTCCATGGAATATTTTATATTTTGACACAAGTTGCGGGAAAGTGACACTTTTTATTTATTTTTTTTTTTTTTTCATAACATTGTCACTAAATGATATATTGCTCACACAGGCCATGGGCATATGTGGAATTGCACCCCAAAATACATTTAGCTGCTTCTCCTGAGTATGGGGATACCACATGTGTGGGACTTTTTGGGAGCCTAGCTGCGTACAGGACCCCGAAAACCAATCACTGCCTTCAGGATTTCTAAGGGTGAAAATTTTTGATTTCACTCTTTACTGCCTATCACAGGTTCGGAGGCCATGGAATGCCCAGGTGGCACAAACCCCCCCCCAAATGACCCCATTTTGGAAAGTAGACACCCCAAGCTATTTGCTGAGAGGCATGGTGAGTATTTTGCAGCTCTCATTTGTTTTTGAAAATGAAGAAAGACAAGAAAAAACATTTTTTTTTTTTTCTTTTTTCAATTTTCAAAACTTTGTGACAAAAAGTGAGGTCTGCAAAACACTCACTATACCTCTCAGCAAATAGCTTGGGGTGTCTACTTTCCAAAATGGGGTCATTTGGGGGGGTTTTGTGCCACCTGGGCATTCCATGGCCTCCGAAACTGTGATAGGCAGTGAAGAGTGAAATCAAAAATTCACGCCCTTAGAAAGCCTGAAGGCGGTGCTTGGTTTTCGGGGTCCCGTACGCGGCTAGGCTCCCAAAAAGTCTCACACATGTGGTATCCCCGTACTCAGGAGAAGCAGCAGAATGTATTTTGGGGTGTAATTTCACATATTTCCATGGCATGTTTGAGCAATATATCATTTAGTGACAACTTTGTGCAAAAAAAAAAAAAAAAAATTTGTCTCTTTCCCGCAACTTGTGTCGCAATATAAAATATTCCATGGACTCGACATGACTCTCAGCAAATAGCTTGGGGTGTCTACTTTCCAAAATGGGGTCATTTGGGGGGGTTTTGAACTGTCCTGGCATTTTATGCACAACCTTTAGAAGCTTATGTCACACATCACCCACTCTTCTAACCACTTGAAGACAAAGCCCTTTCTGACACTTATTGTTTACATGAAAAAGTTATTTTTTTTTGCAAAAAAATTACTTTGAACCCCCAAACATTATATATATTTTTTAAAGCAAATGCCCTACAGATTAAAATGGTGGGTGTTTCATTTTTTTTTTCACACAGTAATTGCGCAGCGATTTTTCAAACGCATTTTTTGGGGAAAAAACACACTTTTTTTAAATTTTAATGCACTAAAACACACTATATTGCCCAAATGTTTGATGAAATAAAAAAGATGATCTTAGGCGGAGTACATGGATATCAAACATGACATGCTTTAAAATTGCGCACAAACGTGCAGTGGCAACAAAATAAATACATGTTTAAAAGCCTTTAAAAGCCTTTACAGGTTACCACTTTAGATTTACAGAGGAGGTCTACTGGAAAAATTACTGCACTCGATCTGGCCTTCGCGGTGATACCTCACATGCATGGTGCAATTGCTGTTTACGTTTGACGACAGACCGCCACTTGCGTTCGCCTTAGCGCGAGAGCAGGGGGCGACAGGGGTGCTTTTTTTTTTTTTTTTTTTTTTTTTTTTGCTTTTTTAATCTTACTTTTAAACTGTTCCTTTCATCTTTTTTTTTTTTAATCATTTTTATTGTTATCTCGGGGAATGTAAATATCCCCTATGATAGCAATAGGTAGTGACAGGTACTCTTTTTTGAAAAAATTGGGGTCTATTAGACCCTAGATCTCTCCTCTGCCCTCAAAGCATCTGACCACACCAAGATCGGTGTGATAAAATGCTTCCCCAATTTCCCAATGGTGCTATTTACATCCGGCGAAATCTAAGTCATGAAATGCTCGTAGCTTCCGGTTTCTTAGGCCATAGAGATGTTTGGAGCCACTCTGGTCTCTGATCAGCTCTATGGTCAGCTGGCTGAATCACCGGCTGCATTCTCAGGTTCCCTGTTGAGACAGGAGAGCCAGAGAAAAACACGAAAGACGGTGGGGGGGGGCATTCCCTCCCACGGCTTGTAAAAGCAGTCTAGAGGCTAATTAGCCGCTAGGATTGCTTTTACATGAAAGCCGACCGCTGGCTGAAAAGAATGATACCAAGATGATACCTAAACCTGCAGGCATCATTCTGGTATAACCACTCAAAGTCGTGAATGGCGTACCTGAAGACAAAAAAATGGTTAACAATGGTTAACAATAAAGCACAGTAAACAGTAAAGTATAAATAATTACATACCTGAAAAACAAACATGATAAAACATAATAACAATAACAATAAAACATTGCAGAATAGAATACAGTAAAAAAAGAGCAGAACAATAGAGAGAGAGAATAGAGAGAGAGAACAATAAAACGACAACTATTTTTTTTTATTTTATATATTTTTTTTTTTTTACACTTTTTTTGTAACTAACTTTTATAACTGTAACCGGTTCCAGGTTCGGGTCTCTCAAAATGCGATGGCATCTTGGGAGACCCTGTGAAAGTGTGTCCTAGTCTGTGCAATGCTGTACCCTACGCTAATACTCAACTAGTGCATGGTAGCGTTCAAAACATTCACCAATGCAAAGACCATGATTGTCAGGACAGGAGGGACAATAATAGCGGGTGTCACGCCTATATCCGCGCTAGCTGCAGACACAACATCTTTTTTGGGGGGTTCGCTGGGTAGGGGTACTCGGGAGGACATAAAAATGCCTCTCATGCAGCCGACTGCATTTGGTTGGGGATGTGAATGGGGGAAGTACGGGCGCTGCAGAAGCGGTGGGTTCCCAATTAGGATTGGCGAATGCAGCAGGAAGGGCATTATGGGCACGACGGGCCTGTGTTTGTCTTTTTGGTGTCAGCGGGACACTACTTGTGCTTGCCACCTCACCAGCTTGAACTGCACTTATGGGACTCGCCACGTCACCAAGTGTTACTGCAGTGCTGGTTTGGCTACGACCGGGGTGTACTACGCCGATGGCGCTTGCCAGTTCCCCAAAACGCTACCAAAAAAACTGTTAGCGATCGCAGGGATCAGGCCTGACTCCGCGAACGCTGCAGTTATGCGTTTAGAGTTTTGTAAGTGACAGTGATCGATCGATACTGCACTTGGGTGGGCTGGGCCGGGCCGGGCGGAGGGGCAAAACGCAGGTGCTAGCAGGTATCTGGGCTGATCCCGCTAACACTGCGTTTTTGGGAACCCTAAACTGCTGGTGACGCTAGTATAGATCTGATCGGATCAGATATTGATCCGATCAGATACTATACCACTAAGGGAGGTGTACGGTGCATGCGTGGGTGTTAGCGGTACTGGCGCTAACCTGACGCTGCCTGGGGCTGGTGCTTGCCAGTTCACCAAAATGCTACCAAAAAAACTGTTAGCGATCGCAGGGATCAGGCCTGACCCTGCGAACGCTGCAGTTATGCGTTTAGTGTTTTGTAAGTGACAGTGATCGATCGATACTGCACTTGGGTGGGCTGGGCCGGGCGGAGGCGCAAAACGCAGGTGCTAGCAGGTATCTGGGCTGATCCCGCTAACACTGCGTTTTTGGGAACCCTAAACTGCTGGGGACGCTAGTATAGATCTGATCGGATCAGATATTGATCCGATCAGATACTATACCACTAAGGGAGGCGCATGCTGCGTGCATGGGTGTTAGCGGTACTGGCGCTAATCTGACGCTGCCTGGGGCGACGCATATCACCGTCGGGCGATTAGGGGGCTAAACCTTTATTCGGTAATAAACGGCGGGTGCCCTGACACTATAAAAAAATAAACAAACTAACCAGCGTCAACCGTAACGGTTATACGGTGATCAGTGGTGAAAGAGTTAACTAGGGGGCAATCAAGGGGTTAAAACATTTATTAGGTAGTATATGGGGGTCCCTGACGCTATAAAACGCTGACGGCGAACCTAAATATTTACCTCACTAACTAGCGGAACCAGCAACACTAATACAGCGATCAGAAAAATGATCGCTTAGTGACACTGGTGACGGGGGGTGATCAAGGGGTTAAAACTTTATTAGGGGGGGTACCCTAGACCTACAGGGGGGTAACAGTAACTGTGCTAACACAGTAACTGTCACAAACTGACACTATGCAGTAATCAGAAAAAAAAAAAACTGCTGGTGTCAGTTTGTGACAGGGGGGGGGATCGGGGGGCGATCGGGGGGGGGGATCGGGGTGTAATGTGTGCCTGGCATGTTCTACTGTGTGTGTGTGTGTGTGTGTGTGTGTGTGTGTGTGTGTGTGTGTTGGTGCAGTCACTCACATGTCGTCTCTCCTCGGGCCGGAACGGAAACTACCGACCCGAGGGGAGATGACATCATTTCCTTTGCTGCTGTTTAGCATACAGCAGCAAAGGAATGTTCCCATTGGCCGGCGGCGATCGCAAGGGGGGGGCCACGAACGGATGGCCTCCCCCTCGTCTCCGATCGCCGGGGGACAAAACGGGACCGCCTCGGGCGGCGGGGGGGGTCCAATCGGACCCCCCACCCGCGGAAGGCAAATCACGTACCATGTACGTGATTTTGCCTGTCCGTGCCGCTTTGCCGACGTACATCGGCGTGAGGCGGTCGTCAAGTGGTTAAACATGCCTGTTTAACCCAAAATAGGATATTTCTACTGTCAAGAATAAAAATGTTATACACCAAAGATGTTGGTTTGTTAAAAAAACCTTTTCTAACACACATGTGAATGTGTTTTGAGTAAAATATTTTATACTCAACAATGTGTGGCTTCTTCTTTCAATGCTCAATACCAGTTTTTGGAGTAATTTGGTGTAGTTTACAGTGACAATGGGGGTATTTACTAAAGGCAAATCCACTTTGCACTACAAGTGCACTTTCAGTGCAGTTTCAGTGCACTTGTAGTACAAAGTGTATTTGCCTTTAGTAAATAACCCCCACAGTGCTCTAAAATTTGCCCCAATCGCGCCACTTTAGGAACTCAAAGCAATTCATTCATGGAGCTGAAAAGGATGATTATTTTTATCATTAATACATTACATACATTAACAACAAAAACAATGTATCTGTGTAGCAGACCCACAACATAATAGTTAGCTGAAGAAGAGATTGTCACCTCATGTATGAAATAAATTACGTTCGTACTATTGAAGAAAATGGCCAAAAAAAGGCCATTGGAGAACCTAGGAGACAGCTAAAAGAAACACAAGCAGTAAATCAAATAAAATATGAGTTCAGTTTATACCAAAAAAAATTATTTAAAAAATGTTTCACACATTGGCTGGCATATCAATGGCCCCCTACCCACAAAGTACTCGACATACTTCTGTCTAACTTCGTGAGCGCTTTGGGTGGGCAAGCCAGGACGGCCAGGTTTAAGTGTGGTCAAGGTAGTTGGATTTGGATTTTGTACGCCAGCCTCAGTCCCAACTAAGGCCACATAGTTTATAGCATTTTTCCATAGGAAATTGTGGAGAATGCAACAGGCAAGGACAATATGATTCAGTTTATATTCCGCCATATGGATTGCTGTCAGAAATAGGCGGAACCGGCTGACCATTATTCCAAACGCATTCTCCACGACTCTTTTAGCTCTGGTCAGTCGATAATTAAAAACCCTCTGGTCCGGGGTGAGGGTCCTCATGGGGAACGGCTGCATCAGATGGTCACCCAGCCCAAACGCTTCATCAGCGACGAACACAAACGGGAGACCAGCCACATTGTCATCCGGAGGTGGCAAGTCCAAGCCGCCATTCTGGAGATGTCGGAAGAACTCCGTCTGGGGGATGACTCCACCATCCGACATCCGGCCATTTTTCCCCACGTCCACATACAGGAACTAGTATGTCGCTGACACCACCGCAAACAGCACAATACTATTAAACCCCTTATAATTATAATAGTATGACCCCGAGTTTGGGGGTGGGACGATGTGGATGTGCTTCGCATCGATTGCCCCTCCGCAGTTAGGAAAGTCCCCACTGCTGGGCAGGCCACAGTCTGCCATTCCTGTGGGTTTGAAGGAAACTGTGGAGTCAAACAAGAAAAAAAAATAGTACTTTTGCACATAACATTGCAAGCAGATTAGACACAAACATTCTTGGCCAACATAAGTATAACATTTATTTTAAGGAGTATTTAAAGTCAAAAGTATAAGGTCCACTTATCATATTCCTCACCCCTTCTGAAGGCCCATTGTAAAAATTTTGGGGGGGGAGATGTTTTGGACAGGTAACCGTCTCCACTTCATTGAGAGCTGAATGCATAAATAATGTGTGTTACTTTGGCCAGCCCCTCCTTACTTACACTATTGGCAGCTCACTGGACAGGTAAGAAGTGTCATAATCCAAAAATATGAATACACACTGTACAAATTAAAGCCCATTTTTACATTCTGCAATTACCTATTAAGATAATAGAACAAAACTTTAAACAGTACCATTTGAAAGTATTCAGGCAGGCACTTGCACTACATGCTTTGGTGAATTCATGCATAAATATGACCACAAAAGAGGTAGGTATAGTGTGTATGGGTTTGGCAAAGTCAGCAGATAGAGTATTGGTATTGGCTGACTTAGCGGTTGGGGGAGGGAGGGTTTCAAATGAGTTTGAGCCCCCAAAAAAAGCCTCTTGCATGAATTTAATGACAAAAA
Organism: Lithobates septentrionalis; assembly: GCA_037952835.1. Lineage (NCBI taxonomy): Eukaryota > Metazoa > Chordata > Amphibia > Anura > Ranidae > Lithobates > Lithobates septentrionalis. The sequence goes on from JBBDGP010000158.1 coordinate 4,347,197, forward strand.
TAACATTTGTACACATTTTAGGGGGTGTTTAGGGTAGGCACTACAATGGAGCTGACAAAATACATTGTTGAGTGACTAGGCTAGGTGTGAATGGGCCCAGGATAGCATGCTGAGGAGGTTAGTTAAATATGCATTAAGGACAAAAAAGAGCATTAAAAGCTTCCAGCATGCATGAGGACATTCACAGCATATTACAATCATGGTAATTAGGGAATGATGAAATAAATACAATACATTAGCAAACATTAAATACATAGAATGTGATTTTAAAAGGAGAAAACTTACCTTAATATAGTCCTTCTGCAGGACATGTATGATGGCAGAACAGGTCTCTGGAATAATGATTCCCAGAGCCTGGGGGGAGATTCCAGTGGAGAACTTGATGTCCTGCAGACTTCTCCCCATCGCCAAGTACCGCAAGTTAGCGATGAGCCTCTGCTCAGGAGTGATGTCTTGCCACATGCAGGTGTCCTGCTTCGTAATATAAGGGGACAGCAAAGCCAACAGACGGTGAAAAACGGGGTCCGTCATCCGGATACAAGTCCTGAAATCATCAGGATTATTCTTCTGGATCTCCTGCAACAAAGGCATGTGCGAGAATTGGTCACGCTGGAGAAATCAATTCTTTGTCCATGAACTCCTCCCCGCCCTGTTTATGGACTGGACTTGGGTCAAAGCAAGAACTCCAACACCAAGCCCTTGCACAGCATGAACTCTACGATGAGTGCGTACCCGCAACATGGCTAGAAAACTGTCGGCTGGTCAGAACGAACTAACAGAACACACTGAAAATCAGAAAGAACCTGAGAAGAATGATCTGAAAATCAGAAACGAGCGGACAAGAATGAATGAGCTGACAACACGCAATGAAGAACAGAAATTAACCCACAAGCACAAACTAAAGAGCAGTAAATGAAATGAAAAGCATGAGACTGAAAAGCATGAGACTGAAAAGCGCAAATCGTCTCTCACCAAACTTCTACTAACATGAGATTAGCAGAAGGAGCCCAAAGGGTGGCGCACTGGGTATTGAACCTCCTTTTTTTTAGTCCCGTCATACGTGTTGTACGTCACCACGTTTTTGATGTTCAGAATTTCCGACAACATTTGTGTGACCATGTGTATGCAAGACAAGTTTGAGCCAACATCCGTCGGAAAAAAATCCACGGTTTTGTTGTCGGAATGTCCGATCATGTGTACAGGGCATAAGAAGTATAGTTGCCCCCAGTAAAGTACAAAAATACAGGAAAACAGTCAATCAAATCAATGGACCTCACTGTTCAATCAGAAAAGCAGCTATAAATGTGAGGTTAGGAATTGTGGCACCTGTAGCTTCATGTGACACCTCAAATGGGACATCCTGGGAACTGATGGTAAAACACAGCTCATTAAACAATTTATCACCTGTGGTACCCCATTTGTAATATATGGAATGCTATGCCTGTGTGGCTTATTATATGTCGGTCGGACTTCACGCCCACTTAAAATCTGCATTGGTGAGCATAAATGCAGCATTCTTAATGGGAAAGACAAATATTCTGGCCCGCGTTATTTTAAAGAAACGCATAAAGGAGACCCTAAGGGACTATTTGGTATTAGAGATATTTCTGATGAACTGGATAGGAGGAGGAGACACCAAAAGCCGTGCAAAAGAGAAAGCTTTTAGATATTCACCCTTGGTAGTTTGAACCCTAAAGGTTTAAAAAAAAGATCTTGAAATCCATAATTTAGTCTATTAACATCAGTTACCTGAGGAACTACAACATGCCTAGGGTCTGTCGTCGCACCTAAGACAAGGTCCCACATCCTCAACCATTTTGTGCATGTGCACAGACCATACACGGAAGTTGGTCTGTTGGATGTCTATTGTGTGTCAGTGCACATATGCACATGTGCGTATACACATGCCTGTGTATGCCTGCATTTCCCTGAGTGTGTTGACTGCATGGGTCACCTATGTCTACCATTTGGCCCATCCACACTTTGTGATCCACCATCACTATCATCACACTTGTTCCCTCATTGTCACCATCATCGTCATTACTATCATTGTTATTATCACTATCACTATTATCAGCAAATAGATTGTCGTAATTGTAATTTTTGCCAACTTATCAGTGCAACAGGGTACCATTTGAGTTACGATCTTAAGAATTAATATAATTAATTGTGTTGCTTCATTATAAATTCTCAGTTATGACATTTTTTTATATTGTCACCATTTTTACACATAACTTTTTTGTATATACCCTCTATATACATATCATCATTTTTACTTGATTTAATATGTTTTGACATTTTATCAATGTATTTTTCCATGTTGTGGCACCTTAAATAGGTGGCGGTGATCTGCAAATTTTATTGGGACTGCGACATGGTGGCGGACAGATCGGGCACTTTTGACACATTTTTGGGACCATTGACATTTATACAGTGATCAGTGCTATAAAAATGCACTGATTACTGTGTAAATGTCACTGCAGGGAAGGTGTTAAGACTAGGGGGCGATAAAGGGGTTAACTGTGTTCCCTCAGTGTATGTTCTAACTGTAGGGGGAAGGAACTGACTAGAGAGGACAGATAGTTGTTCCTAGCTAGTAGGAACACACAATCTGTCTCTCCTCTCCTCACAGAACAAGGATTTGTGTGTTTACATACCCATGTCCCTGTTCTAGGTCTCGTGCCTGCGATCGCACGTGACCGCCGGCCATGTGCATCCGTTTCCTGGCAGTGCAGGGCTTGCTATACCTGCTTAAAGGGCCGACGTACAACTACGACAGCTCGCGGGAACGTGCCAACCTGCCGCTGTATAATGACGGTGGCTGGTCGGCAAGCGGTTAAACATGTGTGCAAAAACGGCTCTGGCAGCGAATGGGTTAATGCTGACTTGTTACTTTTTAGTTGATCTATTACTTGCTGTCCAACAAACATGCACTTCAAGACTGAAACTATGGGCACTATCATGCCTCACCTGCTGATTGATTCAATTAGCTACAAGCCTAGTCCCAGCCCAGCTTGGCTTTTTTTTTTCTGTTTTTTTTTTTTAATCTAAACTGGGCTCATTCCCACACATTGTTTGAAAAAAACATCTTAGTCCTAGCACCAGGCTACAGTACATGGATCCTGAGAGATTGTTCCAAGATCTTGTTTCAGTGCCTTGTTTCAGAGAGATTTGTGTTGTACTCATTCCAGTTCCCAACATCTGTTGGCTTTCCAAGGCCTGATTCACACCTATGAATTTTTAATGCACTACAGTCCATTTAACATGGTTTTCTTATGGAATCAAATCTGCAAAATGCAAAAAGCACAACAAATGCACACGTGTGAATCAGACCTTAGTACCTGGTCTGGCTGCTAGTAATTATTCCAGTCCCTAGTACCTGTACCAGCATCTCATACTTGTTTCAACTCTGTTACCTGTTCTAGCTGGTGGCTATGTGATCCCTGGCTGTTTCAGTGAACCTTAACAACCAATGATGGCACTAAAAAAAAAACACTTGGGGGTTCCCTCAAAATTCCTAGCAGACCCTTATCCTAGATATGAAAAAACAGCATATCGCTCCTCACCCCAAAATACATGCAAGACCCTATTTTAAGGGCAAAAACAAGAATAAATGTGTCGTCAATGTGGGATAAACCCCAAAATCCATACCCTTATATGATCATGCAGCCTAGCTGGCCAGGAAAGGGGGGGTTGTGAGTGTGCTCCTGAACCATATCAAGCCACGTGCACTTAACATGGGAAGGGTACCTTGCTAGGGGGGATGCACTTGGCAAAGCTCCTTGTCACCATGTTGATGAGGACAAGGGCCTTCTTTAAAATAGGAAAGCCCCCAGATACCCCCCTTCTACATGAGTAGGGAGTATAGAGTATCTCAGTTCACAGTAACTCATTGACAGAAAAAAATTACAATGAAAATAAAAAGAAAATAAAAATTTTGTAGACCCACAACTTTTTTAAAAAATTTTTTTTAGGGGTTTCCCTAAAACAAACTTCAAGCAGCATTGTAAAAATTAAAAGTCAGCAGCTACAAACACTGTGTCTGATGACTTACAAAAAACAGGTACTTACTTGTCCATGGAATTCAGTGTTGTTTTTTCACATGCTGCCTCTTCTCATTGTGAATTTGGGAGGGCAGTGACATCTTGATATCTCACAGCTGACTTCAGTGTGCATGCTTGAGATCACATGGTGCAGGGATATTGCTCCTGTAGCATTCTGGGATGTTTGGGACAAGGCATCACCATACTCACCTAGGGAGCTGGTACCAACAAAAAAAGTACTCGATCCCCTCTACCCAAAAACAGATACAACTTAGAGGTTGGAAGGAGAGAGAGAGAATGCAAATATTTTTAGGGAGAACCCTTTTTTTAGGTCTTTTTTTATTTCATGAGATTCCCCATATAATCCACACCAGACCCTTATCTAGTACACTCTATAGAAGGACATGATTTGTTCATGTTTTTATGTTTGAGGTTTACAACTACCATAAGCTCTATTCATTGGTGGTTTTTTTTATTTTATTTTTTGGTACATGTCCTCTGGTAGTGCCCAGGTCCCCTATGATCTTTGTGTGATAGTCCCTTGCCTATTAGCTTTAAAAATAGAGTGAATTATACTCATACTATTGACTTTTAAAGGGATAGCATTCAAGTTCACAATTTGCAGATTTTTGGATGTGCTTGACAAACTCATCCTCAAATTGATCCGAACCTTATCACATTTAGTCACCAATTAGTCACCAATCATATTTTAACCAACTTCACCAGTAACCTCTAATGCTGCGTACACATGATTGGAATTTTCGTCGGAAAAACCTTAGATGGTTTTTCGGACGGAATTCCGCTCAAGCTTGTCTTGCATACACACGGTCACACAAAAGTTCTCTGAACTTTCGACCGTCAAGAACGCGGTGACTTACAACACATACGACGGGACTAGAAAAGGGAAGTTCCATACGAAGTGTGCCACCCTTTGGGCTCCTTCTGCTAATCTCGTGTTTATCTCGTGTTAGTAGAAGTTTGGTAAGAGATGATTCGCGCTTTTCAGCCTCGTGCTTTTCCAATCGTTACTGCTCTTCAGTTTGTGCTTGTGGGTTCATATCTGTTCTTCAGTGAGTGTAGTCAGTTCGCATCTGGGTTTCAGTGTGTATTATTATTATAGTACGTATTCGTTTTTCTCAGTGCATTCTTGTCCGCTCGTTTCTGGTTTTCAACTTGCTCTTCTCAGGCCTTTCTGTTTTTCAGTGCTTTCTGTTAAGGTCGTTCTGACCAGCCGACCGTTTTGAAGCCATGTTGTGGGTACGTACTCATTGTAGAGTTCGTGCTATGGGGGGCTTAGTGTTGGGGTTCTTGCTTTGACCCAAGCCCAGTCCATGAACAGGGTGGGGAGGAGTTCATGGACCAAGAATTGGTTGCTCCAGCATGAACAATTCTGTCATATGCCTTTGTTGAGGGAGATCCAGGAGAATAATCCTGATGATTTCAGGAATTTTCTCCGGATGACGGACACCATTTTTCACTGTCTGTTAGCTTTGCTGTCCCCTTATATTATGAAGCAGGACACCTGCATGTGGCAAGCCATCACTCCTGAACAGAGGCTAGTCGCCACATTGTGGTACTTGGCGACAGGGAGAAGTCTGCAGGACCTCAAGTTCTCAACAGGCATCTCCCCCCAGGCTCTGGGGATCATTATTCCAGAGACCTGTTCTGCCATCATACAGGTCCTGCAGAAGGACTATATTAAAGTAAGTTTTCTCCTTTAACATCACATTCTATTTATTTAATGTTTGCTAATGTATTGCATTTCTTTCATCATTCCCTAATTACCATGATTGTAATATGCTGTGAATGTCCTCATGCATGCTGGAAGTTTTTAATGCTCCTTTTTTGTCCTTAATGCATATTTCCCTTCACTAAACTCCCCAGCATGCTATCCTGGGCCCATATACACCTAGCCTAGTCACTTAACAATGTATTTTGTCAGCTCCATTGTAGTGCTTTACCCTAAACACCCCCTAAAATGTGTACAAATGTTATTTGTGTCCTTAAATTCAGGCAGAGTGCCATAAGGCTTTTTTTGGGGGTCCCAAACTTATCTAGAACCCCCCTTAAAATTTTTACAATGGGCTATCAGAGGGGGTGAGGAATCTGATAAGTGTACCTTATCTTTTTGTCTTTAAATACTCCTTAAAATAAATGTTATACTGATGTTGGCCAAGAATGTTTGTGTCTAATCTTAATAATGTTATGTGCAAAAGTACTATTTTTTTTTTCTGGTTTGACTCCATAGTTTCCTTCAATGCCACAGGAATGGCAGACCTCCCAGTTTACTGAGCGTTGGGACTTTCCCAACTGCGGAGGGGCAATCGATGGGAAACATGTCCACATCGTCCCACCACCCCACTCAGGGTCATACTATTTTACCTATAAGGGGATTCATAATATAGTGTTGGTGGCAGTGGTGAGTTTCTCTATGTGGATGTGGGGAAGGATGGCTGGATGTCGGATGGTGGGATCTTTGCCCAGACCGAGTTCTACGGATGTCTCCAGAGTGGTGGCTTGGGATTGCCATCTGCAGAAGAGAACATGGAAGGACTCTCATTTGTGTTTGTTGCAGATGAAGCATTTGGTCTGGGTGAACATCTGATGAGGCCATTCCCCAGGGGACCCTCACCCCGGAGAAGAGGGTTTTTAATTACTGGCTGGCCAGAGCCAGAAGAATGGTGGAGAATGTGTTTGGTATCATGGCCAGCCGGTTCCGCCTATTCCTTACGGCAATCAATATGGCAGAGTATAAACTGAATCACATAGTACTAGTGTGCTGTATTCTCCATAATTATATAAGGAGAAATGCTCCAAACTATGCAGCCTCAATCGGGCTTGAAACCGCAATTCAGGACATAAATACAATGACGGCCCTGGAAGCTGGCCATCCTGGCTTGCCCCTCCAAAGCACCCGTGATGTGCGTCAAAGGTATCTGGACTATTTTATGGGTAGGGGGGCCATTGCTATGCCAGCAAATTTTTGATTCTTTCATAAAATTAAAAATTATTTTGATCTGAAATCATTTTGAATTTGATTTACTGCTTGTGTTTCTTTTAGCTGTCTCCTAGGTTCTCCTAGTGCATTTGCAGTTCCAAGTGGATTTTGCTTTATTAAAATAACCCCCATTGTCACTGTAAACACCAACTTAATACAAGAACTGGTATTGAGCATTGAAAGAAGAAGCCACACATTGTTGAGTATAAAATCTTTTACTCCTTGCACATTCACATGTGCGTTGTAAAACATTTTTCCACCAAAAATACATCTTTGTTTAATTAAGTTTGACATTTTTAGTTTTATATTTGGCAATAATAGGCATGTTTCAAACCATAACATACACAACTTTGGAACTTACAAAGTTTAACGTACAAAAAGTGAAGGCAATATCAGACATTGTTATGTCAAAACTGTGTTGATATTGCCTTAATAAGATGGGGTGATGTCACCCCTGTAAAAGCCAAATTTTTAAGATGCACAAAAATTGGGATCCAAAATGGGGATTTCCCTCCTGATCCCATGCCTAATGTCAATATGTGCTAGCTCCCATGATGGGTGATCAATGGACGTGTTTTGGGGGTGCAACCCCTTCCTCTCACCTACTTGAGTTGCGAGGAAGAGGTTGCACCCACAAAATGCGTACATTGATATCCCATGATGGCAGATAGCACATGTTGACACACTGTGTGCATCTTTAAAATGTCTAAAAAATTTAGGAAATTTCTCCCCAAAAATATAAAATTGTGTAATTTTGCTGATATTTAGATTCTACCTAATACATCAATCATGTTCTTCAGTTTTTGTTCAACGTCATTGATTTTTGCTTGATGATGTCTAAATCCCAACTATACAGCATTATGTCCTGGATTAGCATCTGTGCACTTTCACTTGTGAAATGCAAATCTTCTTCCACAACATGCACATCACCTAAAATAAAAAAAAACACCATGTTTTATAAATATGCAGGCATACATCTGTTACCTGAAGCTGTGGTCTCAGACAGTCACCTGTTGTGGTCACTATTTCAACCACCTCTCCTTCCTCCACATCCTCTGGTTGTGTGCTGTATCCCCCTTCTTTCGGAGGTGGGGGGTCCCTGGTGTCCTTAGACGTCCCGAGTCTTTTCTCCCCTATGAGAATTTAAAAAAAGGTATACTTAGCACACAGATATTTGAGGGCATAAATAGGAATATGAAACATTGCTTGGAAGTGTGGTACAATTGTCTGTTTTGGCAGAGTTCCAAGTTGAAGACATTTTTTTTTCCCTGTCTAAAGCTGGAATACTTACCTTTTTTGGACAATATTCATACATGGAGACACCCCTATTATCCACTGGAGCACCTGTGTGGGACACCCTAACAAGTTTGTTCTGGTGTCCCACACTAGTGCTCCTGAGTCCAGATGTGTAAACAGCTGCTGAGTGTTCTCTCCTTGCATTACACTGAATCAAGTTTGCATTTCATTCTAGTTACAAACACATCTAGACAACAATGTACTAAACTTATTTTAATACAAATAGGCATGACCAAATGTAGTTAACCTGCATCTGCAAAAAGCATTGTATTATTAGTGGGCGAACGAACGATGCTTACTATGACTGATTACTGTGCCCATGAGCCTGAAAGTTGCCATTTTAAACTGTACAACAGTAAAGAAAAGCATATGGAGCAGCATGGAAGTAATAATAATAGGAACACAGGACAAATACTTACTTTTTAGAAGCACTTTCTAGATCCTCCTGTACTGATCCTGCTCCCTCAATTTCAGGTCTGATCAGCTTTTCCTCAATTGCTCCTTGGATCGTCATACCCCAAAATTCCTGTGCAGACTTCTCACAACTTTAGACATGATCTTGGCCTTTCTCACATTTGGGTTTAGGTAAGGTCCTTACTTCTCATAATAGTCGGCCCTCTTCAAGATGTCCACCATCTCCACCATCTCTAAAAAGGACTTTTTTGAGGCCTTAAATCTCCTTCGGGATCGTGATGTTTGTGGCTCCGGGCTTTCCTCCTCATTACTGGAATTACACACCTGCTGTGTCTCCGCTGTGTCCTCTCCCACTGCACCGAACGAGAAGGGGCAGGGAATATTCTAGAAAGAACGTCAGGGTAGGGTGACGCGGGCGGAGTTTCACGCATGCGCAGTGTATATAAAGCGTAACGGGCGTGTGTTGGATGTATGATCTGTGAGTGGAGGAAGTGCTGATCGTTAGAACGAAGGTAACATTTTAACTTGGGGCATCAGTGACCTATACTGCTTCTAGATTGAGGCCTATATTGGGACAAGATTATGAGAGTTTAGCCTGACATTAGGGTTTTTCTCTTGTTTTTTGTCTTGCAGAAATAATGAATCCGTTCAAAAAGCCAAAGTTTACGAGCCAGTTTATAGATAGGTACAGGGAGCTGCCCAGTTTGTGGCAGGTCAAACATAATTTATATCATAACAGACCAGCTAGGAAGGCAGCGCTGGATAAGCTTTTGGAATTTGTGAAGACAGAGGTCCCCAACGCAGACAGCGATTTTTTTTCGACAGGAAAATTGGTAGTTGGGGAGGGCATACAAGAAGGAGCGTAATAAAGTCCTGGCATCCCAGAGGTCAGGAGCAGCAGCATAGGATGTGTATGTACCCAGTCTGTGGTACTATGACAAAATGTGTTTTCTGGAAGACCAGACTGAAGTGAGGTCATCACTTTCCACACTTCCTTCCCCCCCAGCTGAGGCTTCCGAGGACCAACCTGGGCCTTCCATCCAGGAAGAAGTGGAGGAGCCCAGCTTGAGGCAGGTATAGTATTTTTCTACATATTTATTGTCCTAAAATTAATTATGTTAACTATATGTTGTTATTGATAAGAAATTAATAATTGAACAAAAAATGTTTTACATATCAATAGACAGTAGTGGCCAAAAATTATTGGGACAAAATGATAGTCTTTTCTATTTATTAACATTCAATTTGCAACAGTCATGAGCTGAAAATTGTGTGTGATTGATGAAGCAAAAACTATGTCCCTTTTTTTATACACAGGAAAGCCTCAGCCAGGATGAGGGTCTGGAATGTGGCAGCCAGGAGGTGGCAGGGGGAAGTGGCAGCAAGGAGGTGGCAGGGGGAAGTGGCAGCCAGGAGGTGGCAGGGGGAAGTGGCAGCCAGGAGGTGGCCGGGCCCAGTGGACTGACCCAATCCCAGGTCCCTCCTCTCTGCCTTCCACCCAAAAGGCCCAGGAAGGGGAGGAACATGGAGGAGGCAGCACTTTCCCTCATTCTGGATGCTCATGCGACCCTAAGAGACCCCCCCCCCGGCGTTCAAGAGGGCTATGGCTGCATAGTAGTAGCAAAAATGCAGGAAATGGAGAAGGGACAACGCCACTTATGTGAGAACATAATTTTACAGACCCTAAATAAGGGGTTGAGTGGCCAAATGACCGAAAATACCCACCTTTCGGAGTTCCTCCTTCTCCTACACCTCCTCCACCTCCTGCCACAACTCCACGAACAAAGCCATAGCGTGCAGGGAAGCATAGAAGGAAGACAAGAGAGTGATGGCATGGGTTCAGTCTAGTCTGACAGAAGACGCAGGCTGTTGTAGTACCACAGCCTGGGGACATATATATAATTTGCTGCTGTTCCTGATCTCCTGATCTCTCGGAGTCCAGGACCAGATTGTATGGACTCCTCAGGCTACCAATTTTTAGTTACAAAGAGTTGACGTGTGCCCTGGGGTCCAAAAGCTTCACAAATTTCTGAAGTTTCTCCAGCGTTGCTTTCCCTCTTTCTTTTGTTATGACCCAGAATAAATGGTAATTTTGTTTTCAGCAAATACTTGCCTATGTTTTTGTTTGTGAGTAGGCAGGTACATTTCAAAAATACAATGTCAAATTAACAAAGGAAACCCACCTCCTTGAGGTTAAAAAATTCAAGATAATAATGTTGTTATGGTAACTTGACACACAAAAAAATAAAAACAAAATATGGAGATCACTAGAAAATAATTTTTAAATAATCCAAATCATGATTTCAATAAAAAAAGGAAAAAAAAAATCACTATAAAAATAATTCTAAACATTATTATGGAGATCTGGCATTAAAAACTAAAAATATTAGTAAGGAGATCACAAGAAATAATAAAGAAATACGTTTGTCAGAACTCTGTGTGAATATCAGCAGCAAAACAACTTCATTCTTTTAGCATTATAAAGAACAAAAGAAAGTGCTGCATTAAAAGATCCAAAAATGTACAGCGAGACGAATGTGCTATCTCCATTACGAACACTAGTTTTACCAGACCGAGCGTTTCCGTCTCGTACTGGATTTTAAGCATTTGTGTTTTTTTGCGCGTCGAAATTGCATACAGACAAACGGAATTTCTAATAGGAACTTTTTCTGATGGGAAAATAGAGAACCTGCTCTCAATCTTTTGCTGGCGGGAATTCCGCCAGCAAAAGTCCGATGGAGCATGCACACGGTCGGAATTTCAGACCAAAAGCTTACATCGGACTTTTGCTGGCGGAATTTCCGATCGTGTGTACGGGGCATAAGACATAAATATACTTAAGATCCATTACCTCCACCAGCACTACCATCACCACCTAGGATGCTACCAAATCACTTCCACCATGTATTTAGGCCCCAATAACCACTTAGGAAAGGTTTTTTTTCACATTTTCATTACAGAACAGATATACGAAATACATGAGTACGCTATTTATACATACATATTCATATACTTCATGTCATCCAGCTTCCCTAGCTTTCCTAAAGCAAGGTGAGATGGCGCAACTCACCCTATCTGGGTCTCCGAGCCACTCGCTGACCGTGCCAGCCGACATGGGTAAGTGAAAGTCCAACGGCGGCCCTCACAAGCTGACGGACTTCTTCCTGTCAGCGAGCACACCATGCTCCCAAGACGGGGCCACCACAATGTGGTGCTCATATTTAAAAAGGGATCAAAGTCTTCACCAAGTAACTAAAGACCTGTTAGTTTAACTTCTATAGTCGGGAAGATACTGGAGAGTTTAATAAAAGACCACATAGTTCTTGCTGGAAAAAAATATCTTAAGCAACAGGCAGCATGGGTTTATGAAAGACAGAAGTTGTCAGACAAATCTGATTTCTTTTTATGAGGAGGTAAGAAAAACCTTGGCTGTGGATGTGGTGTACTTGGATTTTGCCAAAGCATTTGGCACAGTTCCCCACACACGACTTATGTGTAAGGTAAAGTTTACAGGCTTGGAAAGATCAATTTGTAAATGGATAGAAAACTGGCTAAAAAAAACTAATTCAGAGAGTAGTGGTTAATAAATCTCACTCGGAATGGTCTAAGGTTATCAGTGGTGTACCCCAAGGTTCAGCGTTGGGACCAGCTGCAGCCTATCCATTAGGGGCGCCCGGGCACTGCCCCCTCTCTCCATGTCACCCCCTATATGACTAATGGATAGATTCATGCATAGTATGAATCTATCCACAGCCGTCGCTGCCACCCCCTTTGCAGGCATCCGGCCCCTTTTAGGTGCCTGAATTACAACAGCGAGGATTTTTTTTTAAGCACCTGATCAGAGCCATAGGCCCTAATAGGCTTCAAAATAAGTGGGATCATGGTGCCTAGCATTGCGCCATTAACCCACCCAGGTGTTACAACAGCGAATGAACATTCACTGTTATAACACTGATCCTCAATCCGGTGTGAGACTGATTGGCGAAAAGAGAAGACTCCCAATTGGCTGAGAAGGAGGGAGGAAACGTAAGCGAGAGCAGTCTCCCAGGGGAATGGGAGAGCCACCGCCACCGCTGCCAGAGCCCGGGAGAAGCACCGCATAGATGAGGTAAGTGCACCAGTCCAGCCCGCCGACGGACAGACCGACAGGGGTGGAACTGTTTGCCAAACCCCCCAAAGAAAATTACCACCAGCTGCCACTGGTTGGGACCCTTACTTTTAATATCTTTATAAATGGTATATGGTCTGGGATTAAAATTACCATTTCTGTCTTTGCAGATGACACCAAGCTATGCAGTGGAATAACGTCCTTACAGGATGTCTCCAATTTACAAGCTGACCTCAATGCAGTGTCTAATTGGGCAACTAAGTGACAAATGAGGTTTAATGTTGATAGATGTAAAGTTATGCACTTGGGGGCTAAGAATATGCACGCATAATACATACCAGGGGGAGTACAACTGGGGGAATCCATAGTGGAGAAGGATCTGGGGGTTTTGGTAGATCATAAGCTCAATAATAGCATGCAATGTCAAGCTGCGGTTTCCAAAGCAAGCAAAGTCCTTTTTTGTATTAAGAGAGGAATGGACTCCAGAGAGCGAGATATCATTTTGCTCCTGTACAAATCAATAGTAAGACCTCATCTGGAATATGCAGTTCAGTTTTGGGCACCAGTTCTCAAAAAGGAGAACTGCAGAAAATGCAGAGAAGGGCAATCAAACTGATGAGGCCTGGAGGAGCTCAGCTATGAGGAAAGATTAGAGGAACTGAATTTATTCTCTCTTGAGAAGAGGGGATTGAAGGGGGATATGATCAACATGTACAAATACATAAATGGTCCATATAGTGAACTTGGTGTTGCATTATTCACTTTAAGGTCATTACAGAGGACAAGGGGGCACTCTTTATGTCTAGAGGAAAAAAGATTTAATCTCCAAATACAGAAAGGTTTCTTCACAGCAAGATCTGTGAAAATGTGGAATAGACTCCCTCCAGAGGTGGTTCTGGCCAGCTCAGTAGATTGCTTTAAAAAAGGTCTGGATTCTTTCCTAAATGTACATAATATAACTGGTTACTGACATTTATAGGTAAAGTTGATCCAGGGAAAATCTGATTGCCTCTTGGGGGCATGCTTTAGGGGTTTTTTCGCCTTCCTCTGGATCAACTGTGGGTGAAGGATTTTATTTTATTTTATTTTTTTTTTGGTTGAAGTAGATGGACTTGTGTCTTTTTTCAACCTGCCTAACTATGTGTGTAACTATGAAAGTGGCTGGGTGACCCTCGATGTTGATACGGCACCTCATCCCAATAAATTGAAAAATCAAATTGAGAGGAGGAAATACAGGGATTATAGCTGTGCCAAAAGATACACCTTACACTTAAGTAAAAACCATGAGTATTTTATTAACAAAAATTCTTAAAAAATCGACAAAGGATTCACAAGAGCAAGGTGTGCATAATAACTAGTATATTTAAAAACAATTATGTAGCAAAATTTTATGAGACTTGGCCTAAGGGGCATAGCGGCCAGTTCCGTAGATAGGCATTTAGATGTCCGACATGTTTCGCCAGTGATGGCTTCCTCAGGGACAGATGTTTGATACCTATAGCGCTACAATTTAATCTATAGAAGAAAATTAACAATCAGACAAAATTCTATAATAAGAAGTTTGAACAAAAGTACATGCAATATAAATGGATACTTAAATATGTTTGTGAACTGTCAGACATGAACCACAGGCACCCACCCAAAGTAAACCCCCCGGAGATCCCACGCACATAGAGGCGCCAGCCAAAACCCCCCACCTCCAGACCCCCACAACCAAGCCCCCATAAGATTGTGAATATCTACCTGTAGGTCACCAAGGACAGGCGTATCAGGCACCTGGGGCAGGGCCTCAAGCACAGGTTACAATGGATAGCTGTAGGGGGCAGATAGAAGGACCTGACAGAGTATATCTATGAAGAAAAAAATTTTGTAAATCATTTATAGTGGGCCCTGGAGGAACCCTTAAAGGGCCCACCGATTTCAAGGACAACATGGGACTAACATAGTCTCTAGCCTGTACTTACATTAATTCTATGAACAGATAATATACAGGACATCGAAAAGCGATCAATTCAGGGTATTAAGCCTGCCATAGATCACATAATGGGGTATGCATCTCTGAAAGTAATGAAGAAAAAATCATATATGAAACAATCCCATAAGGGTGGATGAGTACAAATGGGAGAATATAAACCAGCCATATCCGTAAATAAATGATATAGACTATTATATGCAGAGAATTGTAAATACATTGCACTTACCGTTAGGCATTGTGCACTAAGTTGAATGGATGACTGGTATGAAGATTACAACCGATTATGTCGCCCAGTATAACATGCTGAGAAATAAAGACAAAGCATGGGCTGAATATAAGCAGGCTGTCAGAGGGAAGGAGGGACTGAACTTACAAGGTAAGGTTATAGATTGTGTATGCATACCGAACCGAGATGCAGATAACGTAGCGGTGTCTTGTAGATCCCTGGCGAGTGTTCAGGCCAGGGATGCCGGCGTTCTTATGACCCCCACACACGTGCGGCGTCTGACGTCACCACACCTGCGCATGTGCAACTCGCAAATGCGTCCGGGCCTACAAGCTCCAGGAGGCATAGCGGTAGTGTCCATGGTAAAGTGTGTAAACACGTCACAGACACATCGCTGTATTGGACGGCCACAACTAGCAGCCCAATACCTAGGAGATGTTATGATCCGAGGATCACCAGTATGCAGTGGCTACCACCGGGCAGAGGGAATTCCAATGCCCTTGGGTGTCCATACAGCTGGGGTATTTCTGTGACATAAGGCTAGGGGCTTGGTTGTGGGGGTCTGGAGGTGGGGGGTTTTGGCTGGCGCCTCTATGTGCGTGGGATCTCCTGGGGTTTACTTTGGGTGGGTGCCTGTGGTTCATGTCTGACAGTTCGCAAACATATTTAAGTATCCATTTATATTGCATGTACTTTTGTTCAATCTTCTTATTATAGAATTTTGTCTGATTGTTAATTTTCTTCTATAGATTGAATTGTAGCGCTATAGGTATCAAACATCTGTCCCTGAGGAAGCCATCACTGGCGAAACATGAAGGACATCTAAATGCCTATCTACGGAACTGGCCGCTACGCCCCTTAGGCCAAGTCTCATAAAATTTCGCTACATAATTGTTTTTAAATATACTAGTTATTATGCACACCTTGCTCTTGTGAATCCTATGTCGATTTTTGAAGAATTTTTGTTAATAAAATACTCATGGTTTTTACTTAAGTGTAAGGTGTATCTTTTGGCACCGCTATAATTCCTGTATTTCCTCCTCTCAATTTGATGTATGTAACTATGTTGGTGTCCCTGAGAGGCTCCATGCAAAGGGACCTCATAGAATGTGTCTCACAGATGAAATCAGCAAAAGCACAAGTGGGGGAGAGGTTCAATTGTATAGAAAACAAAATGGCCGAGTTTGCATCAGCCCAAACTAGTGGACGCGCATAATGACAAAGATGATGAACTAGCTGCGCCCTCCTCTGAGCTTCGGCAATATGTGCAGCAACTAATAACTGCTTTACTTCCTGATACGCCTGCCAGAGCAGACATTGTGGATCCTGCGCACAGATTGCCTAAACCACAGCACCTCCTTGACAAGGTCCCATGGGACATAGTAGCACAAAAAAAAATTTCACCTGATGTATCAGCTGTTATAATGAGAGTTGAAAACCCAATAGCTTTATGAGAAATTATTTGCATAATCCTCTAGCTCAACATCTCAATTTTCAGACAAGTGGCAACCATGGGTCGCCCCCTTGGAATCCTGGTATCTTGCTCAGTATTTTACTTAATGGTGACTTATAACAAAGTTAATGGTGGTATTTGTTTACATTCTTTTGTTTGAATAATTTTGTTCAGTTATGATTTAATCTTTATTTTACATCCATTCTATGACCATAGTCAACTGATTGGTCTTAATTTCCACTGACACGTATTAGGTATGCTAACCTATTACTACAGGTTTTGTATTTCCAAACCATGTTCAATAACTGCTCTATTATCCACAGTAACCTGTTAATGTAAAATGTCTTTTTGTCAATTGAAAATATTTATTAAAAAAATTGAAAGAAAATATGCTCACTTTGTGAACTTAGCCTCAGAGTATGTGAGGGTGTACAGTACTGAGTAGTTTATCAGCTGCCATTCTACCTACATTGCAGTGAACACTATTTGTTTTAATTTGTAATTCCTGAATCTCTTTACTCAGAAATAACCAACTGTGCAGTAATTTGTTCTCAATGGTTTGTTATAGATAGCAGCGCATGGTTTCAGTTACACAGCAAGGTTTAAAAAATACTCTTGCTGCTTTGATCCAGAGGAAAGCAAACTAACCCCCCCCCCGGGCAACTAATGTTAATATTGCCACACAGGAGGAAGAAAAGTTTCTTGCTGACTCCCCCAAAACAGTAAAATCAATTCCCTGGATGAAAAAACTCCCACATTATCCTTTAGTGATTATACATTTATGTACTTTGAAAGGATATAATCTAGCTTTTTTGTTAATTATGTTATTGATTTTGGGATAAATGGTTAATTTTACAAATTTATAAAATGGTCTTGTATATTTGAAAATATATGTAAAAAGTTTCTTTAACCACTTGAGCCCCGGACCATTATGCTGCCTAAGGACCAGAGGTCTTTTTCCAATTTGGCACTGCGTCGCTTTAACTGCTAATTGCGCGGTCATGCAATGCTGTACCCAAACAAAATTTGCGTCCTTTTCTTCCCACAAATAGAGCTTTCTTTTGATGGTATTTGATCACCTCTGCGGTTTTTATTTTTTGCGCTATAAACGGAAAAAGACCGAAAATTTTGAAAAAAAATGATATTTTCTACTTTTTGTTATAAAAAAAATCCAATAAACTCAATTTTAGGCATACATTTAGGCCAAAATGTATTCGGCCACATGTCTTTGGTAAAAAAAATGTCAATAAGCGTATATTGGTTTGCTCAAAAGTTATAGCGTCTACAAACTAGGGTACATTTTCTGTAATTTACACAGCTTTTAGTTTATGACTGCCTATGTCATTTCTTGAGGTGCTAAAATGGCAGGGCAGTACAAACCCCCCCAAATGACCCCATTTTGGAAAGTAGACACCCCAAGGAAATTGCTGAGAGGCATGTTGAACCCATGGAATATTTATTTTTTTTTGTCCCAAGTGATTGAATAATGACAAAAAAAAAATATTTACAAAAAGTTGTCACTAAATGATATATTGCTCACACAGGCCATGGGCCTATGTGGAATTGCACCCCAAAATACATTCTGCTGCTTCTTCTGAGTATGGAGATACCACATGTGTGGGACTTTTTGGGAGCCTAGCCGCGTACGGGGCCCCAAAAACCAATCACCGCCTTCAGGATTTTCTAAGTGTAAATTTATGATTTCACTCTTCACTGCCTATCACAGTTTCGGAGGCCATGGAATGCCCAGGTGGCACAAAACCCCCCCAAATGACCCCATTTTGGAAAGTAGACACCCCAAGCTTTTTGCTGAGAGGCATATTGAGTCCATGGAATATTTTATATTTTGACACAAGTTGCGGGAAAGTGACACTTGCATGGTGAGTATTTTGCAGCTCTCATTTGTTTTTGAAAATGAAGAAAGACAAGAAAAAACTTTTTTTTTTCTTTTTTCAATTTTCAAAATTTTGTGACAAAAAGTGAGGTCTGCAAAATACTCACTATACCTCTCAGCAAATAGCTTTGGGTGTCTACTTTCCAAAATGGGGTCATTTGGGGGGGGTTTGTGCCACCTGGGCATTCCATGGCCTCCGAAACTGTGATAGGCAGTCAAGAGAGAAATCAAAAATTCACGCTCTTAGAAAGCCTGAAGGCGGTGCTTGGTTTTCGGGGTCCCGTACGCG
This sequence comes from Lithobates septentrionalis, assembly GCA_037952835.1. Classification (NCBI taxonomy): domain Eukaryota; kingdom Metazoa; phylum Chordata; class Amphibia; order Anura; family Ranidae; genus Lithobates; species Lithobates septentrionalis. The sequence continues at coordinate 4,365,893 of JBBDGP010000158.1, forward strand.
GCTAGGCTCCCAAAAAGTCTCCATGGACTCGACATGCCTCTCAGCAAATAGCTTGGGGTGTCTACTTTCCAAAATGGGGTCATTTGGGGGGGTTTTGAACTGTCCTGGCATTTTATGCACAACATTTAGAAGCTTATGTCACACATCACCCACTCTTCTAACCACTTGAAGACAAAGCCCTTTCTGACACTTATTGTTTACATGAAAAAGTTTTTTTTTTTTGCAAGAAAATTACTTTGAACCCCCAAACATTATATATTTTTTTAAAGCAAATGCCCTACAGATTAAAATGGTGGGTGTTTCATTTTTGTTTTTCACACAGTATTTGCGCAGCGATTTTTCAAACGCATTTTTTGGGGAAAAAACACACTTTTTTAAATTTTAATGCACTAAAACACACTATATTGCCCAAATGTTTGATGAAATAAAAAAGATGATCTTAGGCCGAGTACATGGATACCAAACATGACATGCTTTACAATTGCGCACAAACGTGCAGTGGCAACAAAATAAATACATTTTTAAAAGCCTTTAAAAGCCTTTACAGGTTACCACTTTAGATTTACTGCAAAAATTACTGCCCTCGATCTGACCTTCGCGGTGATACCTCACATGCATGGTGCAATTGCTGTTTACGTTTGACGACAGTCCGCCGCTTGCGTTCGCCTTAGCGCGAGAGCAGGGGGCGACAGGGGTGCTTTTTTTTTTTTTTTTTTTTCTTTATTATTTTTTTGCTTTTTTATCTTATTTTTAAACTGTTCCTTTCATTTTTTTTTTTTAATCATTTTTATTGTTATCTCGGGGAATGTAAATATCCCCTATGATAGCAATAGGTAGTGACAGGTACTCTTTTTTGAAAAAATTGGGGTCTATTAGACTCTAGATCTCTCCTCTGCCCTCAAAGCATCTGACCACACCAAGATCGGTGTGATTAAAATGCTTCCCCAATTTCCCAATGGCGCTATTTACATCCGGCGAAATCTAAGTCATAAAATGCTCGTAGCTTCCGGTTTCTTAGGCCATAGAGATGTTTGGAGCCACTCTGGTCAAACATGATAAAACATAATAACAATAAAACATTGCAGAATAGAATACAGTAAAAAAGAGCAGAACAATAGAGAGAATAGAGAGAGAGAGAACAATAAAACGACAACTATTTTTTTTTATTTTATATATATATATGTATATATTGTGTGTGTGTGTGTGTGTAATTTTTTTTTTTTGTAACTAACTTTTATAACTGTAACCGGTTCCAGGTTTGGGTCTCTCAAAATGTGATGGCATCTTGGGAGACCCTGTGAAAGTGCGCCTAGTCTGTGCAATGCTGTACCCTACGCTAATACTCAACTAGTGCATGGTAGCGTTCAAAACATTCACCAATGCAAAGACCAGGATTGTCAGGACAGGAGGGACAATAATAGCGGGTGCCACGCCTATATCCACGCTTGCTGCAGACACAACATCTTTTTTGGGGGGGTTCGCTGGGTAGGGGTACTCGGGAGGACATAAAGAAAATGCCTCTCATGCAGCCGACTGCATTTGGTTGGGGATGTGAATGGGGGAAGTACGGGCGCTGCAGAAGCGGTGGGTTCCCAATTAGGATTGGCGAATGCAGCAGGAAGGGCATTATGGGCACGACGGGCCTGTGTTTGTCTTTTTGGTGGCAGCGGGACACTACTTGTGCTTGCCACCTCACCAGCTTGAACTGCACTTATGGGACTCGCCACGTCACCAAGTGTTACTGCAGTGCTGGTGATGACTACGACCAGGGTTAGCAATCGCAGGGATCAGGCCTGACTCTGCGAACGCTGCAGTTATGCGTTTAGTCTTTTGTAAGTGACAGTGATCGATACTGCACTTGGGTGGGCTGGGCCGGGCGGAGGGGCAAAACGCAGGTGCTAGCAGGTATCTGTGCTGATCCCGCTAACACTGCATTTTTGGGAACCCTAAACTGCTGGGGACGCTAGTATAGATCTGATCGGATCAGATATTGATCCGTACAGATACTATACCACTAAGGGAGGCGTATGCTGCGTGCGTGGGTGTTAGCGCTACTGGCGCTAACCTGACGCTGCCTGGGGCTGGTGCTTGCCAGTTCACCAAAATACTACCAAAAAAACTGTTAGCGATCGCAGGGATCAGACCTGACTCTGCGAACGCTGCAGTTATGCGTTTAGTGTTTTGTAAGTGACAGTGATCGATCGATACTGCACTTGGGTGGGCTGGGCGGAGGGGCAAAACGCAGGTGCTAGCAGGTATCTGGGCTGATCCCGCTAACACTGCGTTTTTGGGAACCCTAAACTGCTGGGGACGCTAGTATAGATCTGATCGGATCAGATATTGGTACTGGCGCTAATCTGACGCTGCCTGGGGCGACGCATAATACCGCCGGGCGATCAGGGGGCTAAACCTTTATTCGGTAATAAACGGCGGGTGCCCTGACACTATAAAAAATAAACGGACTAACCAGCGTCACCCGTAACACTTATACGGTGATCAGTGGTGAAAGGGTTAACTAGGGGGCCATCAAGGGGTTAAAACATTTATTCGGTAGTATATGGGGGTCCCTGTCGCTATAAAACGCTGACGGCGAACCTAAATATTTACCTCCCTAACTAGCGTCACCAGCGACACTAATACAGCGATCAGAAAAATGATCGCTTAGCGACACTGGTGACGGGGTGATCAAGGGGTTAAAACTTTATTAGGGGGGGTTAGGGGGGTACCCTAGACCTAAAGGGGGGTAACAGTAACTGTCCCAACACTGTAACTGTCACAAACTGACACTAATCAGAAAAAAAAACAAAAAAAACCTGCTTGGTGTCAGTTTGTGAGAGGGGGGGTGATCGGGGGGCGATCGGGGGGGATCGGGGTGTTTTGTGTGCCTGGCATGTTCTACTGTGTGTGTGTAGTGTTGTGCACTCACTCACATGTCTTCTCTCCTCGGGCCGGAACGGAAATTGCCGAGGAGAGATGACATCATTTCCTTTGCTGCTGTTTAGCATACAGCAGCAAAGGAATGATTCGATTGGCCGGCGGCGATCGCGAGGGGGGGGCCACGAATGGATGGTCTCCCCCTCACCTCTGATCGCCGCTGGACAAAAGACGACCGCCTCGGGCACCGGGGGGGGTCCGATCGGACCCCCCACACGCGGAAGGCAAATCACGTACATGTACGTGATTTTGCCTGTCCGTGCCACCTTGCCGACGTACATCGGCGTGAGGCTGTCGTCAAGTGGTTAACAGTGTTTTAATGGCCATCAGCCATGAATAAGTAAAATCCCAACATATATTAGGAATAAGATATTCTGCCTGAGTATGGTTTGTGAACTATAGTGCCTTGAAAAAGTATTAATACCCCTTGAAATTTTCCACATTTTGTCATGTTACAACCAAAAATGTAAATTTATTTTATTGCGATTTTATGTGATAGACCAACATAAAGTGGCACATAATTGTGAAGTGGAAGGGAAATGATAAACGGTTTTTAACATTTTTTACAAATAGATATCTGAAAGGTTTGGTGTGCATTTATATTCCACCCCTTTACTCTGATATCCCTAACTAAAATCTAGTGGAACCAATTGACTTCAGAAGTCACCTAATTAGTAAATAGACTCCACCTGTGTGTAATTTAAGCTCAGTATAAATACAGCTGTTCTGTGAAGCCCTCAGAGGTTTGTTAGAAAACCTTAGTGAACAAACAGCATCATGAAGGCCAATGAACACACTAGACAGGTCAGGAAGAATGTTTTGAAGAAGTTTAAAGCAGGATTAGGTTATAAAGAAATATCTCAAGCTTTGAACATCTCACGGAGCACTGTTTAATCTATTATTCGAAAATGGAAAGAGTATGTCACAACTGCCAACCTACACGACACATGGCCGTCCACCTAAACTGACAAGCCGGGCAAGGAGAGCATTAACCAGAGAAGCAGCCAAGAGGCCCATGGTGACTCTGGAGGAGCTGCAGAGATCCACAGCTCAGGTGGGAGAATCTGTCCACAGGACATCTATAAGTCGTACACTCCACAAATCTAGCCTTTATGGATGAGTGGAATGGAAAAAAAATACCGGGTGTATATGTAGAAACAAAAGTGACAACACCACATAGAATGCGTGCTTACCACAAAGCAAGCTAGGTATGCCTGCAGCCAATTGCCTGGCCAGGGCCTTTATCCAGAGAAGAAAAAGGAACCGATGCCTCAATAGAATCCTAGAAATATGGTCAGCAAACAGCACGGATCGCCCGGGTCACAGGTTCAAACAGAGTGCTCAAATTGTTCATATGTCGCTCAGATGATGCCCAGAATGAAAGAGGAACTCACCATGGTGTAATTCTGACGGACCATCATTTATTTAAAAAAAATAAAATAACACTTACAATATCCGGGTATAAAAACAGCAATAAACAGCCAGCTTGTGCGAACGCCTGTCCACTTAGACTACACCACGCGATGACGTCAGCATGTCAGCTCCTCCCAACGCACGCTTCGTCATATGATGACGTCGTCTGGGGCACGGCGACACACTGACATATTGCGTTAAATATGCAATCAGATGGACCAAGCCTCGATGTGAATCAGGACCGGAAATCATCTAGCGCCATACAAGGAAGACTGGCAGAACACCAGATCTGCCATATAGAATGCTGGAAATCAGTCTGTCACGACTAGTCATAAGCAAAAAACTGTAAAGATGGAAAACAAAAATTAAGATTAAAAAATATTAAACATCTGGTGACAACGAATGTCTGTAGAGGCATCTGGGTCACGATCATAAGCTAAAAAGATGATTTTATTAGAGCAGCTTTAATCACCACACACACCGCGCCACAAATTGATGAATTGAGGCAGTGAGCATATAGAGATATATATTTGGGACAACGAGAACAAATAGGACATTAAAATAGTTTAAATAGGAAGGAAGATAGTATAAATGTCAAACATATTAATAATTATCTGTAGCCGTAATGTGTATAATCAAACTGCACATATGTATGAAAATTTGGGAATAAAAAATTGACAAATAAGTGTGTCTAAACTATGAATGGTCGTTTAAAAAACAGTAAAGACAGAATGACCCGCCAAACGTACAATATTGTATAAAAACTATGTTGTCACAAACAAATAAAGTAAATGACAAAAAAATATAGGTTAAAAGTACACAGGATCTTCCAAATGTAAAGAATGTGTGATATAATATTCCCATCATGATCAGATTAAAGATGATTTCCACTTATCCACACGGCGCCTATAGCATCCTCTCATGTAAAATTACATACATAGAGGTTATTAACCCATATACATTAGTCAAAGATGTCATATAGATATTCAAACCAGACCAGAAAAAAACAATGGCTCAAGAGTTATCTATGAAAGCATTGGTATCTATATCCACATTAAGACCATATGGAGTATAACATTTGATTTTATGAACCCATAGCATTTCTAACCTGGAGATACCGTATTTATCAGCATATAACACGCACTTTTTTCCTCTGAAAATCAGGGGAAAATCGTGGGTGCGTGTTATAGGCCGATCCCTGCCGATTTCTGTGTCATCGGAGCAATCGCGGCAATTGCCGTGGGTAGATTCAAATATGGAGCCGAGACTGCAGGGAGCCGAGATACACATACCCAAGTGTTCTCGGCTCGGGTATGTGTATCTCAGCTCCCTGCAGTCTCTGCGCCATATTTGAATCTACACTGAGTGCACAAAGCTGCACTGACATGGCTGGACTGGGGAAAACCTGCACTAACAAAGCTGCACTGGGGCAAGGCTGCACCTGCACTGGGGCAAAGCTGCACTGACAAGGCTGCACCTGCACTGGGGCAAAGCTGCACTGACAAGGCTGCACCTGCACTGGGGCAAAGCTGCACTGACAAGGCTGCACCTGCACTGGGGCAAAGCTGCACTGACAAAGCTGCACTGACAAGACTGCACTGGGGCAAGGCTGCACTGACACTGAAAAGGCTGCAGATGGACAGATAAGGCTGCATTGATGGGCATTTTAATGTAAGTTTTTTTTCCTTAAACTTCCATCCTAAAAGTTTTTTTTCCTTAAAATTCCCTCCTAAACTTGGGGTGCGTGTTATATGCCGGCGCATGTTATACGCCGATAAATATGGTACTTCTAACTAGGGAACTCCCTCTCCATTGGGAACGACATTTGTCAATCCCCATGAAGATGGTCTTAGAGGGGTCCTTGATGTGTGCTGTGAGTAGGGATGAGCTTCGAGTTCGAGTCAAACTCATGTTCGACTCGAACATTGGCTGTTCGCAAGTTCGCCGAACAGCGAACAATTTGGGGTGTTCGCGGCAAATTCGAATGCCGCGGAACACCCTTTAAAAGTCTATGGGAGGGGGCGCATGCGCGGCGCAGAAGGAGATGGACGCCTGATACAGTAGCTCCGATACACCCGGGACTCTATAGGCTTCCTGAGGGCCATAAACAGCTCGAACCTCATTATTTTTTGCACCCCTCAAGCCACATATGCTTGGTGCATGCCGTCGAAGCGGAGGAAATCTCGGGGCTCCTCTCAGAATACTTTAACCCACTATCTCCTCCGCACGCGGGAACGCTACAGCATGGCCCAAGATGGCGCCGCGGGAAGAGGGAACTCTCCGGCTCCATCCACTCCGCCGCAGCCGGACCTCTCTCCTAACAAACACAGCTCAAGTGAGTACCACCCCACCCTTTCTAAGGCGGACTTGGACAGTAGTCTGGAAGCCATGTACACAAAATTGGCAACCAAATTCCAAACGGAGCTGCATAAAACCTCCCATACTCTGTCACAAGAGATAGCAGCCCTGGGCTCACGTACTGAACTCCTCGAAACCAAACACGATGAGCTAGCCCTGGCTTATAATGACCTCAGTCGTGACCACGAATCTCTATCTCTGGCCCTCAATACAATACAAGCCCAAGTCGAAGATCTCGACAATAGGAATAGACGTAATAACCTGAGACTCAGAGGCATCCCTGAATCTGAGACGGAACTAATCCCAACTGTGATCCGTTTATTCAAGTCACTTCTCCCTGACCACGAATCTGCGGCCTTCAAGTGTGATCGCATCCATAGGGCTCTCCGCCCTAAACCACCTGATGACAAGCCCCCCAGAGATGTGATCCTCTGTATGAAGGACTTCCTCACCAAAGAAGAAATCCTGAGGGCTGCTCGTAACAATCAACGCATTACTTTGGATAATCATACTATCCAGATTTACCCAGATATTTCCCCAGCAACTCTTGACATACGCAGGGGCCTGAAGGAGATCACCACAGCGCTACAGTCTGCACACATTCGATACAGATGGGGATTCCCTTTCAAACTGCTGGTCCCCCATAATGGTACCACGTTTGCTGCTTCCTCTCTTCGTGAGGGCCAAGAAGTTCTGGTGAAGCTCGGCCTCTTGGATGCTTCTGCGTTACGTCGCCTTCCATCAACACCCCGTCCAGCTCCCATCTGGCAAACCCCTCCGCCCAGGAGAGACAGAAGGAGGATTCGTTATGAAGCCGGAGAGGGCCTCGCAGAACAACTACGCTAGAAGTTCCCGTCAGATGCTCAGCACCACAAGTACTTTCCTTAGGATGGTGGCCGTCCCTCGGTGCCGCGATATGTTCTCCCCACCCAGCAAAGTAACTCTTTTTTTTTTTTCTCTTCTTTTTGCCTTGGGGCACGGTAAGCCCCGTTGACTACACACTCTGCAACCTCACTTAGGGGCTCTGCAGTCCAGCTGGGTACGAGACCTAGTTGTCTCGCTTGTGAATTGTTTGTTTTTTTTATCAGGTAGAAAGGTTTTTTTTTTTTACAACCTTCACTGATCCGGTTTAAAAGTTTGACTTTATGTCTTCTTCTAGTAGCCCGAATCTGGGCCTTTTTTCCTTTCTATTTTTCTTTTTTTTTCAAAAATTTTTCCTTTTTCGTTTCTTTGGTCAGTCAATTCGATACCTAATGCACAGACTCTTTATAAATATTGCTAAGTATCCTTATGCATTTAAGATTCACGTCCTTATATGCTATATTTGCATTTTATTTAATATTGTAGTGGCGGTACTCCTGCTTGACTTCTTACACCTTAACTTACAAGCTCAGCTTACCCTCCGTGTAGGCTTTACTATAATCTCTCTCAGCTGTGATAGTTTGACTATGATATATCATGGTTATCACATGTATTTCCCATAATGTGAAGGGATTCAACTCCCCGGTCAAAAGGCGCAAAGCCTTCGATCAATATAATCATCTTGGCGCTAAGATTCTCCTAATCCAGGAGACTCATTTCTCCCACACCTCACACCCAAAATTCCTTCACAGGAATTTTCCCCAAGCATTTTATTCACTTCATGCAACCAAAAGCAGGGGTGCCGCCATATTACTACATACCTCCTTACCGATGGAGGTTAAGCATTGTCATAAAGACAAGGATAGCAGGTTCGTCATTATCAAAGGGTTGATCCACAACAAAGAAATAACCATAGCTAGTGTTTACGCCCCTAATGACGCACCTGCATCCTTTTTCAAATCCTTCTTTGACAAATTGGTTTCTTTGAACTCACCTCATATGATAATAGGGGGTGACTTCAACTTAGTTGCTAACCCAACACTGGACAGATCCTCCTCCACAATCTCTTCTAAAGCCTTCCCGAAGTCTCTTTCACAAGGTCTGGTGGACCACCAGCTAATAGATACCTGGAGAACGCATAATATGGGACTAAAGGGATACACCTTTTACTCACATCCACATAATAGCTATGCTAGGTTGGACTATATTTACACCACCCCCATTATTTTAGCCAACTCATCGAATGCTACGATCCGACCTTGTGTCTGGTCAGATCATCATATCACCTCTTTCACCACACAATTCATAGGCCTCGCTCCCACCCCACACACCTGGAGACTGAACGAAGCTTTGCTCTCGGATTTAGTGGCTGAATCTGAGACAGCCAAGTCCATTGAGGAGTACTTTTCATTTAATGATCTCCCAGAAACCCCACCTGCTATAATATGGTCTGCCCACAAGGCAGTTATAAGGGGAAAACTTATCAGTATTGCCTCTTCCCATAATAAGATGCATAGACAAAAAATCCTTGACCTCACGACAGAATTGGACCGTTTATATAAAAACACCGCTCTGTTATGCTTGGAATCTACCAGGAAAACTATAGACCAAAAGAGTCTAGAGTTAAACTCTCTCCTATCCTCCAAGACTGAGAAAGACCTTAGATGGTCCAAAGCCAAATTTCTGTTGCATAATAATTCCACTACAACCCTTTTCGCTAGGAAACTTAACCAGGCCTCCCGCCCCACACATGTATACAAATTGACCTCTACAGCGGGTCTTTCCACCTCTCATCCTAAAGAAGTGCTTCACATTTTCGAACGCTTCTACTCCTCCCTCTTAGCGCCAGTTCAAACCCCTCCCACTAGTACTGAATATACTTGGTTTCAAAATGTCCCTTTTACCTTCCCTCTCCCCTTCACAAACAGAAACTTAACTCCCCCATTACTACTTCAGAAGTGCTTAAAGTAATTAAATCCCTTAAGGTGGGCTCTGCCCCCGGCCCAGATGGCTTTTCGGCCATATACTATAAAAAATTTGCCACTCTTCTAGCCCCCAACTTAGTACAGTTATTTAACTGGGTCCTACAGGGGGGTAACTTCCCAGATGAGATGCTATTAGCAAACATGTCCTTGACCCCCAAACCCAATAAAAATCACCTGCTTCCCCAAAATTATAGACCAATTTCGGTCATGAATAATGACTTAAAGATTTTTAGTAGAATTCTAGCGGATAGGTTGGCCTCCATTATTTCCTCCCTTATCTCCCCCTTCCAATCAGGATTTATTCCCCATAGATTTATAACTGATAACATCAGGTTAGCTTCCAACATAATTCAAGATGCAAATCAGACCTCCAGGAGACTCTTCATGCTCAGCCTTGACATACATAAGGCGTTTGATAGCGTCTCCTGGAACTACCTTTCCGTCCTTCTGCAGCGTATGGGCTTCTGCAATGAATTTTTGCACGGGTTCCATGCCCTTTATATCAATCCCAAAACTCGCATTAAGATTCCGGGCTGTTGCTCTGAGTTTTTTTTCAGTTGGTCGGGGCACTAGGCAGGGGTGTCCACTTTCCCCCCTGGTTTTTGCCCTGGCCCTAGAACCCCTAGCTATTGCCATACTCACCAACCAAGATATTTCAGGGTATTCAAAAGGTGCCTCTACATACAAATTTTGCATGTACGCAGACGATGTCCTCATGTTCTTGACCAACCCCCTCATCTCCCTCCCCAATCTCCTTCAGACCCTATCGAATTTTGCTGGAGTCTCTGGTCTTAAGATCAATGTTACGAAATCGGTAGCCCTACCGGTGGGATTTTCTCCAACGGAACTCCAACACCTTAAAGACTCCTTTCATTTTACGTGGGCAGATGCCCACCTATCCTATCTAGGCATCTGTTTGACGGGAGAGTTCAGCAAACTTTTTGAATTTAACTATCCTCCTATGATTTCCAAACTGAAAAGGACTCTGAAAATGTGGTCCCAACTTCACATCTCCTTTATGGGTAGAATAACAGCCCTCAAAATGGTGATCCTCCCCAGGTTACTCTATCTCTTTAGATCCCTCCCAATTAGAGTTTCCAAATCATATCTGCTGAACCTTCAGGCACAACTTAATAAATTTATTTGGCAGGACAAACCCTCCAGATTTGCTAGGGACACCCTTTACCGATCTGCTAGAAGCGGGGGATTGGGGGTCCCCCAAATTTGGCTTTATTACCTGGCCAGCAGATATGCTCAACAAGCCCAATGGAATATCCAAAATTCTAAGGTCCCGTGGGTCAAATTCGAACAAGAATCTATTTCTCCCCTATTTCTCCCTGGGATAATGTGGTCCTCTATCCCCTCCCTTCCAGATATCTCCTCCAAAAATATGGTTGTGTCTCTGGGGTTAAAAACTTTGGAACTCCTACAAATATAGGTTCAACCTCTCTACCCAGTCCCCTCAGGGAGCCTCCTTTCTCGGTGACCCTAGATTCCCTTCAGCTTACTATCACCCAGAGTCTTTCCAAGAATGGACACAACACAACTTAATCACTCTGGGTGATTTCCAGGTAAACTCCAAATTCACCACATTCTCGTCATTAAAAACCAGATTTAATATTCCAGACAGGGAGTTTTTTCGCTTCCTTCAAATACGTCACTTTTTTCAACAACACTACCCCAACCCTTCAGAGACTGACACGACCCTATATGAGGATCTATGCCATGAGGCCCCCCGACAGCGGGGTCTCATCTCACTGATCTATAAACTTTTGGAGTCAGCTGTAGATGTCCCGTCCCTGAAATATAGGTCTCAATGGGACCAAGAACTAAACCTAGAACAGGACGCTTTGGATTGGGAGAGAGGTTGGTTAAATATACGCAAATGTACCAAATCCCTAGCCGTTAGGGAGACAGCTATAAAACTCATGACAAGATGGTACTATACCCCATCCCGTATTCACAAAATATACCCACAAACTTCCCCTAAATGTTTCAGGGGGTGCACGCTTTTGGGTTCATACATGCACATTTTTTGGGAGTGTGAAAAACTTCAACCTACTTGGAGAGAGGTCTTTAAACTGGTGGATAGACTGGTGGGTCACCCCATCAGTCTCACTCACCTCCATTGCCTCTTTTTCCAAGATATTCCTGAAATCCCAAAACCTCTCCTGAGGTTAATTCACACAATATGTATAGCTATGGTCTGGTGCACAGCTCTTCACTGGAAATCCGCTGCTGTTCCATTCGCGCAAATTATTGCGCGAATTGATGGTATGATGATATCTGAGCAAATATTTCATACATTACATGACTCTATTCCTGCATACAATGCCAAATGGAATCCATGGTTCTTACTAAGACTTCAAGACTGAGCACTCCTGACCAAATTATTGTTTCTAGTATGATTTTTCTTTTTTTTTGTTTGTTCTTCTTTCTTTTTAGTTTTATAATTACTACACACCCAACTCTTCGGGTATAACTTCTCCTTTGTTATACTTAGGGCAGTTCAGGAGAAGATGGTGTTACTATATGGTTCTTAATGTGATAGACTACTCTGTACTTTTATCCTTTTAATATATATTGTGCCCTGAAAGGATTGAATATCCTCTTTCAATGTATGTGAACTCTTTTCTTTTCTTTAATAAAATCTTTTGAAAACAAAAAAAAAGTCTATGGGAGAAATCAAAAGTGCTAATTTTAAAGGCTTATATGCAAGTTATTGTCATAAAAAGTGTTTGGGGACCCGGGTCCTGCCCCAGGGGACATGGATCAATGCAAAAAAAAGTTTTAAAATGGACGTTTTTTTAGGAGCAGTGATTTTAATAATGCTTAAAGTCAAACAATAAAAGTGTAATATCCCTTTAAACTTCGTAGCTGGGGGGTGTTTATGGTATGCCTGTAAAGGGGCGCATGTTTCCCGTGTTTAGAACAGTCTGACAGCAAAATTACATTTCGAAGGAAAAAACCCATTTAAAACTAGTCGCGGCTATTGCATTGCCGACAATACACATAGAAGTTCATTGATAAAAACGGCATGGGAATTCCCCACAGGGGAACCCCGAACCAAAATTTTAAAAAAAAAATGACGTGGGAGTCCCCCTAAATTCCATACCAGGCCCTTCAGGTCTGGTATGGATTTTAAGGGGAACCCCGTGCCACAAAAAAAAAAAACCGGCGTGGGGTCCCCCCAAAAATCCATACCAGACCTTACCCAAGCACGCAACCTGGCAGGCCGCAGGAGAAGAGGGGGGGACGAGAGTGCGACCCCCCCTCCTGAACCATACCAGGCCACATGCCCTCAACATTGGGAGGGTGCTTTGGGGTAGCCCCCCAAAACACCTTGTCCCCATGTTGATGAGGACAAGGGCCTCATCCCCACAACCCTGGCCGGTGGTTGTGGGGGTCTGCGGGCGGGGGGCTTATCGGAATCTGGAAGCCCCCTTTAACAAGGGGACCCCCAGATCCCGCCCCCCGCTATGTGAAATGGTAAGGGGGTACTTACCCCTACCATTTCACTAAAAAACTGTCAAAAATGTTAAAAATGACAAGAGACAGTTTTTGACAATTCCTTTATTTAAATGCTTCTTCTTTCTTCTATCTTCCTTCATCTTCTGGTTCTTCTGGTTCTTCCTCCGGCGTTCTAGTCCAGCATCTCCTCCGCAGCGTCTTCTATCTTCTTCTCCTCGGGCCGCTCCGCACTTATGGCATGGGGGGAGGCTCCCGCTCTTCTCTTCATCTTCTTCTTCATCTTCTTCTCTTCTTCCTTCTTCTCTTCTTCATTTTCTTCTCCGGCCCGCTCCGCATCCATGCTGGCATGGAGGGAGGCTCCCGCTGTGTGACGGCGTCTCCTTGTCTGACGGTTCTTAAATAACGGGGGGCGGGGCCACTCGGTGACCCCCCCCCCTCTGACGCACAGGACATGACGGGACTTCCCTGTGGCATTCCCCGTGACGTCACAGGGAAGTCCCGCCAAGTCACCGTGCGTCAGAGGGGCGGGGTCACTGGGTGGCCCCGCCCCCCGTTATTTAGGAACCGTCAGACGAGGAGACGCCGTCACACAGTGGGAGCCTTCCTCCATGCCAGCATGGGTGCGGAGCGAAGAAGAGGAGAAGAGGAGAAGAGGAGAAGAGAAGAGCGGGAGCCTCCCCCCATGCCATGGGTGCGGAGCGGCCCGAGGAGAAGAAGATAGAAGACACCGCGGAGGAGATGCTGGACGAGAACGCCGGAGGAAGAACCAGAAGAGCCAGAAGAACCAGAAGAAGAAGATGAAGGAAGATAGAAGAAAGAAGAAGCATTTAAATAAAGGAATTGTCAAAAACTGTCTCTTGTCATTTTTAACATTTTTGACAGTTTTTTAGTGAAATGGTAGGGGTAAGTACCCCCTTACCATTTCACACAGGGGGGGCCGGGATCTGGGGGTCCCCTTGTTAAAGGGGGCTTCCAGATTCCGATAAGTCCCCCGCCCGCAGACCCCCACAACCACCGGCCAGGGTTGTGGGGATGAAGCCCTTGTCCTCATCAACATGGGGACAAGGTGTTTTGGGGAGCTACCCCAAAGCACCCTCCCAATGTTGAGGGCATGTGGCCTGGTACGGTTCAGGAGGGGGGGCGCACTCTCGTCCCCCTCTTTTCCTGCGGCCTGCCAGGTTGCGTGCTCGGATAAGGGTCTGGTATGGATTTTTGGGGGGACCCCACGCCTTCTTTTTTTTTTTTGGCGCAGGGTTCCCCTTAAAATCCATACCAGACCTGAAGGGTCTGGTATGGAATTTAGGGGGAACCCCACGTAATTTCTTTTTTTTTTTAATTTTGGTTCGGGGTTCCCCTTAATATCCATACCAGACCTGAAGGGCCTGGTATGGAATTTAGGGTGACTCCCACGTAATTTTTTTTTTTTTTAATTTTGGTTCGGGGTTCCCCTGTGGGGAATTCCCATGCCGTTTTTATCAATGAACGGGAAACATGCGCCCCTTTACAGGCATACTATAGCCACCCCCCAGCTACGAAATTTAAAGGGATATTACACTTTTATTGTTTGACTTTAAGCATTATTAAAATCACTGCTCCTGAAAAAACGGCCGTTTTTAAAACTTTTTTTTGCATTGATCCATGTCCCCTGGGGCAGGACCCAGGTCCCCAAACACTTTTTATGACAATAACTTGCATATAAGCCTTTAAAATTAGCACTTTTGATTATTCATGTTCATGTCCCATAGACTTTAACGGTGTTCGCGTGTTCGAACAAACTTTTTTCCTGTTCGCATGTTCTGGTGCGAACCAAACAGGGGGGTGTTCGGCTCATCCCTAGCTGTGAGATAATGCTTGGAAACTGAATGCTTAGGGAAGCCATTTTTAATATTTGCGATGTGTTCATTCAGTCTGACGGAGAAGGGTCATTTGGTCCTGCCCACATATTGCAGCCCACAAGGGCACTGGAGCAGGTAAACAACCCCCTCCGTCAAGCACGTGATGAAAGGTTCAATCTTGCGCTCTTGTTGTGTACTACAAGAAGTTAACTTTTGGGTACGTCTTTGTGAACACCCATTTATAGAACATACCGGACAGCATCCACATTTATAGAAACCCGTAAGGTTTTCAAAGAAACCCCTTTTGTTGGTGGGGGGATCTAAAACATTCGGGACCAATTTGTCCTTTAGTGAAGGGACACCCCTGTACACAACTTGTGGTCTATCTGGTAAGACTGATCTTAACAAAGGGTCATTGCCCAAAATATGCCAATGCTTTCTCAGCAAGTTTTTAATACTATTGTGCTGGACCAAATGCGTTGTAATAAATGGAACAAGGGAAAAGTTATTCTCCCGAGGCGGCCACTCTGTCAATAGGTTCTTTCTATCTAAGGTTTTGATTTCATTCAAGGTGATTTTTAATGAATGCATAGAATAGCACTTTTCTGTAAATCTCTTCACAAGAACATCTGCTTGTTCCAAGAATTGATCAGCATCAGTACAATTGTGTCTGAGGCGCAAAAATTGGCTTTTTGGTACGGATCGGAGCCAGGGTTCATGATGACAACTGTCTACTGGTATATATGAATTGCGATCCGTACTTTTAAGAAACGTAGAAGTAGTAAAGTGATCATGTCGAATTGCTATGTTAAGGTCCAAAAAAATTAATATTGGACTGACTAGCCTCGAAACTTAGATGGATACCCCTGGCGTTCTTATTAAGATCTTCCATAAAAAGATCAAGTTCGCAGCGGGTTACATCCCATAGGAGGAGGATGTCGTCAATGTACCTAGCCCACAACTTAACTTGGGGTCTCTGGCCAACATGGACGACATCCTCCTCCCAAAGGGCCATGAAAAGATTAGCAAGACTGGGAGCATATTTTGCCCCCATAGCAACACCACGATCCTGATGGTAGAATTGCTTGTCGAACCAAAAGTAATTGTGGGATTCCGCATATCTTAGAAGCTCCATGATGAAATGGATCTGTTCATCGTAAAGCTCAGAGTCATGTCTAAGATAATACTCCCTGGCTAGAGACCCGAGTCATGGGGTATTATCGTATAGAGCGATGTCATGTCTGCTGTGACCATCCGCATGGTGGTAGTGGGAGTATAGTTAGACAGAAGATTAATTACATGTTTTGACTCTTTGATAAGAGAGGGCATCTGGGCCACTAAGGGCTGCAGAAAATAAATCAATATACAGTGGCTTGCGAAAGTATTCGGCCCCCTTGAACTTTTCAACCTTTTGCCACATTTCATGCTTCAAACATAAAGATATAAAATTGTAATTTTTTGTGAAGATTTACCAACAAGTGGGACACAATTGTGAAGTGGAACGAAATCTATTGGATATTTTAAACTTTTTTAGCAATTAAAACACTGAAAAGTGGTGCGTGCAAAATTATTCGGCCCCTTTACTTTCAGTGCAGAAAACTCACTCAAGAAGTTCAGCGAGGATCTCTGAATGATCCAATGTTGTCCTAAATGACTGATGGTGATAATTAGAATCCACCTGTGTGTAATCAAGTCTCTGTATAAATGCACCTGCTCTGTGATAGTCTCAGGGTTCTGTTGAGAGCGCAGAG